>CM049592.1:9095986-9638486 GCA_026979955.1 Megalurothrips usitatus
CAAACTCTTCGATGAGGAGCCACATTATCAAGTTCTGAAAGAACTCATTATTCAGGTAGTGTATTTCTCCTCCCCTTGTGTTTAACTTTTTCTCATTTGTTTTTCTTCTTGATTTATGAGTTATATGTCTTATTTATTTCTATTCTCTGGCCTTCCACCACAGATTTTTGGTACACCAAATGGCCACCCTAAGAGTCAACCGTTCTTTGATCATGTTCTGACCTTTTCTATTCATGACCATCGTATATGGTTCCGCAATTACCAGATCCTGGGAGAGGATGGTGCCTTAGCTGAAGTTGGTATGTTTTCCCGAATGGTTTTGTCGTTCCAATCAATTCTGTGGTGTAATTCTGAAGACATAACAGCTGATCTGTCTCTCATTGTGTTTTTCCAACACAGGCCCTAGGTTTGTGATGAATCCTATAAAAATATTTGATGGTAGCTTCACCGGAGCCACTTTGTGGGAAAACCCACATTTTGTTACCCCTGCCGCGGTAAGATAGTTTTCCTCTCCTTTTGTGTAAGCATATTCTTGTTTATTTTGAGCTTCCTCTCATGTACATTGTATGTTCTGCAGCATCGGAGAATCTTGAACAAACATGCTGTTGCTTCAAAGTATGCGAACCGAGTTGCTGACAAAGCTCATTATGAACTGACTAGACCTAAAGAAAGTTATGGTCTCTCTGATGGCAATGAAATATTTGAAGGTGATGATGCTTTAGTTAAGGCAAAGGAGATCCTCAAAAAACAATCAAAGGAAGAAGAAAAAGAAAAAAAGAAGCAAGAGAAGAAGCCAGACAAGCCAGCTAAGAAGAATGCCAAAAAGACGGTTGAGTCTTTACAGGCTACTGTTAAGAAGGCAGAATTGAAGAGGCAGAAGCTATTGAGGATGCGGGCTGAGAGAAGACAGGCCAAAGTTGCTAGAGAAGCAGCTAGGCTAGAGGTCCAATAGTAATAAGGTGGATTTAATTAATCTGTGATTATTGAATTTTTGTGCGTCTTGGTGTTTACCTCACGTGTACAATGTGTACAATAAAATTAACTTTGTCAACATTGGTAACATTTCTCGTCTATTCCTACCTCTGTCATACCCGTGTGGTTTACATTATCAGATTTGGGGCAATCTGGTTCCTTTGTTTCCTCCCCTAAAATCAGGGTGCGGCTTGTAACTGTATAACAGTATTCAATATCTCAATTCATCGATCTTGAGAAAATTTGGTTTTTGTAGCTTCTCAGCTTTGTGCTTGAGTGTTGTGAAATGCTGTTTTTGAGGAGGCTAGGGCTAGACAGTGAGGTCGGAGAAGAAAGATGGTAGATAAGTTGAAACCAATTACTTTTATTGGCATTTGTATGTACACACAATATATTCAATCACAGCTCAAGCACTCAGTAGTTAATATAACATTCATTACAAACACCTGACTTTCATGGTTGCGGCTCCCAACTACTTATCTGATCATTTGGTTTTACAACACATTAAGACTATGTTTTATGTGATGTCTGGATTACACTCGATGTTTCTCACATCAAATCAAGAAAAATTAAGGAATATTTGACTGGGCTTAGCTGAATTAGGAAACAAGCAAAGAGTGTTAGCTTGTTGGGAGCCATGGCAACCATTCTTCTTATCTTAAGTAAACTCTTATAAATTATGACACATGGCAATATCGATAGTAACTACCGACTTCACAGAGCTTCCAAGTTTTCAAAATTTTTTAATGGCAAGGATAAAAACATTTTGTAAAAGAAGAAGCATTAATAAATCAGTGCACAAGTTCTGCAGGAAAAAAAAATCTGAAATTTCTGAACTCTGGAAACTCTGACAAGAGTATCTTAGAATATTTATATATATATATAAAATATATTCTATATTAATTTTAAGACAACATCACTTTTATAGGCAGCACCCATTCAATTCTAATTTGATACATATTACTAATGGCTGCAAAATTTTCTTTATCGAGTCCTGCTCGTATCTAAACAATCTTTATTGACATCCAGCAAACAAGAGTTGATACCCCAGGCAGTGTTGAGCATTCATTTAGGGACATATGATGCAACAGTTGTTTTCTAAAGGTCACATACATTTTCAGTATCTGAATGCAATGATGGATTGTGCTGAAATGTAAGGACTGGATCAGAGCACTGCTGAGTAATGATGAGAAATATTAATTTCCAGCAAGTTAAGCAGTTGCCACATTACTGCAAAATCATTTTCAGAATTAAATCTTTAATATGGGGATTATTAAAACCTCGAATCTGTTGAAATTCCTCTCAAATCTTTACACATGGTTTAATTCAACCACCATAAACGAAGATAGTTTTGGATAGCTCTCTCATTGTTGTTACACAATCCACAATCATAAATTTCATAGATGACAAAGAAAACTAACGTACGGTAGTAAACAAAAAAAAAATATACAAAAGAGAAAGAGGGTGTTTGTGATTACAGTTTCAAAGTACATATCAAACACACTTTTTCAGGAAATTGCATTCTGGTAACTAGATATTTCACTGAACGGACACTGACTTCATTACGCATTTGAAACCTAATTTTTATATGAGTGAGGCATCCCTTAAATAAGACTGCACTCCTAGGAGGGAAGTTCCGAAAACATATTATGATACATATGGCAGAGATATACGTAAACATTCACGCTCAGCTAGTTTCACAACAGAAACCAACTGGTGCCGATGCACAGTTGGGTGCACCTCTCAGACTCGCTGTTGGTTTCATATTGAGTCAATTCTTTTTCTTCCTTTTGATTTCAGACTCTGGAAAGGGAAAAGGAGAGCGTTGGGAGAGCAGAACTTTCACCCCAGAAGCCAGAGGGAAGTCCAGCTTCAGCGCTGGCGCTGGCCTTCTCTTCACAAAGACAAAGCTGACATCGGACGCACCGGGCGCCATCCCCAAGATAAGGCAGTCTGTGTGAGCAGTGCGGCGCAGCGTGTGGCAGCGGCTGCCCTACCACGTCCTGCCACGTTGTCCTTCTCCGTAAGGCACCACCAGGCAAAAAGAGAATAAAGAAAGGGACGTAAAAAAAATAAAATTGTTCAGTCGTTTTCTTTCCTTCTACATCTTCCCCGAGTAGTGGCTGCCGATGTGGCTGGGGGGGCCTCTGTCCCGGTGGTCCCTGTCCCGTTCCCTGTCGCGGTGGTTTTTGTGCGAGTACCGGCTGCCCGGCCGCGAGTGCACGATGGCGTAGTGGTCGCTGTTGGTCGACACGGACCGCGTCGAGTTCATGGTGGAGCCGCCGGACGTGTAGCCGGGCTTCCCGTTCAGCGAATATCTGGAGGAGGGGATAGAGAAAGGTGCACTGAAAAACGAGAGCCTTTTGAAGGAAAACCGGTTGCCGATTTATGCACTGTCCTCAAATTATGTAACATTGTCGCTGCGGAGAAGACGCGAGCGAGAGGCCATCTCCCCGCAGATGCAGCGTTACGTAACTCGTGAACGGTCCCTCAAACTGACCTGGACCCGTATTGGGAGCCGTGCCACGAGCGGTAGGGGTCGTAGTCCTCGATGATGGAGGGTTCCTTCTCGATGACCTCGGTGCGGGCGCACGAGCACGTCATGGCCGTGCAGAGGAAGCAGTTGATGATGAGCATGATGGCGAACAGCACGCCCAGCGCGATGCACAGCCACAGAAGCCAGGGCGGGTGCACGCCGCCGTCGCAGAGCTCGGCCACCACTGCAACACAGTCACAGACTTGTCGTAAAAACTCCATCATTTCACTTCTCGGTTTTTAATGACCTCAAAAGTCCTTTTCGTCAAAATTCTTATTTCAATATTTTTTCTATTTTAGAGGGCCTTAAAACTGGGTAAACATAAAATCCCCCCCCCCAAAAAAAAGTTCGCGATATCCCTTCATATTTACTACGATGACGCCAAATTAGCTGGCATTAAAAAAAAAACTAACTCAAACGTCAAAAATGCCAGGACGTTAGTACAGGACTTTAGATATCTCACCCGTCTGATCAGGATTTTTCTCCCCAGATCAGTTCGTTACACAGACATTATCGCCCCTTGCTAAGTACCGCTGGGCTCTGTCCACACTCAGGGAAACCGTGCCAGCCGGTCGGACCTTCACGATTGGACATAGCCCCCACCAAGTCAGTGGGAAACAACCCACCAAACCGCTCCCGGGGTCGGGCAGCTTTCACTTTTGGGCACAACCCCTCACGCCCCCACAGGTGACGACGAAACCGCCCAGACACATCATGGTGCGGTCAGACGATATCAGCCGCGGGCAAAGCGCGCGGCAGTTGCACGGTGGCGCCATCTGGCGGCGCCGGGTCGAACTAGCCAAGAGGTTTGGTGTCGAGGTAGTCGTGTAAGGCCGACGGAAACGCGCCGCGCGAGAAGTCGGCTGCCAGTTGCACGGTGGCGCCCTCTGGTGGCGGCCACCTGGAGCAGAGTTGTACCGCTGGCCGCCACCAGAGGGCGCCACCGTGCAACTGGCAGCCGACTTCTCGCGCGGCGCGTTTCCGTCGGCCTTACACGACTACCTCGACACCAAACCTCTTGGCTAGTTCGACCCGGCGCCGCTAGATGGCGCCACCGTGCAACTGCTGCGCGCTTTGCCCGCGGCTGATATCGTCTGACCGCACCATGATGTGTCTGGGCGGTTTCGTCGTCCTCTGTGGGGACGGGAGGGGTTGTGCCACGGGCTAAAAGCTTCCCGACCCCGGGAGCGGTCTTGTGAGCTGTTTCCCACTGACTTGCTGGGGGCTATGTCCGATCTTGAAGGTCCGACCGGCTTGCACGGTTTCCTTGAGTGGACAGAGCCCAGCGGGACTAAGCAAGGGGCGTAACTGTCCCTGTACATCTAACTAATCGGGAAAACATTCTAATAAGGCGGGTGAGATTTCTGAAGTCCTGTACTAGCGCCGTGGCATTTTCCACGTTTAAGATTTAAAAAAAATGCTTGCTAATTTGGCGTCATCTTAGTTGCCCATGCGCGCACTCTTGTCAGCTTGCAGTGAGTACCCCCGCAGCCGTGGCACACTTCGACCACCGCGGCTCTGCCGACGCGGGTTCGAGCCCCCGCGGCGCGGCGGCCGCCACGGAATTATTTTCCCTGTCGTTTCTCCAACGTCCGTGACACCACCGGCGGATCCACTTAGAGCCTCGGCTTGTCGCAATAACGCGACAGGACAGGCGTCAGGACTGCGACTGCAGCGGTCTGCGGCCGCGCTGTGCGCTGTGCGCCGGCCCCGGGCCGGACCCCTGGACATTCACGACTTATGCACGGCTGCAGCGGCTCTGTCCCGGCCGCGCCGCGCCGTGCTCCTGCGGACCGTGAACATCGTCCGTCACGTAGAGTCCGTGCTTCCCCGGCCAGGCGGACACCAGAGCCTCGCCATGGCTGAGTGACGCCATGAGCCGTGATCAGGGAAGGCTCGCGGAGGCTGACGGGGGGCTGCCGGGGGGCTGCCGGGGGGCTGCCGGGGGGCTGCCAGGGGCTGCCGGGGGGCTGACGGGGCACCGGGCGCCAGGAGGGCGGCGCGCGGCCTACGGTCTGGTGGTCATGGATAGTGGCGCGGCCGCCACGGCGCGGGGCAGCTGCTGCCGTGCCGCCGCCGCCGCGCCAACAGGTGCGCAGCTGCCGCGGCCGACGCTGCCCCGGCATAGCATCCATTCCTGATCGACGCACCTGGCCGGGCCGGGCCGGGCCCGGTCCAGCTCGGAGGCTGCGCTGCTGTGCCCGCCATCACGACCGTGGCCGTGGGCGTGGCGGCTGCGCGCCCAGCCCGGCGCCAGCTGCCAGCTGTGCGGCCTCTCGGCCCGCCCCCGTCCGCCCCGCCCCGCCGGGCCGGATTCGCATGCCGGACAAGGGATGGATTCAAGGGGTGAGGGGGTAACAGGCTTGCCCCTCACCCCTTGGCAACCAGGCAACCGACATTACTTTTCCGCCTGTAAGTAGGCAAAAAAGCAGGGCTTTGTCCCCCTCCAACCGAGGCTGGATCCGCCCCCTGCGCTGGACCCCCATTACAGTGCCGTCCCGACCTCTGCTTCATCGCTCGCCTTGCTGCGGGGCGGGCCGCACCCGCAGGTGTGTGCACTACGCACGCGCGAGCACCCGGAAGGAGCAGGTAGCCGCGCGGACTGCGGGCCGGCGAGCCACGGGCGTGTGCGTGCGTGTCGCGTGCGTGCCTCCGCACCACATCGGGCCGATCCTTCTCACTGAACATCTAGCCAGCAGACGACACGGTTAGGCAGACGGCGGCGCTCGGCGCGGCGCGCTCAGGGCCGCGGGGCGGGACCTCTGCCGCCTGCCGCCCCGCCCCGGCCAGCACAGGCGGCGGCGGCGTGCGTGGGCTTTTGCATCGGAGGCAGAGCCGTATCGCCCTCTCACTCCCACCCACGGCGCGGTCCCCACCTCGCGGCTGATGAATCGGTGCGTATCGAGTCAGGGCCGCGGCCGCATCTCTCGCATCGCACGGATCGGCCCGAACGACTACCGGAGGAGGAGGAGGAAGATGAGGATGAGGAGGAGGAGGAGGAAGAGGAGGAGGAGGAGGAGGAGGGGGGGAGGAGGAGGAGGAGGAGGAGGAGGAGGAGGAGGAGGAGGAGGAGGAGGAGGGTGAGGAGAAGGAGCAGGAGGAGGAGGAGGGAGGGAGGGAGGTGGGGCGCAACCGGAGCGAGAAACCAAGGCGGCCGCTGAGCGCCACGGACCGCGGAGCGCGGCGTAAGCGACGACGGAGTTCCAAGGAAACCACAGGGACAGGGGCCGGAGTGCGGAGCGCGGACCGGAGCTGCAACATGACTCACGGCCCGAGCCGAGCCCTGTGCAGGCGGTGCAGGCGGTGCAGGCGGTGCAGGCGGTGCGGCCCGGACGCTGCGGGCCGCGGCACAGCAGCGGCACGGCGGCAGAGCGTCCAGGTGGTGCGGCACAGTGCCTGCCTGCCTGCCATAACCTACGCCAACCCCTTCTGCTGCTGCGGGGGATTTGAGGAACGCATCGCCGGCATTCCCGGCAGGCCAATGCAATCTCGGCAAGATCTCTTAATTACTCCATGGCGGCGGTGGCGGCGGCGGCGGCGACTGGGTGACCCTCAGCGTGCGGGTGCGAGTGAGAGTGCCCGCACGGCGCGGCCGGGTTACATTGTCATCCCGCCCAGCCACCGCCGGCCACCGCCGCCCCAGAGCCCCCGGCAGGCGGGCAGCCCGCCCGCACTGCGGCTCCGCGGCTCGGCCTGCCTGCCGGGGGCTACGCTACGGGCGCGCTCAGAACTCACGGCGCGTCTCGCTCCTCTCTCTCTCTCTCTCTCTCTCTCTCTCTCTCTCTCTCTCTCTCTCTCTCTCTCTCACTCCTGCCGCCCCTTTGTCGTTCAGCGGAGTGCTCTTCAATCTTCGATTTTCGTTCTGCAAAGTACACCGGCCGGCCGGCCTGCCCCGGCCGGGCGGGGCGCTGGCCGCGCTGCTGTCCCGGAGGTGGCCGGCGGCGGCGAGACAAAAGAGCGGCGCGGCGGCCGTGGTGCTATCTGTGCACAGTGTCCGACTCATCAGGGAGGGGGGGGGGGGTTAGGTTACGCAATGGAGCGCGCGGCGTTCATCCTCAAGGGACTCCCCCTCCCTCCCTCCCCCTCTCCTCTTGAGACCTACCACGTTCACTTGTTTTGTCGCGCCTTCGCTGGACTTCAGCCGCCCCCCCCCCCCTTCTCCTCTTCCTCGCTTACCACCCCCCCCCCCCCCCCCAAGCTGCGCTTTCGGTTTCATCCGCTCGCGGCAAAAAAAGAGAAATAATTTATTTAAAACAAAACTATAATAAAATTGAGACAGCAGCCGTGCTGCGCCACACACGGCACCCCAATACATTATGCAAGAATAAGTTGACCCAGAGAAATATTCCGGGTCTTTGAATCGCAAGCGGGGCCAATCCCCTCGGGTGGACCAGTTCCGGGGCCCCGCCGCTGTATCCAATCGTTAGCGATCCCCCCCCCCCTCTCCTCCCCCTTGCCGGACCACGCGCGTGCTGCTTGCGACAGTCACGTACGAAGAGGGGGGGGGAGGGGGGAGGGTCTAGGAGGGCCCCGCGGAGGCTGGGCGTGAGCCGTGGTCCGGAACCTGCCGCGTGGAGGAGCCGCGGCCGTGGTGGTGGAGGTGGAGGGGGTCCACGGGGGTTCCCGCGGCAGCGGCGGGGCAGGCGGAGGTGTAACCGCCGATATGCGTTTATGTAACGCGGCTGTAACGACGGTGCCGCGGGCGCGGCGCGGTGCCCCCGCGGCCCGCATCGGCTGCATCCCCGGGCCGAGCACAGTGTAAGCGTGCACGACTACCCGGTCGGGTAATGGGATCATAGTGAACTATTTACCTCCCAAACCCATTAACCCAACCTAGCATAGGGGTGGGAGGGCGTACCTCTGACACCGGCGCGGCGCAGCGGCCCGAGTCAAATGTCGAACCTTGCCGAGTCGAGTCCTTGTGGAAGTCGGGCGCGCTCGTGCCGGGGCCGCCGGGGCCTCCTCCTCCCCGCCCCGCCGCGCCGCGCTGCATGCAGTGCTGCATTGCGCCACGCATAATGGCAGAGCTCGCGCTCTAGGTCTAGGCTAGGCCGGGTCGGCCGGGGGGCCCGGGTTCGAATACCGCCGCCTGCCGCGCTTCTTCACTGCAGTGACCCCCGTCACCGTGGAGAGCACAGTCCCCGGCGCACATTACAATAATCCGCGCCGTCGCCGCGCCTCGGGCTTCATTACGAGTCGGTACGTGGGACCGGGGCGCGTGTTCCCGAGCGGGTCGCGGGTTCAAATACCCATGCCGCCGGCCCCGGCGCCGTGCCATTCCGCTCGGCTTGCCGTTCATATGCATAGCCAGCCGAGCAGCCAGGCCCCGTTGCACGGCGCGGTGGGGCGCGGCGGTGCTGAGGGGGGGGGGGGGGGGGCTGCGCCCTCAGCCGTGATCTTCATTTCACTTCCGAGCAAAAACCCCGTACTCGCCACGCTTTCCTCCTCGTCTTCTTTCCTTGTCTTTTTCGCTGCCATTTTCTAAAAGCCCGCGGAGCAGCGGAGCCGAGCCGACCAAGCCGACACTCCCGGCAGCGGTGGCAGCCAGGCGGGGTGCGTGCGGGGCGGAGCTGCGGAGCTGCGGGGCCGGGGGGGTCAACGCTCCACACGGGTGGTAATGCAGCTCATTAATGTTTCAACGCCCAGCCCCCCTTTTCAACGGGACCAAAAAAAAAACAACACACACACATTTTAAATCTCACTTTCACTAATCGTGACCCTGAGCTTGCGAGCGTATGCACACACACGCACGCAGGTACACGCACTGGCTGCACAGACACACACACACACTCACACATCCACAGCGCACAGCCTTGTGTCGTACTTGTAAACGTCGCACTCTATCACCCACCGCCCTCTCCACGCCCCGCTTTCGTAACGAACAATCGTTCAAATGAGCCGGCCTGTGCTGTGCTGCTCCGGGCTGCTCCGGGCGCTGGGCGGTGGCGCCGCGGGGCGCCCGCGTCTTGTCCCGGCCGCTAACGAGAGCCTCCCGTCGGCTGAGGGCGCTGTACTCACGGGGCGCGTCGCCGGGCTCCAGGACGAACACGCTGGTGCTGGCCATGAGGGCGCCCTCGTCCGCGATCTGCAGCGAGTCCTGGTCCAGCGCGCGCGACTGCGCCGACACCTGCTGCAGCTCGTACTCGTTGTCCGAGCAGGTCGGCTCCGGGCACGCGCCTGGAAGGATACGGAGCGGTTCAAGCAACGCTGTTCATCCTTTTCTACTTATTATGACGGAGGTAATGTCATGTGTTGGGCTCCCGGACCTCGGCAGAGGGCGATGTCACACTGGAAGTGGAGCTGGCTCGAGTTGGGGAACCGGAACATGGACTTGAGCTCCGCCTCGGCAGAGCTGGTGGCCGGGTCGTACTTGAAGGGCGAGATGACGGATGACCTCAGCGGGCACCTGCAACAACAACACAGCTCGTCACCACAGGCTAAGTGCGTGCGAGAGAGAAGGAGATAGATAGATAGATAGAGGGGGAGGGGGTGCTAAACGGCCCGGAGGAGGGGGCGGGGTCTTCACTCTCACTTTTGTCTTCACACATACAAGACCCCCCCCCCCCCCCCTCCTCCGGCCGGGCGGCGCCAAGCATGGCAGGCGGCGCCTGTAGTAGCAGTAAACAGCGGCGGCGCCGCGTTTCCCACGTTCCGCGGCAGAACGCGGTGCTGTTGCGCGCGCGGCTCGTGGTGAGGCGAGCATCTGGAGCGGGGGGCGTGCCCGGGGCGTGCCTGCCTGGCCGGGCCCGGGGACACGGCGCTCTGCGGTTTAGTTTCCATTCCACCGAGACGGACTCCTAACGTGTGCACACACATACACACACACACACACACACACACACACATACGCTGTCGACAGCGAGAGGCGCCTCCATGATATCGGCCCTATTTTGCCGCGCTTACCGCACAATAAAGTGGAATAACAACAGCAAAAGCGGAGTCCGCCGCCGCAGCTTCAAGCCGCCGAGACGTTTCCACCGCCACTTACGCGGCTCTCTGGACGCACCGTGAACTAACGTGACCCCGTCCCGCACGCGACACCGCCTCCCTCCGCGCCGACCTACTTCTAGGCGAGCTTCTAGGGCCGTCTCTCTCTCTCTCTGACATCATCCCTCCCTCTCCCACTCGTTACGCCGCCGCTTTGCCGCGCCGCCGTCCCGTCATTATTATGATCGCATGCCGAGTCAATTCGTCTCCGTGACCAAAACGGTGCCACAGAGAAGACCGCTGAATGTGTTCCTAACAACCCCTCACCCCTCTCTCTCCCTCACTCCCTCCCTCTCTCTCCACCTCTCTCTCCACCTCTCTCTCTCTCCACCTCTCTCTCTCTCTCTCTCTCTCTCTCTCTCTCACGCCTCTCTCCTTCTGTCACTTGCGCTTTCATGTATGTCACAGTCTGCCTCCCCCTCCCTCCTCTCCCCCCGGGCCCTCACTCAGCGACGTCCCATGCCGCTCGTATGTGTATGTATCTGTGTGTGTGAAAGCATGTGTGTGTTGTGCGTACGGCCGGGATTCCTGGCCTCTGCTGTCGGTCTTGCCCAATCCCTCCCATCCGATCCCTATCCGATCCCCATCGCGCACAGAAGGTCGCCCAGTTGAGGCCGCGGCCGGTCTCGCCGCGCCCCGCCGTGTCCTGCCGTGTCCTGCCGTGTCCTGCCGCCGCGGCACTTGTAGCCGCATGACCGCCGCACCAGACCCTTCGAAAGATTGGCGCGAATAAATGAAATGGGGCGGGGAAAATAGTTTAACCCAGGTAAAAAGACAGACGAATAAAAAAAAATCGCAGCAAAATGTAGAAGTTTCATCCACAGGGATTTTGGAGAGAATGTTATTTCAGTAGCCACTTAGAGGCTGATTCTTCCGACGTCTTAAAATAAAGCTGCACCTTTACAGAATCCCCTTATCGTAAGTTACTCACCCCTCTCGTCGATCAGGTTGACGCTGCTGTTGAGCTTGTTGAAGGCGAAGCAGTTCTTCACACGGATGCCGTGAGTCCCTGTGCGGGCAGAAACACGAGATTCGTCATTCCATTGACAGGAAATGAGCTGTGTACGCCCGGACTGCCCCCTCCCCTCCCCTGCTGGGCGCAGCGGCCGAGCGCCCGCGGAGTCGGGGGTAGGCCGACCCGCACGGCACGCGCGCACGGAGAGGCGGCGGCTGCCTACCCGGCAGGCGCCGTGCGCGCTGCGGACACGCCAGGGGGACGAGCCATTAGAGGGGGGGGGGCGGTTCCAAACGGAGCACCGCCAGCAGCCCGACAAGGTCTTTATCCTGCTCCCATGGCGCCCTACAAGGACCGCCGGTCCGCGACGCCCGCCTACATGCTGCGGATTGTTCGTTATCAAAGGAGGAAGAGAGAGGGGGGAGGGGAGTCTGAGGTGAGAAAGGTGGGCGTCCCGCGGGGGCGTGGCGGCGGTGGGGGAGGGGGGCGCTGCTTTCTCTGCATGGTACATGGCGGGCGTATGCAGCAAAGCATGCAGTAGAGAGAGGGAGAGAGAGAGGTGAACGCACTCTCCTGCCCCCCCCCCCCGCATGGCTGCTGGGGCGCCAGGCTCCCTCCCAGCAGGTGGGGGGACCCGCTCCCCGCCTCCCCTGCTCCACAAGGCCCGGCCTACGCCTTGACCTATGGCTTGTGCTTGCTATAAGCAGGCTGGGCGCGAGCCTCGGCAAATCGTTCGCCGCATGCATGCCATGCACCGCAAGGCGGGAGGGCGTGGAGGGGAGATAGAAGAAGAAGAAAATTACGTTTCCACGATCGATCGCCATGTAACCGTAAAAGCGAACAGGAAGGTACCGGAGCTACCGGAGGGTAGTGAGGCTCCCGGAGAGTAAACACGCCCCGCAAAGGCGCCCGCGCGCCCCCGGGGTAGGCCAGCCCGCACGGCACGGGTGCACGGAACGAGCCGCCGCTGCCTAACTCACAGGCGCCGCCCGCGCTAGTGAGGCCGGCCGGACGCGTTACCCGACTGCGCTCCAAAGCTTTTTGCCCGAAACGCACCCGGCCGCAGTTGGGGGCTCGGTTACGTGTAGGGGTGGTTCGGGGCGCAGCTCTCGAGCGCAGTCGGGCGTCGCGCCGTGCCCGGCCTCACCGCCCGACTCGGGACTGACGCTCTCCTCGCGCCCAACGGGGTCGTCGCCTCCGTCGTCTGGCCCTCCGCGTCGGCGGGGCCCCTTAACGGTGGGGAGACGCGCGAGTGTCCTGGGAAACAAGGCGGTGGGCGTGGCCGGGGCCCCGGCTGTCAGCTGCGCTGTCACTCGTGGCGACGCGCAGTGCCACGCGCTGCAGGCCACTCCGGTGGGACGTTTCGACCACCCTGTCTCTCTCGCACCGCTAAGGGACGCCCCACGAGGGCGACAGAGACAGCGGCAACACGTCCCCTCGGAATCAGCCGCTGCACCGCCAACGGCACGGCCGCGGCCGGACGCGGAGTATTTCGCGGTGCGTCGCGGTGCGCTTCGGTTCCCGCGGCTCTGGCTGCACTGACGTTATGGGGACACGGCCGTCGGCGCCCCGCACGAGGCCTCCGCCCCCGACACGCGGCCGGCAGGCCTGTCGGTGTCGTACGGGGTGCGTGCCGAGGGGGTGTGCCGGCGGGCCGGACGCGCACTCACGGAGAAGCATCGTCGTTACGTGACACAATCTCCTCCCCGGCAGAGCGTACGGGCGGGAGCGCGCCGGCCGCAGTGCGTATCGTCTCTGCTCATTGAAGACGCGGCACGCACGCGGCACGCACACGGCACGCACGCCGCGCGCCCCATCGCAGTCGCGTGTCACGCGAGAGGAAGCGGCGCAAGCGTTACCAAACCGAAAGGCACGAAATGAAAGAGTAGAGAGTAGAGAGGAGGAGAGAGAGAGAGAGAGAGAGAGAGAGAGAGAGAGAGAGAGAGAGAGAGAGAGAGAGAGAGATAAATAGCTGCAATTTTCGACCGGGGGCACTGCGTCGGGCATGTGAGGCAGCGGACCGGAGACTCGTTACGAAAAATCAACGAGCCGCAGGCACTCCCGCGAGCCTGCGGCAGCCTGCGGTGCGCTGCCGTCGTGAGGGGCTTCTGAGGGCACTGAAGCAGCCGCCCCGCGGGGACGTACTCACCGTCGGGCCGGGTCACGTCGGCGCGCAGCGTGTACGGGTGGCTGTACACCACCTCGGTCACCCTCCGGCCCTTGTCGCCCACCAGCTTCAGGGACACGTGCGACGTCTCGTTCCTGTCGACAAAAACAAAAAACAGAGCGATAAATTTAAAGCCGCGCGACATTGTTTGTTATACTGTCAATAACAAAAGAAATAACCAGCAGCAGAGGCCAGTATAAACGCAAATCGAAATGAGAACGCGCGCACCGTGCGTTTCGTCTGCCGCATCTCCCACGGGAACGAGACGGGAGTTCCCCGAGGGACGCTCCTTTACTCCACTTTATTTCCCGACACCCTCGTTTTGTCGTTGTTTCGGACGTGCCAAAAATATCAACGCCACGCACCCACCATTCAACCCCCCCCCCCCTTCCTCTCCCCCCCCCCCCCGAAAAAAAAATTCCGGGAAAAGGGGGAAAAGTACGGGAGAAGTACTTATTTGCCTTTACGACGACAAACGAAGCGGCGAGGAGCGTGCACGGCACGGCACGGCACGGCACGGCCAGGTCGGGGTTGCACTCATCTTTGATGACCTCCGAGGGAAGAAAAGGTTATGTGGCGGACAACCAGGTTGGGATGAATACGGGAGGCGAAAAAAAAGAAAGAAAGATAAAGAGGAATGAAAAGAGGCCGTGGGGAGCGGAGGGGCGTCTGCGCGTCTCGATGCGCCTCTCCCGCCGGCTCCCGAAAACGCGCGCCCGGTCCGTTTATGACCACCGACGCCGCCGCCGTCCGGGCCCGCCACTCTCAGAAAAAGCTCGTCAAGTCGTGCCTTTAGGTCGATTATTTGACCGGTTCCTTTGGTCATATTGACAAACATTTTAGGAAAAAAAATATGATTGTGGTAGGAAAAGCGACTGAAGTCGTGTTGTTTTGAGTAAAATCCGACTCGACTTGACAAAGCTTTTCTTACGGTAGAGGAGTCCGGTGGGTCCGGCAGTGTCTGCCGCCGCCGCCGCCGCCGCCGGCAGCGCTGAGGGGCCAACACCAATATAAAGCAGACTGTGCGCCTTCCTCATGGCCGCTCATGCCACTCCACTCATTACCGCGAGGCAGGCGGGCGCACAGGGCGAGCAAACACGCGCGTGAGTGTGTGAGTGCGTGAGTGGGGGGGGGGGGGGCATAAACGTGACATCACACCTCCATTTTAGCCTCGGGGAAATTTAAAGAACTTTTATCACTACTACAACTACAGTTAACCTACAGTGTATACTATGAACTGTGGGCCCTTGCGGGTTACTCTGCTAACTAGAACATTTAAAAAATTTGCAGCTTTTTTTAAAACACACGGGCTCTGTCGGGCCGTCCCCGCGCGGCGCGACTCCGGAAACAGGAACACCCCGCGGCGGCAAGGAGGTGGGTTCCGGAGGTTCCGGTATGCGGCACGGCGCGGCACGGCACGGCACGGCCGGTCACAGCCGGTCGCAGCCGTGGGACGCCCTCTTTAATCGCACCGGGCCATCGCGGCGGGCCGCTTTGGAGAGGATCGTGCCGGTCCGTGCCACTTTCGTGATAAACGCCGAAGAAGAGCAGAGCAGAGCAAAGCCAGGAGTTCGGGGCGGATCGGGGCGTCGGATCTGCGCGCCGCACGCTGCGCGGCTGTCCCGGCTCCAGCGGCTCCAGCGGCTCCAGCGGCAGGCCCAGGGCGTGGCTCCAGCGGACAGCGGCCCCACAAGCCCGGCCCGGCACGGCACGGGCGTCGCCGGCCAAGCGCCGTTCTCCCGTCAGACTCTAATCGCAGAGAGGCAGGGACGGCGAATTCAAGCGGGACGCTAACCAGTTTCCGAAATTTGTAATTTGCCATAGGAAATCCAAGCGAGCTATAAAAAAGATTTGCCAGAAATGTTGATCGGTGTTTATACGGTCGGATCACCTCGATAGTAACCTATCGGCTCCGTCGCGATGTTGCGGTGAGTGGGTCCGTATGTCCTGCCTCTGGCGGTGCAGTAACCCCCGCGGCCCGGCAGCCGGCTGCGCTGCGATACTCGCGCCGCGCGACGCCACGGGACAAAAAGGGGCTAAAAGAGCGAGGACACTCTCGACGCGCTGCCGGCCGAGGAACCAATTATAAGATCGGCAGCAATTAAATAATGCAAAATAAAGAGAGATAAGGCCGTGAAATAAGAGCGACGCTCGTTAGCCATTTGTGTTGCCTAGGCGACGCCCGGAGCGACACCGACCCCTGCTCTTGTTGCTGCTGCGCCGCCGCAGCCGCCGCAGCCGCCGCCGCAGCCGCCGCCCTGACCACGTCCACTCAATTAAGCATCCCTTTCTCTGATTCTAAATGAGAAGGCGGCCGCAGCATCATTCAAACCCACGGCCGGCACGGAGCGCGGCGGGGTGTTTGAACCCGGAGCCGCGCTGCACCACGCCGCGCTGCACCACGCCGCGCTGCACCACGCCGCGCTGCACCCGGCCGACGCCGCCGGCCCACGCCCCACTGTCCGCCACCACCAACCTCCGAAACCATTGCTCAGCCCCGCTCGACATGACTGCCTCTCCTCCGGAAATCGCGGCACATAGCCTCTCTCTCTCTCTCTGACTCACACGCTACTCAGGCGCTCACCACGCTAGCGACCGAGCACGGGCCGTCGACCTTTGGAACTCAAACACCACCACCAGCACCTCCGGGAGAGTGTTTGCGCGGCCCCGCCGGCCCCGTCCCCGCCCCCGGCGCCGCCCTTACCTCGAGTTCTTGAAGCCCGCCTTGCCGCACGTGATGACGTAGAACTTGTCCTCGGCCAGCTCCAGCGTCCGGTGGACACGCACCGCCACGGGCACCGACCGCTCCTCCGACTTCTGCGCACACAAACACGGGGCAAAGGTCAGCTGATGCTCGGCTCACATATCGGCGAGCGGCGACAATTTCGCCTCACGCCGCAGAGAAAAGGTTTTGCTATAAATTAGTCGCCGCTTCCTGGCGGCTCTACGGAGTCCGCCGCGATGAAATGCCAATGTCGCTGAGCAGGGGCCGGCCACACGTGCCGGCGTGGGCCCGCGGCACCCGCTCCACCCACCGCTGCCGGCGGCGCCGACAGACAAACCCGTCCTGCGGTCGCCGGCGCCGCGAACGACCCCCGCGCGTGCGAGCCGCGGTGCTGCTGCAGCTCTCCCGGAGCCCTCCAGCGGCTCTCAGCGTTGCCGATATTCCTAAATGACGATTTTTTTTATCGATTGGATTTTTTAAAAAATGATTGAGTGATGGCGTTCGTACGAGAGCATCGCCCGCCTGCGATGCCGCGCCGTCGGAGAGAAGCTCGGGAAATGAATCGCCGCGACACGGCAGCGAGTGACAAAGTGCGCGGCTCGCACAGCCAATCCCGCGGCCTTAATTAAAGTGAGCACGCGATTTAATTCAATGATCGGAGGGCGCTGCATCGCTTATCACATGCACTGCCCGCGACGGAGAGAGAAAGAGAAAGAGAGAGATAGAGAGTATAAAAGTTTTATTGGCAGGATTTTATTTTAGAGAGAGAGAGAGAGGGGGGGGGGAAGAAGAGCTCCCGCCTCGCATATTCGTTCTCGGGAGGGTCCCCGCGCATCCTGGTGATGTATGATGATAAACAGGTCCATCGCAGTCAGTCAAAACACGCGGTATAACTCAGGGGCACCGACAAGCAGAGCTGCTGGGCTGGTCGAGCCGCGCCGGGCCCGCAGCGCTGCAGTGCAGCAGGTGCCGGGGGCCGGGGGCCCTTGACACGGCCCTGCGAACAGCTCCGCGCCGGGGCCCCGCGCCGCCGCCACAGCCCGCCCAAACCCACGCAGCTGCCTGTGCCGCCGCAGTTCCAGCTCCAGCTCCAGCCGCGGCCCGCCTCCGTAAACAGTAAACGCCGCCCCGTCCTAAAGCTGCCACATAAAATTGGAGAACACCGCGGATGGAATGCAAACGACTCTTTCATGACCGGGAGCTGTCAGCTGCTTCCCTTTCGGGTCCGGCAGCTGCGGGCAGCTGCGGGCAGCGGCGGGCCGACCCCCGCGGATGAAGCGTTCCCACACCGCGGCGCGGACACCGGGCTGCGCTAATGAGAGGCGGGCTGCCGGCGGCTTATGAGTCCGCCTGAATCCCTGCAGCAGCCGCGCCCACAGCAGCGGGGACCTCTGCCGCTCCGGGCGGCGTCAGCTGCACGACTGTCTTCATATTTGCTTTAGCAGTTTACTCTCGCAGCACCGCGGCAACACGGTGTGGACAGGGTTGGGAGGGGCGCCGTGGGGGCGGGGCGGCGGCCGGCCGGGGCGGACACTCAGCGACGGGCACCCGCGGGGACGGCCCGCCCGCCCGCCCGCCCGCCCGCCCGCCCGGGCCCCGCGGCAGGTGCTGGGGACCCGCGGGGACCCCGCAGTGCCACGCGTGTCGGCTGCCGTCTTCTTACTCCTCCACGCGGGTGTTGCGATGCGCGAGGCGCACGAGGTATCAATAAGGTTTTACAGGAGTTTAAATTACGCGCGGAATTTGCGGAATTGAACAAGTGAAAAATATCGGAGCGCGCTGCGGTGGTGGGCGAGGCATGGCGCAGCGCGGGAGAAGGTGCTTGGGATATTGCCGGGGGTATTATTGCCCACTATAATGCGATCCCCCCCCCCCTTCCCCCGTCATCCGTCGACGACGCATCCGACGCTTTTGGCAATATTAAATTATACCACTTCTTCACGGCACTCTCTCGGTGCACTCCGTCGACGCATCACGAATTCTCAAAATTGGCCCCGTCCCGTCCATCCAGCCCGGCCGGTGTGGAGGGGGGCCGGGGAGGCGTCACTAAAGACACTCCAGTCGGCCTCCGCCCGGCCCTGCCCGCGCTGCCGGCCTGGGGCCGCCTGCTGGGTAGGCAGCCCCCAGCCGCTTGCGAGCACGCGTGTCGAGCGGGCTGGCCTACCCCGGCATCCGCGGGCGCTCTGCGCCGCCGCTCACTGCGTGTCGTCATCTGGGAGTAAATGCAGAAGTGTCGGCCGTCCGCTCGTCAGGCTCCACGCTCCGGCTGGAGAACACGGTAAGCTGGAGGGCGTTACGTAGTTGGTGGACGGAGCCGGCGCTGCGGCGGTGCTCCCGCCCCCGACTGGCGGCGTTGACGCGGACGGCCACACCGCGACCGCAGCGACGGCCGCCGCGCGGACCGGTACGGGACGGGGGCTACACTGCCAATAGCGCCCGGATGGGCACTGAGCACTTTACTCACTATTCACCCCGCCCCGCGTTATTGGCACGCCGCGCGGCGACTCCATTTTATTTCGATATCCGTGGCCGTGCCGTGGCCGTGCCGTGCGTGACTTCCGGCTCTCCGCAAATGAGCCGAGTGCGACCCGAGGGGCCAGGCGGCCGAGGATCAGAGGCAGGCGGCGGCCAGCGCTCAGCGGGAATCTCTTTGAAGGGCCCGCGGGAGTGGACGCCGCAGCCAGAGTCGGCGACGGCCGTCTATGCCGACCTCATTCTCAGCGTAAAAAAAAATAGTTGCCGGATTCGGCTATATTCCCAGTACTTCGCGGTTTGAGAATATTGTGTGTTTTTTTTATTTCGAGAACAGCGCGATGTATACACAAACCGGTGAGCCGCGGGGCTGGAAAATGCAACGAGGTGGACCCGGCGCCCACCACCAGGCCAGCACCCGCGCTGCCGACCCCTGCCCCGCATGGCGGTGCCGGGCGGTGCCGCACCGCACCGTGTGTGTGTGTGTGTGACAGGGGGGTACCTTTTCGCGTGTATTTCGTATTCATACGGCGTCAGATCCTCGGCAAACACGCACGCACACACACACCCACTGGAAATCCTCTCCTGTGTCCCGTGTGTCTCTCTCACGTACTTCACTCGAGCGCGGCGGCGTGTATCGGGTGACGGCAGCGCCGGTCACGTCATGATGCAGACTCACCGCGCAATGACTCAGTCGTTGCGTCCGTACAATCACCTTTTCAGGCGGAAAGGGAGTTTTTAGTTTGGTGCTTTTTCTCCCCCCCCCCCTCCCTTTCCTTCTCTCTCGCTTCCCCTCTCTCTCTCACTCGCTCGTTTCCCCTCGGGTCGAAAAAAGTGTACTCCTTTGCACCGAGCGGCGACAGGGGGGAGAAACTAATCACTTTCTCACCAAAAAGAAATTAGATCGCGAAGGAAACGTGTTTCGGCTGCGAGCCGCACCGCGGCGTAACAGCGGCCCGGCACTCGGCCCTCCGCGCGGTGCCGCCGAGCCACGACACGAAAGCTATTCCTAAATTAAATAGAAATGATAACTATTTTTTTTTAATTTACAGGATGCTGCGCCGGTGTTGTCGCTCTTTGTCCCTGTCCGCGTCGTGGCGCGGCTCGCGGCTTAAATCAACTCGAATTACTCTTCGCCCCTCCCCGCGGCGGCCGCGGCGGCCGGCGGACAGCGGCGAGGGTGAAAAAGAGCAAGCGTCCATCTTCCTGGCAAGGAGGGGCGCGGCGCGGAGCGGAGGCCGAGCGGAGCCTCCCGGGCGGCGGGGCCCGGAGCCGCTATGAGCCGGGCAGTGCGCGGCGGCGGCGGCGACGGCGGCGGCGGCAGATACGAGGATGTCGATGGGCCCCCTCATGCCCGGCCCGCCCCGCTCTCCCCGCCTTCTGTTTAGTTATCGCGGAATCTGGCGTCAGGCCGAATACCGTTGTCCGCGGCCGGGTAAGGCGCGGCGCAGCCCAGCGCGGCGCGGCCCGGCTCTTTAAAATTCGCGCGCACCCCGCCTTATGAGCCGGGCCTCATAGGTGGGGTTATAACCACCATAATGAGGTGTCAGGCGAGAGAAAGAAGCGGTGGAGGGGAGGGTCTGCGGGGAAAAAAATTGGCTGGCCTGGCACGTGTGAGCGGAGAGAGAGAGAGAGAGAGAGAGAGAGAGAGAGAGAGAGAGAGAGAGAGAGAGAGAGAGGGGGGGGGGGAGGAGAAAGGCTTTCTATGGCGTTTTGCATGGGTATCACCATATCGGCGCGGTGACACTACTAACCCGTTCTCGGGATGTAAATCTCGGTCCCGTCGTTACGAGCGGAATGCTAACAGCCGCTGGCCGGCCCCGCAGACAGGCGCCCCTCTTTTTGCACAGCCGCGGCGTGGCGTGGCGCGGCGTGGCGCACCGCCCTATTCATTAGCCACGGCCGCTCCGTACCGACGGACAAGAAGGCGGCGGTGACCGGCGCGGTGACCGGCGCCGCATCTGCGCCGATGATCTCGCAGACACTCCGCCTTGAGGCGGGCTGCTGGCGAGGCGGAGGTGAAGTAGTGCGCCGCTGCCGCCGCCGCCGCCGACGTGGTGGTGGTGGAAAAACACGCGGGCGCCGCACCGTGTGGTGGGCGTGGCCGGGCGGGGCGTGTGCAGCACCTCCCGCCTCGCGGCCTCAGCATGAAGCGCAGGGCCGGGCCGCGGGAGGGCCGTAAATATGTGCATTTCAGTTTGTGTAAACAGAGGGCGGCGCCATCTGCCGCCAAGCGCCTCGTCAGGCGGCGACGACGGCTTCCTGCGTGCGTCCGGACGGCCGCGGCCCGCCCCGCCCCGTCCCGCCCCGCCCCGCCCCCCGTGTGCATTTGCCTACTGCTCTATTGTCGGACGTGGCGCAGGCGGCCGCAGTAAACGCTAACGCTTCCCACGGGCTGCCTGGGGCTGCCTGGGGCTGCCTGGGGCTGCCTGGGGCTGCCGCCGGTGCCCCCGGCCTGCGGACTATTGGCGCGGGGAGCGCGGGGGGACCCGTTAGGTCCGCAGCAGCAGCAGCAGCAGCAGCAGCGCGACGCCCCGGGGCCCGCCGCAGGGACGCGTGTGTGTGTGTGGGGGGGGGGGGGGGGGAGAGACTCAGGGCGTTCTCAGCGAGGGATCTAGGAGCTTCTCCACACCCGCTTATTCTGCTGTGGACTTTCGAGTTTTTTCTTAAACACTATTTTCTTTTTTAGGATGAGGTGGCAAGCGACGCCGGCGTCTTCAAAATGAAATTTATGCTTCTCAGGCGGTCCGGTGAAAATGAGGTGGACGTGACAATCAGGGGAGGGGGGGGGGCGAGGAAGCGGACGAGTCTAGCCAACTAGCGTCGCGGCACTGCTTGCGGGGCCGCTGTGCCGGGCAGAGTGACCGGGCGGTCAATGAGATGGGGCGGAGGTGAGGTAGGAAAGGCAGGTGCGAGGACGAATGCCCAGCGCACTCACACACTAGTCTCATCCGAGCTCGGAGACTCGAACAGCTCAGCCTCTTGAAAATTGTTTCGAATATTGGACATCTCCAGATTAGACTGGCTGCAATTTTTTTATTTTTTTCGACGAGCCATTCTCTCGCCCGATTCCACTCTGGCATGGCGCTGCTCGCACGAAAAGCAATTTCCCTGCATTTTCCCGCCTGAGCTGCCGCCGGCCGCCGCAGCGCCGCAGCGCCGCAGCCACTCCCACGGAGCGCCGCGCCGCCGTCCCGACCGCCTTCATTTTCGCATCCACATCGATTTACCTCCCGCAAGGTCGAAGGCGCGGCGCCGTTTGCGACCTGCGCCACGAGCGGGGCGGAGCGGAGCGGAGCGCGCCACGACCGCGACAGTGTCAGAAAAAATAAACAGGAACGCTATTGGAGCGCGAGCAAGGCGGTGTGGAGGCGGCGGAGCGGCGCGCGGGCGGCGGTGTAAAGTGTAAAGGCACATCCTCAACGCCGAGAGCGGCGAGAGCGGGGCAGTGAGGGCCCGGTTACCCCGCTTACGGTCCGGCCCCAGACCGTGCGGCACGGTGTAATGAGGGCCCAGTTACCCCGCTTAAGGCCGGCCCCGGACCGTGTATCGCGAGTGCCGGGCTACACCACGGCGCGAAATGCCATTGAAAGTATTGTAATTGGGGCCGGCAGAGCGGTCTGGGCCGATCTAACTGTGCGCCACTGCGCCGCCGCTCGCCAGTATCCCAATATAAGCGTCGTAAAACTGGAGCACCCATGCAGCCCGGAGCGGGGCGTCGGCGCAGGGCCCCGCAGGACTGAGGGCCCCGAGGGCCCCGCCGGCTCCGCACGCGGGCAACGGGACGGGGGCCGACACGGCAGCAAAGTAACTGTGGTCCATTAGGGCTCGGTGTCGGCGGGGGCCGGCGGGGGCCGGCGGGGGCGGACCGCGGGCTGCTGCGGGCTGCGTTCAGGAAAAAGACATCGCGGCCGCGACAGGCCGGCAGTGCCTGTCTGGCTGCAGCGGCAGGCCTCTTGCCTCTGCCGTGCCCTTTTCCCGTCGAGCTCAGCGGCAGCGTCGGTCGCGGAACTGGGTTAGAGGAGGACCCGAGCCCCAAACAACCCCCGCGAGGGCGAGGCTCATGTCCGCGTGCATCCAGGCCGGCGGAGGACTCACTGCAGCCGGCAATACTGTTGCCGACAGCCAAAAATAATACGAAAAAAATAATACAAAAGTCTGTGACGAGTCCTGTCACCGCGGCTGCCGACGTGTGTCCCCGCCAGAGCGTGCCCGTGCCCGTGTCCGGCGGCCGCTGTTCGGGGGCGAAGCGGCGGCGGCGGCGGGCGGCGGCGGCCGACGGCAGCCCGGCCCGTTTGCATAATTATTGCGGGGCTGCGGTGGCGCCGGGTGACGGACGCGCCGCGGCTAATGTTTCACTTTCGCAAGATTAGTCCTCCGGCAGCCCCGGCAGCCCCGGCAGCCCCGCCGCGGCCCCGCTCTCTGCGGTGCGGCCGGAATGCTTCAAACGGCTCCATTACGGTTCCGGAGGGGAGGCTGGGCTAATGAGCGCGGTGCGGCGCGGCGTGCTGCAGCGCAGCGCGGGGGACACCGACGGCCGGCCGCCGCTTGCCGCCGTTCGCAAGGCACATGGGCGCCTTTTAGGAGTGGCGCGAGGCCGGTGCCGCCACCGGCCGGCTCGGTCCGGCTCAAAGGTGGCCGTCGGGCCGCCGAGCCTAGAGAGACTCAGAGACTCTGCGTCTCTCTAGCCGCAGCAGCCTTAGAGAGACTCAGTGGCTCTGGGTCTCTACGGGAGCCGCCGGGTGGATTCGGTGTGCCGTTCCCGGCAGAGTACTGCAGTGTTGAGCTCCCATCCCGGCGGCTCCCGGCGGCTGCTGCTCGGCAAAGCTCCCGTTATGTACCCGACATAATTAGTCAAAACACCGCATTCGCATTGTATTCAAGATCGTTCCCCGGCTCCCCCCCCCCCCCCGCCCACCCTTATTCTTCTCTAGCTCTGCGTGGAGATTTGCCGTTTTCTAAATTGCGCGATGAACGCGGGCGCGCCCCCCGCAACTCATCCCGCCGGCGAGCAACTAACTGAACGCTTCTGCACCGCGTGCCGCCGTGTGCCGCACGGGGGTGAAGCTCGCCTGGACGGTCGTCGCGTCGCTGCGGCCCGCCGGTTGCTGTCGGCCCGCGATAACACGACGTGCCGGCTTTCCTTTGCTTAGCTTTGCTTGCGAACCAGGAAACCCGCGTGGCGCTGCGGAGGCGCGCGGCATCGCCGTTGCCAGTCGGTCAAACGAGTCATGAAGCGGAGAGCCAGGCGGCGGCCGCCGGGCCGTCCGCGAGTCCCAGTCGAAAACAGGGAAATGACACGCGTTGTGCAACGCGGGGCAGCGCGGCCCGGCTAACGGCACGAGCCACTCACATTCGGGACGCGACCGCCGTGAGCGGCCGTGAGGGGGGGGGGGAGATAGAGCCCCTGATACATCCCCAAAGATGAGCCTAGTCGGTGTGGGACGCAACGCCGCGGGGGGGCCGGGGGAGGGGGGGGGCTGCGAGAGACGTACGGAGCGAGATGCTCAGTGTATTACCACATCGGACGGGAAGGGACGCCGGCGCGGGGCGGCGCGGGACGGCGGGCACGTCTCTGTTCTGCGGTGGGAGATTATGGCATCTGCAGATGCCTGGAATCATGCCGACTGTGGGGCCGGCAGCTCGCGGGCCGCAGGCGGCGGCGGCCAGCGCAACACGTAAAGACTTAGAGGACGCGCGGGGTGACCGAGGAGCGACGCCTTCCAGCGCTGGAGCGGCTGGAGCGGCTGGAGCGGCTGGAACACGGCGCAGAGCGGCGCACGCCGCAAACTGCTGGAAAATCATTTGCGAAATGAGTCCGCGAGTGACTCGTCATCTCTGCAGGTGCGGACGGATGTGCCGGGAGGGTGCGCGAGGGAGGGTCAGCAGAGAGTGCGGCTCACGGCACGGCCCGAGCCGGGGCAGCCGGGGCCAGGAGCTGCCGGTGACGATGTCGGTGAACATGAGCACCGCCGGCCTGCACACTGCACAGTGACCTCACCCCCCCCCCCCCCGCCCCCCGCCGCCGCTGTCCCATCCATCCTCTTGCAGAAACGCAGACTGGCAGTGTTCACCAGAAAAGGGGAGCGGCAGCAGCGGCGCAACTGGGCCGCGGTCCCCGCGCAGCTGCCGTGCGGCTGCCGCAGCTACGCCGAGTCAACCCGGGAGCATTTCCATGCTGCCAAGCGAGAGATTGACGGCTTGGCCGCTGTTGCCAACTTTTTTCGCTCTCTCTCTCTCTCTCTCTCTCTCTCTCTCTCTCTCTCTCTCCCTCCCTCTGACTCTCCCCACCTTGTGCTAAGAGGGCCGTTTCTTTATGCCGCGGCTGGAATGATGATCGGCAGAGCGCTAGCAGAGCGCTGCCGGAGCGCGCGCGGTCCCTTTTCTTCTCCTCCAGGCAAACCGCGGCCCGGAGCTGTCTGGAGCCGCCGGAGCATCGCGGCCCCCCGCTGCCGGCGACCCCTTGCGTCACGACGCTTACCCCCCGGACTCCAGCCGGGCTCCAGCCGGGCTCCAATGGCGCCGCCGCCCCCAAACGGAGATATAGAAAATTGTCAAGGTTTATGGACAACAGCAATAAATTTTAGCTGAGAAATTTCATGATGGGAAATAATTTTGTTGTTTGCTTAAAACGAAAATATAAAAAAGGGCGTTGAGGCAAATCCATTTACAGTGAAGAACCTACAGTGCAATTTTTGGTGGTCCAGATATTTGCATTAAATAATTTTGAGGTTTGAAGCAATCAGACATTTGCTCGCTTGTCTACAAAGCAGCTGACTAGACGCGGGGTTGCGCCGCGAGACGCCACATCGGCGTCGGTACTCACGTTGTTGACTAGGACGCCGCAGTAGTCCGGGGCGCCGCTCGTGGCCAGCAGGTTGATGTCCAGGGTGGTGAGGGTGCTCCCGTTGCCCAGCGCGATGCAGCTCGACGTCCGGAAGTCCCTCGCGTGCACGGCACCTGCAGCACGCCGAGCAGCGCGTCGATTAGAACACGTGAACAGCCCGCTAGGCGGCGCTGTGCTCTCGGGGTGCCCCGGCGTTGAGGTCCCCGTCAGAGCCATCGCTATAGGGTGTCTAGGAGGAGGAGGCAGGGAGAGAGAGAGAGGTCACCGGGAGTGAGTGACTAGGCACGGAGCCGCTGATGAGGATAGGAAGAGAGAGAGAGAGAGAGAGAGAGAGAGAGAGACAACGTCAGGGGGAGCGAGGGAGACGGCGGCCGAATGGAATGGCGGTGCCTCAGTCGGTATATGCCGTTGGTCCGGGGTCGTGGCTCGTCCATAAATGACGTGGCGTCAGCTCTGCGGCGCTGTCATAGCCGCTGTCAGTGAGGCTTTGGCCAGGCTTGGCATGCCAGTGAGGCCCTTCCCTCCCCTCGTCAGCCGATTGACGTTTCTATCTCTGTCTCCTCTGGACGGGCTTCGGAGTGAGTTCTACCCAAACCCTTTCTGCGATGGCGGGTGGCGGGTCGCTCGAACGCGGGGTGTCGCCCGGCCCGGACTGCATGCTGACGTCGCTCTATGACCTGTGCGCGGCCCCCCGCGGCCCCCGTGGCGCCGCCGTCGGGTCAGCGCCCCCGCGCACTCCAACGCCATCATCATTACGGCCTGGACCATCAAAGGGAGTATCGAATCTACGAATTTAATCCTCCTCGGGTGCGCGGCCCGGCGGCCCGGGAGGGTCCGTGAGGGTCCGTGGGGGTCCGTGAGGGTCCGTGGGGGTCCGTGGGGGTCCGTGGGGGTCCGTGGGGGTCCGTGGGGGCCGGCACGACGCGGGCGTCACTGGAGTCACGCTGCGGGCGGCGGCAGTCACGACGCGACTCGGCGCGGTGACGCGCCCGGCCCTCCGAACTACACCGAATTAACAGCGACGGTAACTCGATTACTCCTCCCTTTTCACGGCCACACGTGGTCCGAAAGATCTGAAATCAGACACCGCGTCCGACACCGCGCCGCCCCGCCCCGCCCAGCCCAGCCCAATCCGAGTATAACCGTCCCGTTCTCTAATGCCCTGTCGCTGGCGCTGCTCCCCGAGCCTACGAGCCTTCCCCAGGGAATGGGCAGGCTGGCAGGCGGGCGGTGCTGAGTCAACACAGCGGCGCAGCCCGCGCAGCCCCTCGGGGGTGTCGCTCACGGGAAACTATCAGCCGGAGGCTTTATAAAACTGTTTAAAGGAACAGCGGCCGGTGTGAAATACGGGACGCGGCGGGACCCGGAGGAGTCAACACCTCACTTCATTCGGCAACAACACGCAAATCAATCCAAATAGAATCCAATCATAAAACGGTAGAATGCGGGAACGGCGGCGTTGTCCGCGCCCGTTTCTTTCCTTTCCCCGCCTCGGGCGGACGGCAGCGGCGGCAGCGACGGCGGCGGTGGCAGCGCGCCGGGGGAGTGTCGCTGGGGCCGCCGGGGCCGTCATCGCTGCGCGCAGATCTCTGGCCGCGGCGCCGCCCGCCCGCCCGGAGGAAAGAAATTCGGCTGTCCGCGGGTCCGGGGCCCCGCGGGGGCGGCGGCCACACCACAATGGTGCCCGGCCCGGCCCGGCCCGCCACGCCCCGCCCGCCACGCCTGGGACCGCTATCGCGGCCTTATCGCCGTGGTGAGTGCCGTGTCTCCCGTCTCCCTCGCACCCGCGGCCGACGGACGGCGCGGCCCGACACCTCCGGCCCCTCCGGCCCCTCCGGGCGCGCGACGCGACGCGGGGCGCGGACTCCCCGCATGCAAAATAGGTTGAGGGCGGAGCGGGCGGCAGGTTCGGCGCGGCCCGCACTCCGCCCGCTCCGCCCGCCGGCCGCGGGTGGTCCCGCTGCTCACGTCCGCCCGGGGGCCGCGGGGCCGCCCACACCCGCGGACCCGCGGGCCGCGTTCGTGCCGAAATTGGCAATTATCACCCGGGCGGCCAAGCGGCCAGCCGCTCCCATATGGCTTGAGTCTCGGTAGTGTGGCGCGGGGGCCGCGGGGCGGGCGGCAGCCGCTGCGGCTCTGCCATGGAGCCGCGAATTTTCCTTTCTTTTCTCCCGCCTTATGCCGCTCCGCTTCTTTATGAGCTTTTGTCACGCCGTGGTTTTTCGTTACG
Source organism: Megalurothrips usitatus (assembly GCA_026979955.1). Lineage (NCBI taxonomy): Eukaryota > Metazoa > Arthropoda > Insecta > Thysanoptera > Thripidae > Megalurothrips > Megalurothrips usitatus. The sequence goes on from CM049592.1 coordinate 9,123,878, forward strand.
ACACATTGTTGTTGTTATTCATTACCGCCCCGTGAGTGACGCGGCCTGGGGGCGTGGCGCGGCGTAGCGTTTGGCGCGTGGCGGCGCGTGGCAGGGCGGGGCGCAACTGTTCACACCGCGTTAAAGGGGGAGAGAGAGAGAGAGAGAGAGAGAGAGAGAGGGAGAGAGAGGGAGAGAGAGGGAGAGAGAGGGAGAGAGAGAGGCCCGGCGGTCTTATTGCACTAACGTCCGCATCGGTCCGGCAGCTTATAGCCCTACACACCCGGTGATTCAGAGAAACGCCGCGCGTTCTCAAAGTTAGGCAAGCCCGCAACGCACTATCTCCGTCTCCTTCGGCCTCTACCAAGACACACGCTCAGAATAGTGGGCTTAAAATATGAAATAAAGTTGGTTGTTTGGGTTGTTTTGATCACATTTTGTTTGGTTAAAATTTAAGTCGAGTCGACAGCCAGTGTTTTCAGTCGATTGAACAAAAATTCTGCCACCTCTTGGAAACGACTTTATTATGAAGAGTGTGGAACGACTTGAGAATAAAAGCTTTTTTTTTAAAAAAAAAAAACAACTTTTGGCGTCACATTCCAACTTGTGTGAGATCGGAGGGATTCCGCGTGGCGCAAAAGGATTCCGCACATGAATTCGGAGCGAGTTTCCCAGCGCGGCCCCCGGCGGCCCCGGCCTCTTGCGGGCCGGAGGTGCGGCGCTGCTGGCGGCGCTGCGCTCGGCTAGTTACGTGGGTCGGGCTGTGATTTATGCAGCCGGTAATACAGTTAGACGCAGCTGCATCAGCTGCGCACCTGGTCAGCGGCTGTCACGTGACGCGGGGCCCGCGGAGCCCCCCGGAGCCCCCCGGAGCCCCTCGGAGCCCCTGGAGCCGCGCCGCTGCGTCGCGACGCACAAATTCCAGCGCCAGTTGCGTGGGTCCGACTCCAGCTGCGGCGCGGCAGCGGCGGCGGCCGACTACGTCCTTTTTGCGAGGAGGCAACTCGCCTTCCGCTTTGAATTTCGCGCGTCCGAGCGAGCGGAGAGAGATATAAATCGTTTCGGAACGCGCGTTTCAGAAGGCGCGGCGCGGTGTTATGGTGCCGCGCGCTTTTCAAACGGATCGCGAGGACGCAATGCGAAGACGGCAGCGGCGGCGGCGCTGAGGCGGGGCCCAGGCGGGGCCCAGGCGGGGCCCAGGCGGGGCCCAGGCGGGGCAAGGGCGGTGCCCAGGCTGTGGCTAAACCGCTCGCCGTGAACAGATGCGTATCGATAGATCGAAATCGCGGAGGTGACGGCGCACAAAGTCTGGCGCCCGTCGCCCACCTGTCACTGTCCATAAGCGTTCCATCTTTTCACGATACGCCGACCCCGAGTATTTCCAACCTACTAATATTCTAACGAGACAACTACTTTAAAATCGTGCATCCAACGCTATGAACCAACTGTTGTTTTTTGAGGGAAGTCAACAAAACCAAGTGCATTGCGGTCCACTGGCTGGGGCCACGTACGGATGGACGGTCGGCTACGGGCTACAGCAGCTCTGCCGACAGAGGCGGCCTCCTCTCCGATCTATCGGACTGGCCATCTGTCTTCATGGCGGGTCCGCGGGCCATATCCCCTTAACGGAAGCGTCACCGGTGTCCAGCATATGGTGATTGCCTCGACCGTGCGGCCTGCGGGCCTGCGGGGTCAGCACAGCTCGCATCCATTCGGCCGGAGTGTCCGCACAGCGTGGCCGCGGCGCCGTACGTTCGGGTGCAAGACTACCCTGCATCTCTGAGCCTCCGTCACTCCGTGAGCTTCCGAGGGAGCGAAGGACGGGGCGCAGCGCTTGACCAGGCCGTGCCGCGGGCCGCCGTGGCCGCGACGCCGCCGCCGTGCCGCTCGCCCGGCGGCCGGCCGGCCGTCGGCCTTCACCCAGATCCTGCAGGGAAGCAGATGTCGGCGTGCTGCGGTCGGCTCTCGGCCGTGTTTGCCGTGCCGCCGCTTCCTCATCACCGACGGCCGCGCGTCAAACTCTTCACTCGAGGCCTGCAACAAAAGCGTCACGGCGCACAACGCCTTGCTGACGCGCCGCAGTGCCGAAGTGTTCCCCACAAGCTCCACGATAGCCGCCCGCCCGAGCTCCGGCGCCGCCGCGGGCCGCGGGGAACTTTTCCGGTCATTTAGATGGGAAGGCGGCGCCGGTAACGAGCAGAGAGGAACATATGGGCTTGATTTATTTGGGAGGCTGCCGGGTCGAGTCCGCGGGCCGAGCGGGGCAGGAGCCTGGCGGGGCCTGGCGGGGCCTGGCGGGGCCTGGCGAGGATGCCAAGTAGCGGTACGTTGTGATACACTGCCGCCCGGCAGCGGCGCGCCGCACAAAGAAGGGAGGCCGGGAAAACGGGGTGGGTTCGGTAAAACAACCAAGTTCTCGCGCGCCGCTTAAGAAGGATAGATTTCCGGAAAAAAACAAATACAGCTCTCTGAAATACCGAAATAGAAGCCGCGCAACTTGTTCATAAGTGTGCAAAAGAGAATGGTGAGCGGGCCAAGACTATAACCGCACCTCTGCCGGCCGCGTGCCCCTAATTCCTTTGGCCCTCCCGCAGCCATCAGTCATACGTGCCCCTGCCGCGGGTCTCCCCTGGCGGTGCCGCGGGTCTCCCCTGGCGGTGCCGCAGGTCCCCCGCAGGTCCCCCGCTGCAGGGCCCCGGCCCGGGTCCCGGCATGACTCCCCACTCACTCACCGCCTGTCCGGCGATCTGTTGGCCATCATGTCGGACCCCTCCGCCCCGCGCCGTATTAGTACCCGTCCACTCTGCGATACCGGATCGGAGCTTGTTGTTGTTGTTGTTGTTGCCACCGCGCCCGACTCCACTAAACACGTGCCATTTAAATCGGGGGGGAAAATAATTCCCGCGCCATTCTCGAATAAAAAACAGCAGTCTAGATTAAAAAACAAAACAATCGCCTCTCTATTATTTTTTTATAACGTATCTCGCATGTTTTCTTTTCTTTTTCCGGAGGCGTCAAACGGAGAGAATTGGATGGTTTCATTCGCCTTCTCTCTCTCTCTCTCTCTCTCTCTCTCTCTCCGTTTTCGTGAACGATAAGGCGTTCCGGAACAGCAATTAGTGTAGTAGGAAGATGGCACACGGACCGCGTCTCACGACCGCTGCCGACTGCTGTGGGAGCTCGCCGCTCCGACCATCGCCAAACAAGTTCCTCACTTTATATTTTCCATACCGCATGGCGGCGCGGCACGGCGGCGGACGCAGGCGGACGCTCCCCGCCCGTTCCCTTCTCCTTTTTCCTCTCTTTATCAGCTCGGTACGGCGCTCAGGGCCTTCTAGATGGCGGCCCGATACAGCGGCCGCGGGGACCACACACGGCCGAGTGCGGCCCGCAGGCCACGGCGGCGCAGCGCGCGGTGTCAAACAGACTCGGCAGGCCTGATCCGAACCTCACGGGGACCTGACCTGTCGGATCAGTCGGAGCAGCGGCCGCGCCAGCCCGCGCCAGCCCGCGCACAGGGCAAATGGACTTTTCCGATGTGTACAAAGCTGCGATGTAATTTTTTAAAATTTCATACCAAATATGAAGAAGTCAGTTTTGCTTCTCAAATACGCCTGGCAACCAGATATCACGCCGTGGAAATTTTTTTCTCACAAAGTTCTCTTGATTAGATTTAAGTGTAAAAGTGATTTGAACACGACTGATATATTTTACAGGTGCCCCATGTTTTTTTGGCTAGTCATTCCTCAGAGTGGTTGGGTCCCCTTCGGTCCCCGGCCCCCGCGTCTCTCTCACTCCCAGACTATCAGCGGCCATATTACGCCGCTCAGCGCTGCTAAAGCAAGTCGTGCGCTAACGGTCGATGATTTCCTCTCTCCTTCCGGCCGCACAATAACCAAAGCGGCTGCGGTCTGCCTATTGATACTGCCGAGGAGTGGCTGCGCCGCGCGGCACGGGCCCCGCCAGCCCCGCCAGCCCCGCCAGCCCCGCCAGCCCCGCCAGCCCCGCCAGCCCGGCTCCGGTGTATATCGCGCTGCCATTTTATTATGGCAGGTAAGTGTCTGTGTGTAGAGAAGGGGCGGGCCGGGCGGGCCGTCACGCCGCAATGAATAGTGAAACTCTACTTTGTTGAAAACATAAACAGGCACGTGTTGCATTGCGGGGCAAAAACAAAAAGAAAAAGACTAGTTTTTGGAAAAAAATATCCGCCATCGAGTTTGGCCGCACAGGACATACTTCGGCTGTTTTTTTTTTTGCAATAAATCCCGCGTGACCATAATGTTGCCTGGCCAAAACCCTTTTCCGTATAGGTGTGTTTAGCTAGCTGGTCGATTTTCCGAGTTTTTCAGCGGCGGCGACACGGACTGCAGTCCGCGGCGGCGCGCGGCTGGTGTGTGGGTGTGTGGTGTGTGGGGGTGTGTAGGTGTGAGGGTGTGAGGGTGTGTGTGGGTGTGCGCTATCGCCCCGCCGCCTCGGCAGGGCGGCTCGCGGCACGACGGGAAGTCCTAAACGTTTGGCAAACACACTCACGCGTCCGACGTAAACTTACAGCGCGGCGGGGAACGCCGCGAGAAGGCGGCCATGAAGCGGCGGATAAGGCGGCGCGCCCCCGCGGCCCGCGGCTGCCGTCCGCGAGCCACGTAACGCAACGCGCCGCGAGCGGCCGGTGGGGGGCGGGAGGTTGTCGCGGGCGCTACGTGGTTAGTGGACGGGTCCCTGGACGCGGAAACGGACGCGGCCGTGTAGCCGCGAAGGGCCCGGGCGGCCGGCCACAAAGTGCGCGCCGAGTGCAGGGCGTGTTGACGGCGCGGCCGGCACTGCACACACACACACACACACACACACACACACGAGGGTTGTGAAATGAGACCGTAATGCCTCCCCCTGACGACTCACCGTAGAAGGAGCTGTTGGTGTGGACTCGGATCGTCATGCGGCCGGCTTTGCACGTCGCCGTCACGGTCGGCGTGAAGGAGTCCGCGTCCGCCAGGGACTGCGCCGACGCCTGCAACACAAGAACGTGCGTGTTAGAGAGAGAGAGAGAGGGGGGGGGCAACATCGACCGCCAGAGAACACTGGGAGAGGGACAAGGACAAATCGCTGAGCGAATAAGCTAGGAGCACCAAGTGGCAGTTATGGAAACGTTGGCCTCTCACATTCAGGAGTCGAGTCGGGCGGACGCAGTGAGGCCACGATCGGGCCGGGCCTACCGTCACTCTCATCAGAAACAAGGCTCGATTTTTGAAGTCCTTCAAAGCGCCTCGTCGTGACTCATTTTCATCATTCTCGACAAATTCTGTCACAACTCCGCCGAAAAAAAAAACAACAAAAACAAACAAACCGAAAAACAATTAACCGTGGTGGCCCCCACGAGAGGCGGCACGGAGTCGTGCTGCGTTGGCCCGGCTGGGTTGGCCCCCATGATGACCGCCGGTGCCGCCGGCGCCCGCAGGGTTGGCACCACGGTTGGCACCGCTGTTGGCACCACGGTTGGCACCACGGCCGAGGTGACGTCACGATGCCACTAATTATATTCGCACGTGTAATTTGTTCAGAACCCCATTTTCTTTTGTTGCCGCCGCTTTGTTGTTGTTGTCTTGTATTTTGCTTGGGAGATTTTGATTAAAATCGGATCAGCGGGCCGCCGCTCCGCCGCTGGTGCTTCTCACGGGTCGGTCTGGCGTTGCCTCACGGGGGCTGCATGGCAGCGGGGGGGGGGCCGGGGGGCCGCCGTACTCCGCCGCGCGCCGCCGTCGGGGGCCTCGGGCCTCGCGGGGTGGAAGGGGACCGATTGGAGCTCGCCGCCGACACGCGGCACCGCGGCAACAGGTCCGGCAGGGCCGGCAGGCCGCTCCTCACAACACCGCGCCGCGCGCGCGGGCCGCGGGCCGCGGGCCACCGCCGGGCACACACATCGGCAATTAGAAAGTGTTGACCTGATGCTGCAACAGCCCGACGTGAGAACAGCGAGTGTGTGTGTGTGTGTGCTGGAGCAGGGCACTCAAACACTATACGCGATGCGCTTGAATGAAGGAGTTTTCCAAACAGTCCCTGCTCCTCTCCCCGGGACGGGTCCCTCTGACGGTAACGTTGCCTGGTATCTCCCGGTGCTGATGACCGGGCCCCGGCCCCGGCGGAGGGGGGAGCCTCCTTCACGACGACGTCCCCGACGACGGAGCCTCCGCGATCGGAGAGACGGCGGCGGGAGTGAGATAGGCGGCGAGCGCCGCGATCCCCATCGCGCTCGTGTTTCTGGCTGATTTACCGGCGGCCCCCGAGATGGGCAGAAGAAGCCTGGACGCCTCGCATAGCTGGAAGGCCCGCGGCACACACACACGCACGCACGCACACACGCACACACACACGCACACGCACGCACTTTACTGTCACGCCGCCGCGTCGCGTGTGGCACGCTGTCCATAAATCACGCCGTTTATCTCTCTCGCCGACGAGACAAAATAACGCGACATCTTTATGGGGTCGTATCGAAAGGGAAATCACGTCATTTTCGCGCCGTCATAATTCTATGCGTCGCGGCCACGCGGCGCCGACGGCCGACCCCCCCCCGGGTCCCCCCGGGTCCCGGGTCCCGGGTGCACGACGTACAACCGCGGCGTCCGCGAAGTTCGGTGTGTCGTCCACGGTGGCCGTTCCACTCTCGATCAGGGGCTTTAAATCGAAACAAAACGCAGCTCGGCCGCGGCTCCCCACCAGCACGGCGGACGAGTCGGCAGAGGCCGTGTCTGGCTGCCGCCGCTCTTGTGCAACACGGCGTGTGTCTCCGTGCAGTGGGCCGCCATGACAGGAGGGCCTGCGGGCGCCCGCCGCCCACGCCACACCTGCACAGCCTCTGGCTAATTACTTACTTAACACCTGCTCGCCTCCCCCCCTCCCCCTCCCTCACTCATCCTCACTCTCGCTCTCGCATTGCACCGAGGCGCGCTGTGTGTTGTGTGACGCACCGCCGCCGCCGCCGCCGCGCCGTTCGTTCGTATTCCGCTCACGTAAAGAGGACGGCCCATGCGAGGCGGCCGCCCCGCGCCGTGTCCCCGAAATAACCCAGCTGACAGCGTCGTGTTGTGTCGTTGTGTCACCGCTGCCCTGTGTGCTGCGCCTGATGTGGCCCAGGCGTGTCCGGGGACCGTCCCACACACACACACACACACACACACACACACACAGTTTGTCCCCAGCTCTCCCGATTCCCTTCACCCGCGCCGAACCGATCGCCTGCTCTACCGGGGAGTGTGCACAGCACGGCCTTTCACACGCTTGCATAGTACAATTGCATACCCCTTCCCCCTCTTCCCTCTGGTGTCTGTCTCTTTCAAAAGGATCATTTACATCGCAAAGAGAAGGGTGAGATAGAGAGAGAGAGACAGCGAGGGGGGGGGGAGGAGGGACGGAGCGCGAACGCCCTGGCAAACGCATAGGGAGCCGCGCTCAACTAGTCGTGAGCCGGTTTTGCCAGAGAATCAGGCTGACCCAATTCCGGCGGCGGGGCAGCGCGGGCGCCGCGGGTGCCGTACCGTGCCGTACCGCCTCTGAGGTCGACGCTCCGCGGCTCCGCGCCGCACCGTAACGCTGCGCTGCAGCCTTGCATTGTATGACTTCATTTCCCAGCCGGGGCGGCGGGGCGGCGGGGCGGGTAACAATTATACGTCCCGGTTCCGATCCGAACATGATTCAAGCACTGCTGCCGCCACCGCCGCCGCCGCCGCGCGGAATGTAGCGGGGAGCTATGGAGGCACGCACCGACTGTGACCCCCCCAGAGCCGCCGTGACCCGCTGACCTCCCCCACCACAGCGCTGTGTGTGTGTGAGAGAGAGAGAGAGAGAGAGAGACATAGAGGAGGAGAGAGGACATAGAGGAGGAGAGGGGCGGAGAGACGGACAGCGTAGGTCATACGGCGCATCGCTCAGCAGCCCGCAGACGCTTCAGAGGGATAGATGGATGGACTCGACAGTGTGGAAGCCTCGCGTCGTGGCGCGGTCAAGGCGGAGGGCAGCGGCGGGCCGGCGCACCGCGGCCGCAGGCGGGGCCCCCTAGCCCCCCGCAGGGCCCCGCCGCCGGGCCCCGCCGCCACGCCCCTCAGCCTCCGCAGCGACGCACTTGTCCCGCATTATAATCCCGACGCCGGCCGCGGGGGAGGAGCGCCTGGCCGGCAGGCAGCCGCCCCGCTGCGGTGCGCGGCGGGCCTGCCTACCCTGCGGTCCGCAGGCGCCTCGCCGCTGAACCCGATCAAAGTAGTCCCCGCCCTACTGGCTCTCTCGGAGAACAACGTTTCGGCTTCTGCTTCACGATAACAAGTGAGCGCGCCTCGAGTCGGGGTTCGCCGAATGAACGGGTCCGCCGTGAGTACGCCCTGACGCGGTGCGCAACATTTCCATTCCCGCGCCCGGCGGCAGCAGCAGCGGCAGGCGCGGCGCCGCCGCTCTCACAGGGCCGCGCTACCCAGAGACATCTCCGACTTGAACTTGACACCGGCGGGCGGCGGTCAGTGACTCTTACACAACGCGGGGCTGCGGGGGCTCGTTAAGTCACCGCTCCCCTAAATGGTGACCTCTCACTCTCCGCGGCGGTTTCGGGATCGGTTGGTCGGCCGCGACCGCAATCGGAAACAAGGGAATCAATTTTGGTCGGGCACGTCTGGGAGAAGGGAAGGGAAGGGGGGCCTTGGCCGGCGTGCGGCCGCCCGCCCGCCCGTCCCGCGGCCCACGCTGCCCCCGCTGCCTCCGCCCGCCCGCCCCGGCGCACGCCACGCCACGCCAGGGGTCCTGTACACTGCCCACGTTCGCGACTCCGAGTGACCTTGGGGCGGCGTGGAGGCTGAACAGCGCAGCGCGCCGTGTGTGCGGGGGGCCGGGCGGGCCGGCGGGGCCCCCGGCCGCGGCAGACCGCGGGGGCCTCCGACCCATGACACACACACACACACACACTAGCACACACATGCGTCAGCCGTTTGAGTAGAACTCTCTGCCGGCACGCTTCTCGTGAAATTTGGTGGCTCACAGCCGGTGAGGCACAGCGCCAAAGCTAACGCGCGGCGAGGCGACACGTTCTCTGCACTGTACTTTGTGCACAAACACGCCACATTTTATTTTTATTCATTTTTTTTTTCAGAGGAAGAAAATGCCGTCGTCGTTATTCTTTCCGAAGTCGCGAGGTGAGGCCGAGCTGACAATGCGCGTTGCTATTCCTCGCGAGGGCGTCAAGGCGCCAAGCAGCCGGCCCAGTCGATACGCAGTCCAGCTCCAGATGTGACCGGCTGGGCTCCAGCTGGGCTCCAGCCGGGCTCCAGCCGGGCTCCAGCCGGGCTCCGGGTGGGCGGGTGCTTACGGCTGGAGTCTGCCCGCGAGCCTTCCCCAGGCTCCGCCCCGTGGAGTGAAGCCGCACTGTATCCAGACCCTAGCGGAGACCTCAACGCCAGAGCAGATCCAGAAGTCCCAAGCGGGTGGGAGAGCCTCGCTCCACGTCCTGGAATGCTCAGATTCGCGAATGACGTCACCTCTTCTTCTGTTTGCCGATGCCGAACAACGAGGCGAGTCGGATGTGCGCCGTGCTGCTCAGCTAATTGCGAGTGCGTAAGCTGCCGGTGTCCACCGCCGCGGCAGAAGACGCGTCGTCCGCCCGCAGCAAGGCCGCCTAGATAACGATTTCATTGTCAGAGCCCAATTACTGAAGCGCTGCATCCGTCCGCCGCCTGCTGCCGCTGCCGCTGCTGCGGTGTGCCGCGGTGTGCCGTGGCCGCGGCCGTGGCCGTGCCGAGGTGCTCGGGCCAGGTGTCACCGCCCCGCTGGCCTCGGCGGGGGCCTCGGCGAGCCCCTAGCCGGCGACCGCACGGCTCTATACACTGCGGCCGAGCACCGCCCGCGGAGCCCACGCCCACAGCGCGGGCAGGGCACTCCTCGTCTGCCTCACATTTCCGCGTGTCTCCTCACCAACGCCGCCCCAAAAACAAAAACAAAAAAAAAGAATACCCGAACAGTTTCCGACGGTGCGTCTTTTACGACCGATCCATTGGTCTGAACAAGGAACTCTCCAGCAGTGTGTCTTCTGGGATCCCCCTGCCAGGGCCATAGAGTGCTGCTACCCGACTCGATATCGACAGCCTCTCGGCGGGACGGTTAAACAAGTTCCTCTCCGCGGACGCCGTCCTACATTTTATCACCTCTCTCTCCTTTGTTAAGTCGCCACTCGCCTATCGCAGTGCTGTCGCAGACTCTTCTCCAAATGGCTCTAAAAAAATTCTGCACGATTGAATTTTTTTTGCAATATTTTTATAGTCCTCTGATTTTACTGCTACACATTAATATCTGCGACGCTCTTTTCGGCCAGCGCCTGTCTAGCAAATGTCCCCCCCCCCCCCCCCCCCCCTCCCGCCCCTCACCGCACGTCCGAGGAATCCTCCCCTTGATACTCCCTCGTCGCTTTATTCAAATTGCGCGCGCCGGCCGGCAGCGCGTTGCGGCAGCAATCCATACATCGCTTCGCAGAAGGCGCTGAACCGAATAAAGCGCCATGTTTAAAGGCGGCGGCGGCGGGACGCGCGACGCCATACAAGGTTACGCGACGCGCCAGACCCCTATCCCCCCCCCCCCCCCTCTCTCTCTCTCTCTCTCTCTCTCTCTCTCTCTCTCTCTCTCTCTCTCTCTCTCTCTCTCTCTCGCGGCGCAGCAACGTCCGAACGCGGCCCACTCTGCGTCAGTCAAACTCGGCGCACCGGCCGCCACGGAGCTGACTGACTTTATCGGTCCCATCGGAAGCGTCTCTGGAAGTTCCGCCGCATCGCTCCGCTCCTACTACATCCCCGCAGCAACAGCTTTAGAAATGCGCCGCCGCATCAGCCCTTTCGTAGAAACTTCACAAGAGTTTTTATTTTTATTTTATTTTTCAGCGTGCCACGGAGTCGCCCTCCTTGCGTGAGTGCGGTAGACACGCGTGCTTCTGCGCCGGTGAGGCGTTAACGGCCGGAGCCCGTATGGCGGCGGGGCGGCGGCGGCCGCGAGCAGCACACACTGCGGCGGTGGCATCCGCAGGACCCGAACCCCCACGCGTCGTCCGCAGACTGCGTGACGCTCCCCGGGGCGTCACAGCAGCGTTAGCGACAGTGCGAGAGAGACGGTGGGACGTCCCTGTCGTAGTGCAAGAGAGACGCCCGACCGGGGGATGCCCGGCCGGCGTCTCTTCTCTCTCTCATTGCTGCATTTAGATGGGGACTCTCTCTCTCTCTCTCTCTCTCTCTCTCTCTCTCTCTCTCTCTCTCTCTGGTTAGCGACTCGGCAGGGCGTTACGTAACATAGGCACGGCGCCGCCCGCTCTGCCCGCACCGCGCCGCGCGGGCCGCGGGCCGCATGGGATGGGAGGGCGTGAGGTTCCCTCTGCAGTTACCGCGGCCCGCCATACGCCACCGCCACCGCCACCGCCAACGCAAGCGGTGCGGGTAAGCGGGATCCCAAGTGGGGTGGAGACGAAGGCGGGCACAAAAACAAGAAGAGACTCGGGCCGGGGAGCCGGGGGCAGGCGTGGACGATACACCGAGGGCCGTTAGCGACGTGACGGCCCCCCCGGCAGTTAAGGCGCTGCCCGCGGCCCTGCGGCCCTGCGGCCCGCCGGACCGGAGGAGGGCGCCTCACTCCCCATTTTAATGCGTTTTACTTTTACTATTCAAATTTCCCGGTAGCCGGCGGCAAGTTGCCGTTCCTCGCACGCCATGATGACTCGAGGCATTAATTTGGCGGAGCCGCGCAACGGCTGCTGTGCAAACATCATTTTTCTCTCGCGTCCGCATGACTCGGCTTAAAGGACGACGGAGAGGGGGTGCGGGGGGGGGGGGGGAGGGAGGAGGGGGGGGGGGCACCGTGCTGCCAGTGTCGTACGGTCCTGCTTATGCGGGCGGAGGGCAGCTGCGCTCAGCGCATCACCACGCCCTTAACTCCTAAATGATCCCTCAAGCGTAAAAGTACGCTCGCACAATAAGGACGAGCGTATTGAGAGTTGCGGGTGCGCGAGGAGTCCCCGCTGAAGGCTGTCCGCCCCGCACCGCTCCTCACTTCCATCACACAGCAGTGCTGGCAGTGTAGAGCACCGCGTCACGCCGCGGGGCCGCGGAGCCGGGCGGGGCGATATCGGATGACGGCAGAGATTGCGATCGAGATGCGTAAAGGGCCGCCCGTCCGGCCGGCCGGGTGATGCGGTGTGCGTACGGCGTCCGTCACGCATGGCCAACTAGCCCGCGCGCGCTCACGTCAGGCGGGGCCGGGTGGGGCCCATCCCATCCCTGCCTAGGAGCCGCCGCCGCTCCGCCGCGCGTCGGAGGCCGACGGCTGCTGCGCGGCACCTCCCCACGACAACAGGTCAGGCGGCCCGCAGCGCCCGCGGCCGCTGATGTCTGTAGCCACGGGCGCCGCCATGACACGGGCGGGCAGGACACGTCGTTTATATTGAAATTCTCGACCGAAAGAAACCCTTCAAAAACGTACTACGTCACTACGCACAAAAATGTGCGTAAAGGAGTGTGCGTAAGGTGCCGCGTGCTTAACCTTGTTCTTAAGGATCTTATTGTGTCCTCACGGGACGGAGCTGCGGCAGCACCTCCCGGCACCACACACACACACACACACACACACACACACACACACACACACACTGGGAGCAGTGCCCGGACAGACAATCGATCTATCGAACCGATACTCCCGGAGTAAACGACACACGCGCCGATGCGGTCGCATTCGAGTGCGAGCAGAGTGCGGCCCGCGGCCCAAAACAAAAGAGCGCTGCGCTGCGCGGCGGAGAAACGAGCGTCACACTCGTGTCGCTCGCCGGGCTCGCTCTCAGGCGGCGGCGCCGACACTCATTCCGACACAGCAGTCCGTTCCGCGCAAGACGGCGGCGGCGGCGGCGGCGGCGGCGGCGGCGGCGGCCACCGTGCGAGGAGCGGCCGGTAGAAAGTCCCCCCGCGAGCAGTGTGTAACACGAGGGCCACTCATAAAGCGAGTGCGCACGCGACGCGGCACCGCCGTGCGTGAGAGAGAGAGAGAGAGAGAGAGAGAGACAACTTGTGCCGCTTCTGGAAAGGAGCAGCACCAGCAGCAGGTATGAAAAAGGAGAGCGAAACGGAAGAGTTACAAGTAGCAAAGTGATCGGCTTTCACTGCGTCCGGACGACGATGACGATACACACACACACACACAGACTCGTATGTCGCCAAGCAGCCGTCTCTCTCTCTCTCTCTCTCTCTCTCTCTCTCTCTCTCTCTCTCTCTCTCTCTCTCTCTCCGCCTGGCGACGCCGAAGGTGGTTGTCGGTGCGGCAGGTGGAATGGCAGGCGGGACGAGGAACGGTAGTATGTGTGTGTGTGCGTGTGTGTGGTGTGCGTATGATGTGAGCCGGGTTTCATCACCGCTTTCACACACAAACTCTCGGACGTCGCTGCGCGCCGCGCCTCCCGGCACGGCGGCTGCTAATTCGTGTCGACTCGCCCCGCCGCATCCAAGATGCACTTCCATCGAACGTCACGGAACGACCGGTCGGCGAGAAAGCAGCGGGCGACATCGTGCACACAAGAGCCGGCGCTGCACCGCGGACTGGAAAGGTTATGCTCCCTCCTTGTCAGACATAACGCGGCGGCGGGTCGCCTGCTGTCCCCGCGTGCTGTCTTTGTCACTCCGGGGCAGCTGGGGCAGCTGGGGCAGGACACCAGCACACCCCGACCCGCGCCCGTGACATTAGAACCCGATGAATCAGTCGCCGAAAATAATGGTGAATAGCGGGATGGGCGACAAGGCCGCCTGCTGGCCGCGGGCACCGCCAACACCGCGGCCGGCCGCGCAAAATGAAGAGGAAGGAGGCGTGAGGCGGTGAGGTCACTGCTCCGAGAGGACAGGGCGGAGACCTCCGGGTTCGCAACTTGTATTCCTGTTGCGGGCATCGCCTCGCGGGTCGAGCACTGGCCGGGCCGGGCAGAGGCTGCTCTGGTGCACGCACAGGCACTGCAGCGGCGCCGGCAGGACCCGGCGGGCCTCCGGGGGACTCCGCTCCGGGGACTCCGGACCTCCTGACCCGGCCTATTAAAGCAGGTCAGGCTGCGCGACTCGGAGCAGGAAGAAGACGCCGCGCCGGACGAAACGGCGCCCCCCCCCCCCCCTCTCTCTCTCTCCCCTCTCACTCCCACGCGGGTGCGCGGCTGTCCCGATGGTGCGACAGAGACAGAGAGAGACGGGGCCACACAGATACCGATGGCGAAAAAAGAAAGAGGTGCGGGGTCTCATTGAGGGCGTCCTGTTTCCGAACAAACAGTGCAGCGGCGCGGCGGCGCGGCCGGCCGGTCCCCATCAGGAAGTGTCGGGGTGACGTCCCGCCCCGCCCCGCCCCGCCCCGCCCCGCCACTCCCTTTGTCTCACGCACGCCGCTCACGTAAGGCGCTGCCCGGGGTGCTGGCCGCGGGCCGCCTGCGGGTGCCGGGGTAGGCCGGCCCGCACGGCACGCCTGCGCGCGCCGCCCGGCGCTGCCTACCTGCCGGGCGCTACGCGGCCGCGGACGCCATGACAGCGCAGCACAGCACCGGAAGGGCGGGGCTGGCGGGGGCCCTGCGGAGCCCTGCGTGGGCACTCGCCGCTGCCCCCGGACCGGAGTGTCGCCGACACACTGGTCGGCGCCGCCGCAATAAATTTCCCAGGGCAGAGGAGCGGCAGCGGTCCCGACTTCCGGCACCGGAAATGTGGCGGCGGCGGCGCGGCGGCGGCGTGTCGCTAATCCCCTTTCGTCAAGACGAGCAGCGCTGGCTTGCGTCCCCCCCGCGGGTCCCCCGAGGGTCCCCCGCAGGTCCCCCTAATGTGTTCGTGACTATCACTCGCTTACGGGAGCAGAAACAACGGCTCGTCATCGCGTCGCTTTAACCGTGGCGGAGCGGGGACCTTCTGGGGGACCCTGGGGGACCCTGGGGGAGGCTGGGGGACCCTGGGGGACCCTGGGGGACCCTGGGGGACCCTGGGGGAGGCTGGGGACCGGGAGACGCTGCTGGGGGCCCCCGACACGGAGGAGAGCTGCGTGCCGTGCCGTGACCGTGCCCAGCGCGCAAAGGAAAATGATAAGTAGGCACAACGAATGCATTCGTTGATTTTGGGTTTAGCACCACATTTAGTTGTGGAAACTGAAAATTCTTTGGGGCAACTAAGAGTTGGTTGTGCCGACTTTTTTCTTTCCTTCCGTGCGTGCGCCGCGCCGGCGGCTGCAGGACAGCATCCCATCGCTCCCCCCGCACTTTGTGCACTTTGTGGGTCGCAGCCATCGATTCGCGCTGCGTAATATGCGGCTCCTCCGCGCGGTGTCGGGCGCGTCCCGGTCGTGACCGGTCCGGGGGGCGGCGGGGCGGCGGGGCGGCGGGGCCGGCCGAGCGTCCCATTCCGAGTCGAGGAGTTATTGCAGCGCGCGGACCCACGCCGCCGCCACCGCTGCCGCCGCTGCTGATCCGGTCGTCACACGCGTGCCCCGGCTGCGCTCGCCCCGGCCGCGCTCGGCTCGACTCGAGGTGCGGTGAT
Organism: Megalurothrips usitatus; assembly: GCA_026979955.1. Classification (NCBI taxonomy): domain Eukaryota; kingdom Metazoa; phylum Arthropoda; class Insecta; order Thysanoptera; family Thripidae; genus Megalurothrips; species Megalurothrips usitatus. The sequence goes on from CM049592.1 coordinate 9,139,396, forward strand.
ACTGGTGTACGGGGATTAAATACACGACTCTTGCATTACGGCGGGCCGCGCACTGTATATCGGCGACTATCCCGCGCTAGCAGCGCTAGCAGCGTCGCCCGCCAGTGTTCTGCCGCGTTACTCGCAGCGATAATGAGGGCCGGGCCTTCCTCGGACCCGAAGTCCGGCACGGACACGGCCGGCCGTCCCGCGGGGAGAGAGCAGGGAGCCGCGAGCGACACCCACCGGCACAGGCAGCGTATGGCGACCGCAAGACCAGCCGGCTGGACCAGGGCGAGCCTTCTGCCGCTGGCCTCCGAGCCCCAGCCTAGCCCGGACTGGCTGACATTAGCCCAGCCCCGGCGCCCCGAGCACCAGTCACGGGCGGCGCGCGCATAATGTATGAATCAGGTCAGCTGAGATGGGTGTGCAGAGGTGCGCGGTACGCCGTGTCCAGATGGCTATCGACAAACCAGTATCGATGTATCGCTCAGCGCCCTCGGCTGGGCGGCACCAGCCGGCAGTGATCACCCTCAGACGGCCGTGTCAGCACCGCCCGCTCATTGTCCTGCTAACTGACTGCCACATATCGACAACGGTTCCGGGGCTCCGTGCTGCGAGCCCCGAGAGCCGCCAGACCCGGCCTCGCTAACGACACATGTCATTAGCGTGCGCCGGGGACATACAAGGACTCATCGCGCAGAGCATTCAATCGGTGACCGAATGATTACAATTTCTTAATTAGCCCGGCAATGGGGATCACCGGGCAGTAAAAGGAGAGGCTCGCCGACAACAACCTGATCCTGGCCGTATCGTTGGCCGCGGCCCAGAGGCCTGTACCCGCGCGGAGCCCGGCCGGCACTAGGCGCGCCGGGGCAGGCAGAACGCTTTACCGTTAAGCAGGCATTGCCAAGCCTGATGTGCTTTACCCGGGAGAAAGGAATGCAAGCAGGCAATGCGAAGGCAATGCGAGGCAGTGCGTGCGAATGTCGTCAGGCCGCTGCCTCCGGCCGCTGCCGCGCGGAGCCGACCCGGCCCGGAGGCCCCCCGGAGGCCCCCCGGCCAGGCCCCCCGGCCAGGCCCGCCGCCGTGCCTCAGCTGCTCCGCCAGCTCCGCCCGACCCGCGAAAACCAGACCAGTTGTTCCGAGCCAACAGAGATCAACGAGCTCCCCGCGCGGCCCGCGGCCCGCAGCCTCGCAGGCCGCCGGGGGGGAGAAAGGGGTCAAGTGTCTCGCCCTTCTGATACCGCATTTAAGCCCCGCTCTTTTCACGGCGGAAGGCCCTTCCCGCGTGCCGAGCCGCTGCTGCTGCTGGCGCGGCTGGGTGCTTCATTTTCCAGTCAGGCTGGTTTTTCAGGGCGCCCAGCAAGGCCGGGTTGCGGCGAGAAAGGGGAGAAAGAGAGGGACGGAAAAAAAATGCGAATGACGATGATTTGTGTGAGACGCGGCAATTCGTACGCCGGGGCCGTAGGACGGGCGTGGGCCCGGCGACCTTTCCGTCGTTCAAGCGAAGCAGTCAAATAAGCAATCGCACCCCGAGCCAAGTATCCACAAATTAGTGGAGCCCTGCCGGCGGCCGTGCAAATGACACCCCTTTCAGTGCGCTGTCACGATGAGGTATGATGGGCCTGTTTATTGTTTTTTTCCCCTGCCAGCTGTCGCAATTCGACCGCCGTATCTTTTTTACACGCACACAGTAAAGAGATCCTACCTAGGAATTCCCTCGGATTGCTCGGATGCCACTTAGAAAGGCTTCGCAAGGATGTTTTGGGAAACTATTCTGAAACTTCTTAGGGACACGAGGCCGATGCCGACGCCGTCATCACAATCCTACAGCGGCGCAGCGGAACAGCACAGCGGGCCCAGTCAAACCACTCATCAGATAATGTGAAATTTTCTGAAATCGTTATTTAGAAATCACAGAAATGCGCCGAATTCTACGTCCTGACCGGACTTCTCGATCACGTTAAGCATTTGAGGACTGTCACTACAGGCCTACTGTAGGACAAAATCGGCCATAAAAGTTCTAAATTAATTTCAACAGTGAAGGGTCGCAGTCCGGGAGAGCCCATTAAAATCCCTAAACCTGTGTACACGCTGTGGTCGAGTGGTTCCGCCCCTCGCTGCGGCCGGCGGCAGAACGCGCCCGCCGCGCCGCAAGGCATCAATGAGCGGCTGTAAATGCGCGGAGCTAAAACAACAGTTGTTGCAGCGGGAGGCGGACTGCAGCAACGGTGCCCTCTTGCACCGCGGCGGGGCCATTCAACGTCGTCCTCGTTGATGAGGGAAGAAGGTTGTGGGACGCTTATTGCGACGGATGGTGTTTGAACAGCCCGCCGCCACACCGCCGCCGCATATCGAAAAAGTCTCGGTCGGACACGACCCACATCGGGTCCCGGTTCGGTTCGCCGCTGCCGCCGCGGCACTCGCACGCCACGGAGCAGCCCTGGCCACGCGACAGGTATGACTGTGAGTCATGCGCGGCACCGGAGCCGCGGCCCGGCGGCATGGTGCAGCCTGGCGCAGCCTGGCGCGGCGCACCAGCCAACCTGACCACCGCAACGCGGCGCTCGGCACGTCGCGTCGCGCGCCGAGGTCACATTTTAATACAGCACCGGCGGCGGGCGCGGCGCGCACGAGTCTGCCGTATTTCGTCGCGTGAAACCAGTAACTCCGCGACGCCTCCACCCTCTCAAGAATCGTACGGTAGAAGTATGCGCTCTAAACTGTACACATTGCGATGTGCAAAAAGTGAAATACGTCATCGATATGGCATTAACATGGGGCGAGGGGAATCAAGGGAGCCACTTCTGAGTGTACACATGTCATGGACTGCCACGCGCCACGCCCCCACACATCCTATCCCACATGATGAAATCTCAGACAGGAGTGGAATCCCGGCCGGCTGCCGGTCGACATTCTCATGAAACCGGCGTCAAACGATCGTGTGGGTGCGCCGCTGCAGATGGGCCGGGCCGGGCGACACTGCAGCGGGCGGCGGCGGGGACACAGCCATGAGCCGGACGTGCCACGGCATTGGGCGGGCGTTTGGGCGACCGGAAGAGCCATTAGCCGTGGGTAACAGGTGCGCGCTTGTGTGCGTCTGTGTGTGTGTGTGTGTGTGTGTGTGTGTGTGTGGGCCGGGGGGCCGCGGGCCACACCCATTCACTCCTACATTCACGCGCTTCATTCATCCATCATATCCTAGCATCATTGGCCGGGCGGGACGAGGAAGTACGGAAGTGCGGCCGCTTATCGCAGCCTCCTCGGAGTGGGCGACAAATGAGAATGAAAATAAATGTTTCCTCTATTTTGTAAAAAAAAATATTTACAGTTTCTGCTTATGCCTTATCGAAACCGCTCTTAAGCCGTTTTAAGTATACTTCCCACCGGCTTCGGTTGACTATGCATCACGGCTACTATTCGCACGCCGCGCTGCGTGCACGGACCTATCCGCACGAAACGGTGCAGTGTACAGCGAGGTACAGCGTGTGTCAACAGCCGGTGCGACGCATGTATTCCCAGCCGCGCGGGGTCTGCGCTGCGGGCACGGCACGCCCAGCCATATTCACCGCCACGCCCGACGGCCCGACGGCCGCGGGGACTCCGTGCGGACGCGGCCGTGCCGTATGCAGATTCCCACATTCCCATCGTGCGTGAGGACCGCGTGTCGTGTCGTGCCGTGTCGTGTCGTGCCGTGTCGTGTCGCGTGATCTGAGCAGCGCACGCCGCCACCGGGGCCGCCTACGGCCCCCTGCGGCCGCCGCCGCTCGCCGTCCGGGGGTGAAACTCGGTGTGAGGCACGGTCGGCGAGGCGGACAGAGGCCGCGGTCTGGGATTGATTCATTCCTTCAAATTAGCCCAGATCGAGTGAAAAAAAAATTCTGGTCGAGTTCCAGACCGCGTTTGGTAACCGAGCGACGGATTCGACCCGAACCCGCTGGTCCGAGCACCACAACGCAGCACCCCACCCGTCAGCGGTGCTGTCGGCGTTCTCTTCCGAAATGAAATCGGGTCCCCCGGGAGGGCGTGGCGCTGGCCGTGCACAGCCGCTCGCTATGAGGTCCCCGACGGCGGCGGTCGCCGGTCCCCGCACCGAGAGGTGCACCCCGCCGCACTATCGGCCATCGCACCGCGCCACGCCGCGCCGCGCCTTTCCCTTCCAGTCCTTATCCCCCCAGCGGCGGACCACCAGGGCAGTAAGGTGCAGCGCGGCGCGGCGCGGCGCAGTGCAGGCCAACGGTTCGTCGCCCCATCACCGCGGCCGCCGGGGACGCGTCCGCGCCGCGGGGCTCGGCGGGGACCCACTGCGCGGCGCGGCTCCCGGCAGGCGACTCCCGCCGAATCTCCTCCCCGGACGCAGCCCCGGGGCCCGCCGGAGCCCGCCTCGGTCCGGCAGGTCCGGCTCCGCGGCTCCGCCGAGCGCAGCAGTGCACAACGCCAGCCCGCGCCCGGCCGCGGCCAGCCTCGCGGCCCCGCTGCAGCGCAGCCCTCCCCTCGCCGGGTATCTCTGCCTCACGCCGGCCCCGCCGCCCCGCCGCAGTGCCGGCTATCTATGCCTATTCGCCTGTCCCGGCTGCAAACGCGGGGCGGCGTCCGCACGTAACCCCGCCGCCGCGGGGGGAGAGCTGCCGCGCTGCCGCGGCGGTGTTCCGGGAGCCGCCCTCCCCGGGAGGGTTGTCACCGGCGTGCTCGTACCCCGGCGCCCCCCACGCCGACGGCCGTTACGTGCTATGTGAAGCCCCACGGGGCTCGGAGGCCCGCCGCCGCCGGCCCCCGCCAGCCGCCGCCGCCGTGCCGGGCACCCCGGAGGCGGCCGGTCTAAGATATGGCGGCGCAGCCAGGCGGGGCACCCACCGCACATGACCGGCAGTATCACTCCGGCAGTGGGAAGCAAATCTCCCTCCTCCCGTCCCGTCCCGCCACGCCGCGCGCCGCTCGCTCCGCTGCCCCGCTAGCTGCTTGCCCCACTGAGTGCGCACTCACACACACACAGTGTGTGTGCCGGTTCATTAGTGCGATGTAGAGTGCATGCCTTCGGCTCAACCGATCCGTGATTTTGTGTGTGTGTGTGTGTGTGTGCATTGGGTGCTGTTGCCGTGTGTGCCTCCCTCCTCGTCAAATAATAAAAGCCTGCTCACGCGCTTGCCCTACTAAACCAGCCGCGCAGCCTTTAAGGGGCGTTAAAGGGGAGTCCAGTCCCCGGCCCGCGTGAGAATGGAAGCGAGCTGCGGGGCCGAGGCCGGGGCCGGCCGGGGCCCTGGTGCGACAGTTCCCTGCCCACTGCGTGCCCGGTGACCGCTGAGGCGCCTGCCGCGTCGGCAGCCTCCTGCCACGCACGACACCGGAGTGCAACGGGCTTGCCTAACCCCGAGGCGCGAACCTCGTAGGTCAGCGGAGCCGCGGGGCCGCGGGGGCCGACCTTCGCTCCGCGCCCGCTGATCCTGCCCCGGCGGTTGGACATGGCCCGGCCCCCGGGCTCGCCTAGATGCTCACCGGCTGCTCGCTGACGCGCCCCCGCTCCAAATCAGCCAATCAGCGCGGCCGGCCAGCGCCGGCAGGCTCCGCGCCGCACCGCGCCGCCGTGCCGGCCGGGAGATCGCAATTTCCGTCCCGAAAAGGATCGATTGGAGTAAGTAGGGTGCGGTGTGTAGAATCGCGCCGGTCATGGTCCGCAGCCGGAGCAGAGAGCCAAGAGGGCCGGAGGGAAAGAGGGCCGGAGGGACGGAGGGCCGGAGGGGCGGTACTGCGTCGCGGGCCCCTGCCAGCTCGGCGTGAAGATGCGTACTCGGACCCCGCCGCGCCTGCTGTCACCACACCGCCGACCCCGGCCCCGGGGCTCGTCCTGACGCCCCTTGGAAAACAATCACTTTTCGTTGGTCAGGCGTGACTGCACCACGGCGGCGCGCGGCCGTCAGCGCTCGGCGACGCCGCCGCATCGACACCACGCGCTGCAGGGAGGGCGCGCGGAGCGGCGCCGGCGCCGTCACACCGTGACACGACACGACCATCGCTAATTACTCCCGGGGCTACGCGGCGGTAAGACCCGGGGCCGCTGCCTATGCCCCGCGCGGGAGCCGCGAGCCGCGGTACTCGAACCCGCGGGACTTGGCGGCGAGCGCCGTCCTCTTCTCCCTGGCGCCGCCGCCGCTGCTGGTGTGGCGGGGGGCGTCACGCCGGGGGGCCGAGAGGACCACCGAGGCTGCGGCGGGCGGACAGACGTGCCAATCTCTGCCCGCACATACCTGCAATCAAAAACAATAACATTCGTTACGGGCTGAGGCCGGGCTGGGACGGCGGCCTGATAATGACATCACCCGGCCGCCGGGCTCCGCTCCGGGCTCCGGGCTCCGGACTCCGGACTCCGGGCCGTTTGGTAGCCACGGCCGGCCGGAGGGGCCGGGGGCCGGAGGGGCAGCAGCGCCAGCAAAACCCACTCTCAACTGCCGCGGGAAAACGGAGAGGACACAACCCGGCGGGACGAGACGGGGCGGGGCGGGGTGACTCTTCAGACATTTTATAAGCGCTCGCGGCTCCGAGCCCTCGCGCCGCGCCGCGCCGCGCCGCTCTGCGCTCTTAGTCTCAGTATTAAGTGAGGACGACAGCGGGGTGCCTCGCCTCGCCTCGCCTCGCCCGGGGCGCGGCGGCCGCGGCGGCCGCGGCGGCCGCGGCTCCATCACCGCCCTACATTACGGGGTCGGGGTCGGCTCGGCGGGCTCGCGGCGTCAGCGCCAATGGGAATTTAAACGCACGGGTCCGGGCTGCCGGGCCTGGGAGCGCGGGTCGGGCAGCCCGGGGCCGCCCCGGGCGCCCTGCGCGCACGCCGTCCAAACTGCCGCAACTGTGGCGCCAGCTCGGTGGGGTCTGCGGGGCCGGCGGGAGGGGGCCGTGCCGCCCGCAAAGCAGCCGTGAATGGAACTCACACACACACACACACACACACGCGCGCGCGCGCACGCAGCCCGCCGGCATAAATTAACACGAGAGAACCGTTTGAGGGGGGCCGGCCGTTCGCTGAGAGATTTTTCGATAGGATTATATATGTTATCCTCTCCGCGGGCCGGATGGGCGCGCGCGTGTGTGTATGCGTGCGTGTGTGTGTGTGTGTGTGTGTGTGTGTGTGTGTGTGTTTGGCGTGCGTGTGTGCGTGCGGTGCGCATGTCCACACGTCCGCGGCCGCGCTGGCCCGGCCGGGTGTCGGGTGCTGTACCGGACCGGACCCGGCCCCGGCCCGGCGTCGGCGCTCGTAAACCAGCGATGTGCTGAAAAAGCACGCGGAACGCGGAACGCTTCATCACCGGGAGAGGATAGGACAGGACGGGACGGGGTGCCGGACCGCTGCTGCCGGCACGTCCGTCCTCACGGGAGGTGTGCGGCGCTAGGGAGGGGGCGGAGCACCTCGTCCTGCACTGGCCGCTCAGCCGCTCAGCCGCTCAGCCGCTCAGCCGCGCAGCCGCTCAGCCGCCTGAGTGGGGGCCTCTGTGGCCCTGCCGCCGCCTGCCGGCCTGCCGGCCACGGGCTGCCGACGGCCCGTTAGGACGCATGTTCTGAAAGTACCACGCACTGATTCATATCCCCTGCTGCCAACTGCAGTGTGAGAGGGAGCGAGAAGGGAGCGTCGGGAGACGGGATGAGGCGGCCTGCATGAGGGAGACGGAAAGAGACAGAAAAGAGAGAGACAGATAGTAAGGAGTCAAAAAAATAAACATCGCACTAAAATTGCCACGGCGAACTTCATTTGCTGATACCGGGTGAATCAGAAACGCGTTTTCTAGGGATCGGCAGCCTCCGTCGCTTTCTACCTTGGCCGGCCCCGTGAGACACAAAGAGACGGTTGCTTTCCGGCCCTGCCTGATTATGATAATGCACGGCGTTTCTGAATCAGCCTCTGGTGGCGGTATTGGCAGTTTAACGAGCATCTTTACGGACGCGATTCTGATTCGGCGTTTCCAACATTTTGTCGTCGCCGGCCCGGCGCGCGAACAGGAACAAAGGGTCGGATGGAGAGCAGCAGAATCAGATCACGACGACGGCGGCGGAGGCGACGTGTTCCCCATTCATGCGGCAGCGGCGGCGGCAGCAGCAGCAGCAGCAGCAGCACACACCGCTGCACAAGTAGTGTGGGAAGCAGGAACCGATGGCGCGCGGCATGCATGCACTGCATGGCGGTGCCGCGGCGGGGAGCTGATGTTACAGCAGCGCCCGATCACACTCGCGCACACGGCGCGGCGTGTTCCCGTGCCGTGCCTCAGCCCCCCGTACCGTGTGCCGCACGGCAGCCGACGGCAGCCGGGCCTCATCCCCAAGCGTCCCCGTGTACCGGCCGGACACGTCACGTATCGAGTGCACCATCGGCTCTGTACTATCGATGTCTCGACGCGTGCGTGAGCGGGCCGCGGGCCGAGTCCGCGCAGTGCTTTCGTAGCTCTCTCTCTCTCTCTCTCTCTCTCTCCCTGTCTCTGTCTCTCTCTCTGTGTGTCTCTCTCTCTCTCGTCGGCGACGTCGTCCCGCAGGGGGTTTAGTGAGACAGAGCGACGAAAGCGCTGCTCGCGCGGACTCTCAGCCTCGCTGGGAGCGCGCCGCAGTACCATCAACAGGGGCACTTAGGGGGCCGTCCATCAAGTACGTGGCGCCGCACACGCTGCACATTCCGCGGGAGGGATTATCATACAGTCGCAGCAGAGCGTCGGCGAACAAGAGCGCGATTGCTCCATGAATATGTAACTGTGACAAACAGCGGGGTGGCACCGACCGGGCCCGGCGTCTTATTCGGAGACTTTCCCCTCCCCTCCCCGCCGGCGCTGGCGCCTGTAGAGCCGCACCTCCTGGGGGCGCCGGCCGGCAGCGCGGCGGCCACGGCGGCCGCGGCGACAAAGCGCCATTGAACGGTGCCGTCGCCATCAGCAGCCCCTCCGGGCCCCGCGGCCCCGCGGCCCCGCGGCCTCCCCGCGCCGCAGTGCACGTCGCACCGTTCACAAAGGCGGAGAGGACCCATTGTGGCCTCTAATGAAGGGGCATCTGGTAGTTTGCCGGCGAGCCCTGCGAGCCCTGCACTGCGCGGAGCGTCACGGGGACCCGCAGGAGCCGCAGGAGCCGCAGGACCTCCTCGGCAGCTATTTGGCCGGCGACGCGGACAGTGCCAGAAATTGGAGGCCGCCGCGGAGGAGATGGACGGCCGGGGACGGCTGACGGCCGCGTGCGTTGAGGTGCGGTGCGGTGTGCGGGCCAAGTCGGCCCTCGCCGGAGCGGAAGCCGCCGCCACCCGTGTAAGAGCGGCGTACGCTGAACATGCTCTTGCTCGGGATTGAAAATTCAGACCCGAGCAAGAGCGAATTCAGCGCGCCGTTTCTACCCGGGCACACGGCTCGCCCCCCGGCCGGCCGGCCGGCCGACCGCCGGCTCCACCCGCCCCGCGCCGCCCCGGCCGTCCGGCAGGACACCGGACACCCCGCTGCGACCGGTGCGGACGGATGCGTTGCGAAAAAGAGCCGAGACCGGAGCAGCGGGAATTGGGTCACATTCAGAAGGCAATAAAAAGCGAACCGGCGGCGGCGGGGTCCTGCAGGAGGGGCGTGCCGGGCGGAGACAGTCGGAGGCAGTTCCTCATCGTGTGTCTCCTAGCCGCACTCCACACGCGGCGGAACCGGAGCGGCGGCGCCGCGGAGCCACGGGCGGCAGAGGAAGGCGAGGGGCCGGCCGATTCTGGTTCCTTCCTCATGCCACAGCCACCGGCCGCCACAGACCGCCGCGGGCCGCGGAGTGACGTCACAGGAGCGCTTCGTGGAAGCGGCCGCGCCGGTCCCGAAGCCGTCAGGCCCGTCAGACCCCCCGCCGCGCCGCGGCCGACGCGTCAAGCGCAGTGACAGAGAGGGGAGCCGTCCACAATTCACGTCACGCCGGCCGAGACGTCGTCTGACACACCCCGCGCTCGAGGGCCCCTCGCGGGCCGGCCCCCCGGGGCGCGGGCGGTCGTCCTGACTGTGCGAGCGTTACGTGGTTCGCGGACGGCCTCGCCTCACTCGGGGAGCAGCAGAAGGAGCGGCCGGGCCGCGTCCGCGTCGCCTATGGCGTGCACTTGTCTCGTTGGGAGCCGCGGCGGCGGCGGCGGTCTGAATGACTCACGGGGGCGCACCGCCTAGTACACTGGCCAGGCCACTCCACTCCCGTTGTCGGCGCAACAGCATTCCTCCGCCCGCCGTCGCTTCCTCCGCACGCGATCCCATTCTCATTTTCTGATTTGCCAAGGCGAGAAGTGAAATAAATAACGAGCAGATGATTGTTTGCTCCGAGCGGGGCGTTACGGGCACGAAGCGCACAGCGTTCGGCTCCCGGCACGAGCGACACGATGCGACGTCGGCAAGGTCGGACACGTCAGGTTTAAAAATTAACGGAAGTCGTACAATAATATGTAGGAACCGGCAAGTACGAATCTTCACTATTACCGGGAAGAGACAGGGAACGGAAAAAAAACGGAGAGGAAATGATTAGCAGGTGTTGATAGCATTGCGGGCCAGGCTACGGCCGGACTGGCATCGCATGCAGCAGGTGCTGGTATCATGATTACCCCTCCTCCTCCTCCTCCTCCTCCTCCTAGAGGGACGCCCCCCCCCCCCCCCTCTTCTCCTCCCCGAAATCCTAAAAGGACCGTTCCGTGCCCGCCGACCTCTCTTTCCGTTTCTTTTTTGTCGACTTCTCGCGGATGAACAAGTACGGCAGGAGGGGCGTGAGGTTCCTGATGGGCGGCCGGGGCGGGCGGAGCGGCCGAGCCGGCTGCCGGGTGGGCGTGGCGCCGGGGCGGGGGCTCGGAGGCTGTCCTCGATACCCGGCCGAATTGTGCCGCCATGCCGCCCCCAGCAAGAGGTGACTGGCAGACAGGGAACACGCCGCCACGCCGCCCGGCAGCGTCAGCCCGGAGCAGCCCGGCCACCGAGCGGGCCCCTTGTTTCAGACTGCATTAGAATCGCCAAGCAGTGGTAACTAAAGCCAGGTAACCGGCAAGGTAACTGGCAGTGATAACTAAAGCGGAGCATATCGGCCCCGTGACTTAATAAACAAGCACCGTGTGCGTTAATGAATGAATGGGGTGACGTAACACGGCCGCGCCTTCGCAGCGGCACCTGTCGCCCGCTGCCCGGCACGTGCCGGGGCCCCCGCCGCCGGCCCCCACAGGCTTCACAGGGGGTCCACCGCTCGCCCCTGGCCCCTCGGGACCCCCCCTGGCCCCCCTGGCCCCCCGGACCCCTCGGGCATCTCCGGCCCGGCCAAGGCACCTCGCGGCGCACAGTGAAAGTGTTATTGTTACCGGGGTAATGCATTGTGTTGTTGGCGCGGGAAAAGAGTGCCTGTTTGAATCACGTGTCCGTCTGCCGCGGCGGCGCGGCACGGCGCGGCGCGGGGGTCTCCGCTTCCTACCTGCCTGCAGCAGCGCCTGCAGCAGCGCCTGCAGCGGCGGACCGCCCGCCCAGGGCCCGCCAAGGGCCCGCCACCCGGTCCCGGAAGCCAGCTCGTCACCCCTCCGCCGGGCTCCGGACGCGCCGGAGGCTCCGGAAAGCGATTAGGCACGGGGTCGCATCGCATCCAATCGAACAACAAATTGTGACTTGGGGCGGGTGCCCGGCGGCGGCCCGGCGGCGGCCCCTCGCACGGCGCGGACCCCTATCTGCACCGGGACGGCCGTCCGGAGACGGTGCCGTTACGTGACGCCCGGTAATCAGCCCGGCCCCCGCCCCCCGGCCCTCCCCCGCACATTATAAAGAAATTCAAGTTCGACAAGAAAATATAGCCTTATCGCAGACGGTCGACGTATCAAATAATGTGCCGCTCCATTTTTTGGGGCCTGGCTTGCGGTGCAGGTACGGCACGGGGAGCGAGGGAGCGCAGCGTGCGCGGCGGGGCTCGGCGTCCATCAGGGACAGCGCCGCTCCAGCCGCTCCGCCGCCACCGCCCCCCGACACATTAGTGGGGCCGTGAGGGCCGTGAGGCCGGTGGGCCCAGGGTCCCCCAGGCCCCCTGCTGCACCCCAATGGCACCCAAGCGGCCGGGCCCCTGCTATCGCTAACGCCAGTCGAAACGAGGCTCGGCCGTCCCGTCCAAATGCCTAATGATCGAGTACTCCGGGCGAGCCGAAAAAACGGAGGCGCAAAGAGTCGTGACGAGAGGAAGGAGAAGTATGAGGAATGTCGTGTGCGGTAAAACCTGCGTTTCTTTCTCATACTCTCTCCGGCGTTTTATTGCGCTTCGCTCGTTGTGACGTTGGCGTTTTGAGTGGATACCGCGGCCGGCAGACGCCGATGCCCCGTCACCCTTGAGGACCACGCGTCCCCGCGGGGCCGGCAGGCGGGGCCCCAGGCGGGCCGCGAGGAGGGCCCCAGGACCTGCACTGGACTTGCAGCGGTTTGCGGTGGGACCGCTAATCCAATGCTGCTCGCAACGTCTCGGCCGATGGCTTCGGACAGACGCGGCCGTGTGCGCCGCCGAGGTGGGCCGGCTCCGCTGGCTGCGCCGCGGTGCTGCGGTGCTGCAGTGCTGCCAGCCACACACGATGCCGGAGATCTCCGCCGGAGCAAATTACTCCAGTCATGTCGCGATGTTTGTCTAGTCAGCGAGGCGTCCACACCTTGGGGAGCAATCAACTCGTTCCCCTGATTTCCTGGTTGCACTGAGGGGGCAATCCGAGCTGGGACGCAAGCAATCACTCGCGTGAAAACGTGAAGTCCTTGTGTACAAATTGTGTGAAACCCTCTCATACGTAAAGTCACGGGAATGCAACGCACTCTACGACCGTCTATACGACCGCGGACTTCAAGCAAGCATTATGGGCTGTCATTGGGCTGAAGGTTCGAAACGTGAGCAAATAAGGGTCACAGTCCGGTACAGTCACCCAAACTCCTAAGATGTGTGTGTCACGTGTCTGCCGAGCCCTTGGCCCCAGGGCACGGCGGGGCTCGGCGGGGCACGGCACGCCGCCGCCCGCCCCGCGGCGCTCAGATACGTGCATTCGCCTATGACTCCCTAGGCATTGCTTCGCTCGGATTTCCGCGGACCAATTAAAGCCGAAACGTCCCGAAAATTGGATCGTGGATCTAATGGACGTCGCGGGTAATTCGTGTGAGCTCGTGTGGGCTCGTGCACGCATTCTACCGACCCGGGACCGCAGCGGCGGGCCAGCGGGGTTCGAGGAAGTAATCTGCGCAGGCAGCAGCGGGGCACCGAGTGTGCACAGCGCCGCACAGCGCTGCACAGCGCTTGCATACCGGCCGGATGCGCGCCATTCCTCGGCATAAACTTTATTCATTGAGAAACATTTTAATTGGGGGCCGCTTTACGTGATTGGCCCATATAATAGCCCGGCGCAGCCCGGCGCAGCCGCTCGCATACAAGAGTCGGACACAAAGTACAGTTCCGATCGTTTGCTCCAATTATTGCGCTGTAGATTGTCCCTTTTTTTTGTCTTTCATTTTCTTCTCTTTTTTTGCCACGAACGAAGGCGCCACGGCAACTGCAGAAAAGGCAAACCGCGACGCAGAAACGAAAAGAAACAAACCAGAAAAATGACAAAAACAAACAAAAAATATCGTCTGGGAATTTCGCGACAGCCGCGCGTCGTCCTGCCCCGCATGCTGCTCGACGTGTCCGTTATCCATTAAAATGTGTCGCGGTGTCGTCGGATTAACGCCCCGGCGGCGGCGGCGTGTCGCGGCGCAGTGCAGCGGGGCAGGGCGGCGGGGCAGGGCGGCGGGGCAGGGCGGCCAGGCGGCCAGAGGGGCGGGCGAGGCCGACGCGGAACAGCGGCGCCCGGACATTCCCCGTGTACCCGCTGGTAGCCGCTGGTACCTGCGGGGCCAGCAGCCGCCCGTAAACTACCACCTTAGCGCTCGGAGAAGGTCGTCTCCCAGTTACTCCGGAGACGCCCCGCGCTCGAGCGCCCAGCGGCGGAGCGGTCAGGAGGCTCTGTGGACGCAGCGGCAGCGGCCTGGTGCCCGTCACAACAAAGAAGCACAGCGGCAGCGGCCGCAGAGGAGGGCGCCGCCGTTAATAAAGCCCTCACTAACCTAGGCTAACCTACATTCCAAATAGACTGCACGCACTCACACATACGTGCACACACACACGCGCGCGCTCACCGACGCGTTCCTCGTTAAACATGCTTGCGGGAGCCTCTCCCTGTGATGGTTATCACTGCCGCTGGAAATGCAACGCACTGTTGGTCTGCTGCGTTCGGAAAATATGCCCCTCTCTCTCCTTCTCTCTCTCTCTCTCTCTCTCTCTCTCTCTCTCTCTCTCTCTCTCTCTCTCCCCTCTCTGCCCAGCGCGCTAAGCTAGATTTGTCGTCTAGTACACATGCTAGGCAGCAGGCGGCAGCGGCCCCGCGCCCTGTCACCCGCCGCAGGCAGCGCCTCTCGGCTCCCACGGACGGGCCCCGGGGGCCCCGGCCTGGGTAGCTGCACCCCGTCACGCACGCACAGCGGGGCAGAGGGCCCGCTGGGGCCGCGCGTACACGCGAAATGAACGCGGCCATTAGCGTAGAAAACGAAACGTCCTTGCGAAGGGTCCTCGCCTCGTCATGCGGGGGGGATAAGTTACGAGGGCGACGTGCGTTGTACTTTCTCACAGACTGCGCTTGTCCTTGTGTGTGTGTGTGAGCACGTGGGACCTCCGGGCGCAGTCACGTGAAGCGCCCGCCGGCCGCACACTGTCTGCCGCGCGCCGTTTTTCTTATTTTTATTCCCCTTTCTTCTCCCACCACCAACGGCTGTTCCTCCACGGCACGGCCGCGCCTCGCGTGGCGTCCCTCTAATCTTCTCATAACGCGCTCAGAGCCGCCATCAGCCGTATCGCCAATAGGGGTGGCGGGGCACGACCCTAATGGGCACACGCTTTGGCGGCCGCGGCGGAAGATTGCCGGCAGGGGGGAGGGGGGGGGGGGCGTGCTCACCCGCCGTGTGCAGCCCTTACAAATAACCCTGACCCGTCCGGGCCAATACCAAGTACATTTCGACTGCTCTGGTCAGACGCAGCCCTGCCCCGCAGGCCGCATGTGTGAGCAGTGTGAGAGCCCCCGTCCCGTGCTCCACACACACACACACGGCGCGGACTCGCTGAAAATACCAGGCGATTCAGGAACGCCGCACTTTTTCTTGGATGTGCAATCCCGCAGCGCACTATCTCCGTCTCTTTGCTGCGGGTCAGCCGGCGGACGCGTGTGACAGAAAGAGACGGGAGCAGGTGCTTCGCGGGTTGCATATCCCAGAGGCGGCGTTTCTGAGTCACCTGGTGTATTACAGACGAGCGCCGGGCATGCCGGCGACGGCGTTTACGCCAACGAAACTCACTCAGTTTGCGTCCGGTGATTTACGGCGCGATCACGAGAGCGGCGCGTCGAGTGCAGCCTTGAGCGTCGCCGCGCGTCTTTTACGTCGCGTTTTAACGATGTCGTGTTTTCGCTCCTAGAGAGCCAATCAGAAACGAATGTTTTAAGAGAAAATTATTTTTTAAAAAAAGGGAAGGGCAGATAGGAGTCCATAGAGCGGTGACAACGGTTTCAACACCCTCATGGGACGCCCTTGGGACGCCGCCCTCCGCGCCGCGAGGGTCACGGACAAAGTTCAAGACCGTATTTATCATCCGCCATCCACCCACCGTAAGTACCTACAGAGAGAGAGAGAGAGAGAGAGAGAGAGAGACGGCAATAAAAACAAAAATTATCATCCCTGGGCGCGGGGCCTGCAGAGCCTGCGGAGCCCGCCTGCGGAACTCCGCGAGCGCAGCAAACGATTCGCCATCGATAGTCGCCGATTAATCGACACGCCGATCGCTATTATTGTTATCGATAATGAAGAGCCGGCCGGTACACTCTGCGCCGAAAAAGAGAAGAGAGAGACGGGGGCGCGCGGGGTGGGGGCGGCAGTGAGAGCGACGGAGAGGGGGCGTGCGCGGGAGATAAAAAAAATGAAACGAAAATAACAAGAGCAGCAGACGTACGGGGCGAGATGAGCAAATTGCGAGTTATTAGAGGGCATTTGCCGGCATCGCAGGGCCCGGCGGACGGGGCGAACACCTCGGACGTGATCCACAATCCGATTTGCTCCCCGAACACGCAAGTGCGCGCGTCGCGATGGTCGGTCGCGATGCTTCGGAAAAAGGAAAAAAAAATCGTCCTGAACCGGAGAGTGCAAGGGGGAACATAATCATAAAGAATCTGCGGGGCGCGATGGTTTCAAAATAAAGTACGCAATAGAAGAAAATAACAAACATCATCCTCAACAAAAAAAAAGAGACGGTGAGACAAACCCGGAAACAGGAATGTGAGAGGGGTAGAATGATCTACGATGAAACTACGGTTTAAGACACAGTGCCTAAACTGTAATTCTACAAACTGTTTTGGGGGGCCAATTCTAAGAGGGTACGTGACGGTATCATTGGCGGTACAGAAGCAGATACAGGGCACCTTCCCCCCCCCCCTTCCCTCTCCGCCTCTCTCTCTCTGTCTCTCTCTCTGTCTCTTTCTTTCTCTCTTGCTCTGTCGATCCGGTATTCCGCCCTGCTGCCAGCTCATAAAATATTGCCTATTCATTGACAGCCGTGGAGGGGCGTTGGGGGCCGCGGTACGTGTGGCTGCGGACGGCACGCACGCCGCACGCCGCCGGGGCCGCCGGGGCTGCCGGGGCTGCCGGGCCCCAAGCGGACCGCTGACGACACGACGCTCGGCACGGAGTCCGCGACTCTTCCACGGCCAGGGGGGGGGCGCGGCTCCGATTCGCCTTCGCCTTTACCCGCGGCCGCCGCGCCGGACTCTGAGCTGCGGAGCCGCGGGCTGGAGGCGCAGACCTCCGAGCGGGACGGGGCGGGAGGGCGTTTCCTGTTCACGACTCTTTGTACTTTACAGGAAGCGCTCCTCCCGGCCTCGGCGCCAGCGGTCCCAGCCCCAGCATGTGCGCGCCGCTATGGGCCGGCCGGCGCGGGCTCCGGTCACCTCAGGGGTGGTTGCATAACCCGGCGGTCCGGGCCGGCCGGTGCGGGGGGCTGGTCGCCGCTGGTCGCCGCTGGTCGCCGCAGCCTCCGCGGGCCGGCGGGGCGGGCCTCCCGCACACACACAGCGCCGAGACACCCGCTTTCCTGGGCGCTACGGAGTTTGTGCACGGCCCCTCTCGGCACGGGCGGTGCTGCGCGCGGCTGGAGGCTGGAGCGGCCGGCGCCGTGCGGCGCGGTGGCCTTCGCTGCCTTCGCTGCCTTCGCGCACCCCCCCCCCTCTCCCTTCCTGTTCTTCTTGCTGCTGCCGCGGCCGCTGCTCACGGCGGTCCGCGCTGCGTTGCGTTGCATCTGTTCCCATGAGCGGCACGAGAATTTTAATTGGGCCGTGTGACAAATTGGGGATGGCTGGCTGGCTGGAGGCTGCGGCTCGGCCCGGCGGTGACGTGCGGCCACTACTCCCATGGCCGCGGGCCGCGGCCATCCGCGTGGAGACGTACGCGGCAGCCGCGCCGGCCGCACGCCGCGCGCCGCACCCGCGCGGCCCCCGCGCAGCCGGGACCTTGACGGCCGTCCAAAAAGTCGCCGTCCCGGAGCCGCGCCGCCGCCGTGACGAGGCTGCGGCGGGCAGCACAGCACAGCGGCAGGAGCGAGGCAGCAGCGCTGCGAAGCGCCCGCCGCCGCCAGGGTAGGCCGGCCCGCGCGACACGCGTGCCGCGCGCCGCTCGGGGCTGCCTACCCGGCAGGCGCCCCCGCCCGCCGCAGAGCCTCCGGCCTAAGTATACTTAAGCGGAGCCGGGGAAAGACCGCCTGGCATTGCGGTCGCCGTTTCGCGAGCATTCCGATGATTCCGCCGTCGGAGCCCGCCTGCGGGGCGGCGGCGGTGGAGGAAGAGGAGGAGGAGGAGGAGGAGGAGGAGGAGGAGGAGGAGGAGGAGGAGGAGGAGGAGGAGGAGGAGGAGGAGGAGGAGGAGGAGGAGGAGGAGGAGGAGGAGGAGGCAGGAGGAGGCGCGGGGGACGTCGTGGCGTGTGGCATCCCATCCCGCCCGATGACCGCCTTGTCTCCGGTCCGGGGGGCTCCGGCCGCGGCTCCCCGCAGCAGCAGCAGCAGCAGTGCAGGCTGGCGGCGGGCATGCGGCAGACAAGCTGACGGACGGGGCGGCCGAGCCAAGTTGTGCCCCGGAGCGTGGCGGCTCGCGGGGCGGCGGGGCGGGCGGCGGGGCGGGCGGCGGGGCGGCACTAACGCCGGAAGGAACGAGCACGCAAATCAGGTTGGCGTGGTATGTAGGTGGGCGTGTGGCGTGTACGCGGCGCGCTGGGCCGTGCCGCCGTGCAGCGCCGCGCAGCCGCCCGAAGCCGCGGAGCCGCGGCAGCACGGGGCACTCCATCTCATCCCAGAACGGCGGCAGCGCAGCACCCGAGGAACGGACGGGCGGCGTAAATTTCGCTCGGGCCACAATACATAACGGCACAACGGAGAGGGCGGGCGAGTGTCGGTGCTCTGCCGGCCGCGGCCCCCGCCGCCCCCGCCGCCCGCGGCCTCGCTCGGGGTGGTGTGGCGGGCCGGGCGGGCCGCCTGCCCCTGTGGTCCCCGGCTGCTGTCGCTCGCGGTGTAACAGACCACTCGGCCTCAATGACACCCCCACCCCCAGCGGCTCCGGCGGCCCCAGCGGCCCACCTCACTCCAGAAACGCATTCAGATGCAATCACACCTGCTCGGCGGCATCGCGTCGGCGGGGCGGGGCGCGGTCCCGAGCACAGCGGCGGGGGCAGCGGCGGCAGCGGGGGCAGCGGCGGCAGCCCTCCCGGCCCGCGCCGTGAAGGCCGCCCGCCACAACAACTGTCATCGTCGCCCACGTGCGTCTGTCTGGTCGGCGTTGCGACGCCCGCGAGTGCGATTCAGGTGGCGTACAGCAGAGCGCCCCGCCAAGGCGTGGGCCCGCGCCGGGCCGCGCGCTGCGAGGGCGGGGCCGGGCCGGGCCGGTCGCGGAGCACTGGGAGGCGACGCCGGTCCCGAGTCACCTGCCAGCCCAACACCGTGCGGCGATTGTCAAAAATAAAGAAACATCGCAATCGATATTATCGCTGTTCCCGAGCAGATCGGCCCGCGTGCCGCGGATGCGGACTGCGCAAGCGGCTGGCGGGGCGCGGGCGGCACGGCACGGCACACCTTGAACTACGGACAAGGCGGCGCGCGTCACCGCACGGAGATCAGCGGCGGCGTGTGGCGTGTGGCGTGCGGCGTGCGGGGCGGTGGGAGTGCGACGCGGAGCGTTACGTTTCCGTTCGGCCGCCGTGTCGCCACCTCCCGCCTCCCACGCCCCCGCGGCCGCGACGCGCACGTAACCTGCTGATGGAAACCCGACTCATCCTCCGCATCCTCTCCAACGAGCGGGGCGGGGCGCGGCGCGGCGGGGGATACCCGCTACCATTGTTCCGCCCGATGCATAATCATGCAGATGTGCGGGCCGTGCGTGTGTGCGTGGCGATGCGTCTGTATGTGTGTTCAGGCCGGGCAAGGTTGCTGCAGCAGCCGCATGCGTAACTACACTCTGCACTACGGGGCGGATGCGATGAGCGGTCGCGGGGGAAGAGGAGGGCCGCGGGGGCCGCGAGCTGCGGCGCCGGCCTGCAGCACCCGCGGCGGCACCGCGTCACGGCGGTGTCACGACGCGCGGGGCCCGAAAATCGGAAGGACTGGCGCCGTGGACAAGGCGCCGCCGGCGGGGGCACTGCGCCGTGCAGTCAGCCTAAGCAGCCCGCGCAGCCCGCGCGCGCCTGTTGCCGCACGAGTCGAGCAGGACGTCAGGACCTGCAGGGCGGGCCGAGCGGAGCCAGCGGAGCCAGCGGAGCCGGGCCGAGCCGAGCCGGCGCCCGCTGACGACTTCCCCGGGACCCGCGGCGCGGGACTCCTCCTAGGGCTCCTCGGACTCACCTGTAGCGCGCAGGCGGCCAGCGCCACGCAGAGCAGCCCGAACACCGCGGCCATCGTGGTCGTTGTCACTCTGGTCACAGCCACCGGGGGGAGGCCTCGTCTGCGGGAGGGAAGTTCCCTTTCCTCACAGGATCACTGACGGCGTCGCGGCGCGGCAGCACGGCGCGCGCACTGCAGCACAGCCTGGCACATGTTGGGGGCGCGCAGCACTGGGGGCGTCGTGGGGGCCACCCAGACGGTGGCGCCGCTGAGCGTCGTCGCAGCGACGACGACAACGAGACGCTGGTCACACAGACACGGAGCACACGCGCACACACGCGCACTCAGCACACACACACGCAGCACACACTCGCAGGGCACACACACTGAGGCGCGGCACGGTATTCGGTTCGAGAGGATCTCGTAGGCACTCGCGCTTGCACACGCGGTTTCGTTCGAGCCGAGCGCACCCGTTCGCGGCGCGGGTCGGAGGGATACTGGGGGAAGGCTGGGCAGCGAGCGGCGGCCCGGGCCGTGCGCTCCGGTGCTCCGGTCCGCTCGGGGTCCCCGCCGTCCCCGCCACGCCGCGCCCCGCACCGCGCCGCGCGCCGCTGTAGCGCAAGGAGACCCCCACCACTACGACTCGCCTTGTCGTACACCTACCACTATCACCCCACGCTTCGCGACCCGAGAGCAGAGAGGCGGCCCTGGCGGCCGGAGGAGGCGCGGAGTGCAGCGCAGGTGCGGTGCTGATGTGGGTAGCAGCTGTACTGTGGGTAACTGCTGAGTTCGGGCCCGGATGTAAGGAAGACAACGGGATCGATTTTTTTATTTGCGACGTTTTAGCAATGGTGCTTCATCTTTTGAAACTGATTAATGTCACGTTGAAGCCTTAACGGGCCAGTGACCCCCCAGCTCAGTTCTGTCCTGGTGCTGGGTTCATGTTCATGTGCAACAGAATCTGAAGAAATCACAAAAGAGTTTCAATTTTGCGTCGCCAGTCGTTAACCCGTCTCCGTTAACTCGCAGGTGTTCAAGGTTTCCGGCTCTGCTGGACCCGACTCATCAACGGATCCCCGTCACAGAGGCCTGGCGGCGTCGTATTGCGACCGTGGTGCGCCTGCAGATCGGGGGATAGGCAGCCCAACGAACTGCACTGTGCAGTAAGTGGATGGGACGCCCTTGTATCTGGAAGGGTATTGCAATGTTAACCCTCAATGTTTTTTGGCCACATCCCTTATTTCGAATTTTATTCTTATGCGTGTCGGAGATTTTGATTTTTAACTTGATTGATCAGTCAGCATTTGAGTTCTAAGAATCTTAGAATTTCGAGATAGGACTTAGTCTTCGTTGAGCGCGCGGCCGAGCTTCTGCTGCGAGACGGCGCTACGCTCCGCCTCCGCCACACGGGGGGCAACTTGCTTATACTGCAACAACATAATGGACCGGTTCGCCGTGTTGGTTCGAATTTTTGGGCTCTTGCCTGCTGCCAACTGCCAATAACGTGCATCGACGGCGCGTAGTGTCTCTGCTGCAGAGTTTCCCATAGCTTGTGACACGTAGCCTCGCGTGGGCTCTTGGCCCACCAATCACGAAACAAAATCCGCGCTGACAAGTGTCGAGTTGTTGTGTTTACTGCAGACTGCACACTCCAGATTCAAACAAATCGGGTCGGACATCTAATAAGCATGGAGACTGAGAGGGACATACATAGTCTACCCGATGGCCCAAAGGACCTATGCTTTAGCAAATATGATTTTATGAAAGTGAGTTGATTAATTCGTTTGCACATTCTGTTTATCTTAAGAAGTGACGTACATAACCTATGTGTTCCCGATTTGGACACTGTCTCTGCTGTCATCAGCAGCACTATTTTGTTGTGTGGCTGGCTGTTGAATTTCGTCATTGTCACAGATGAAATTTGGTTTCATAGTTTTAGAGCATATTCTATCCTGTGGATCAATGGGCTATATTTCTTCTAATATTTACAGACGCCCTTTTCTGTTGACGAGTTTCTACAAAACCAGAGGAAGAATGCTAACCTGGAAACAATGAGAGATGACCTAGGAATATACCTTAAAGTATTGCGTTCTGCTATGATAGAACTCATTAATAAGGACTATGCTGACTTTGTGAACTTGTCAAGTAATCTTATTGGTTTGGACAAGGCCATTATTAAAATTCAAGTTCCACTTGGACAACTGAAAGAAGAAGTTTGGGTATGAAACTCTTCTGTAGTGTATGGAGTCCAGTTAAGTGCAGATGAACTGACTGTTTGAATGGATTTTTTTATTTTGCAGCAAGTGAAATCAAACCTCGATGAAGCCATTGCAGAAGTTTCCAACTGCTTGGAGAAGCAACGCTTCCTTCAGAGAACTAAAAGAAGTTTGCACAGCCTGAGCTATGTCCAGCAATCGCTTCTCAATCTAAGTGCTTTGCTGCACCTTCCGTCCATCAAGTCAGAGCCATCTAATTCCGGTAAGTATTCTCCATACGAGACGAAAAACTTCTTAAGGATGCTGCTGCCCTACTCCTCCTTTTTATCCACCCCCAGAAAAAGAGGATAAGAATGAAATGGCTGCACCAAAAAATGCTGATGATCTGTCAGAGGCTGACCTTGTTGAAAGGGTATCATCAGAACTGAATCAGTTACATTTCAGAATGGGTCACTGTGAAGAACTGGTCGCTGAGGAGTTCAAAGAAGTGAGAAGCATTTACCTAAAAATTTGATGAAACTTTACTTTAATAGTAGTGCTTTGTCTTTTATCTGAAAATTAACTTATTGCAGCGTTTATTATTGATAAAGTCAGTTTTAATGAAAAGCTTGGACAAGTTATTCCTGGATAGCATCAATAATTCTGACATTACAACTATTAAAAGATGCTTGTGTATTTATGAGAGTCTTAATATGGAGAGGGAAGCTGAAGAGCTCTTTCGGAAGCAGGTAGTTGCCAAGGAACTCCATCAAGTGATCAGTGAAGTATCTCTGCAGTCTAATCCAGAAGGGCTGAAGGTGTGTAGTTTTCATTGTCAAAAAATTCCTAGAGCAGGTTTGAGGAAGTACTTTACACTTTTTGAGTTAACTCTTTTTCTTCCAGGGTATTTACCGAGAAGTTCTAAATTTCGTTGATCAACACATGAAAGACTTATTAGAATTCACCACACACAAGGACAGGTATTTCATTGTTTTTGTTTATTACCATGGAATAATATGATTGGTTTGGGGGTATTATCAGTAATATCCATAACTCTTTTGGAATTTTCCAGACCCCCAGCAATTTCAGGATTCTATTTCTTGGTGAATAGCTATTGGCCGGAGGTTGAACAGCGGCTAGAGCTTCATATGGCTTCAATATTTGCTCCAGGAAACCCTGATAACTTCTTTCAGGTATTTAATGCTCTCTCAGATGTGTGTAATTACTTTAAAATGGACTTCTTCCTGACTGCCGCTTTTGAAACCTTTCAGAACTTCTCAGAGACCCAGAACTTTTTAACTGAGTTAGAACAGAAATGTGGATCTCAGGCAGATGTTAAGCGACTACACCAGCACCCCCAATATTTGGCCTTTCTTCAGCTATGGAATTTACCTGTTTACTTCCAAATTAGGTTCCAAGAGATTGGAGGTAGACTAGAAACTTCTTTATTCCAGTGGTTACAGAATGTGAAATCAAATCATGATGACTTCCTGCTCACCCCAACCGTTTCTGCTTGGTCTGCCGCTCAGACATGCTGGGGCTCTAACGTTTTTATTCTTCAATTAGCTCATAGGTATGGTCTCTCCCCCTTACAGTGTTTTGAATTTAAATTTCTCTGGTATGACAATTGAAACCTGGTTTTGTTTTGTTCTAGGTTTTGGAAACTCACTTTGCAAATATTTGCTCGCTATTATTCTTGGACTGGGGAGGCCGTGAGAGAGGTAATGAGTGTTTATGTGCGTTTACTCAGATTCCATGAAACTGTTATTTATGGTTGCTTCTTATTTTCACAGAAGTGGCCGACAGAATGCAGTATAAGCCGATTGTGTTTCCTGGTGTGGTTGTTTTGTGATATAAAATCTCTTGTAGCCCGCTTGCCAAAGATCTTGGATTTTGCATCAGAAAGACTGCAAACTTTATCTCGGTTAAGTATAGAAAATTGTAAAGGTATGAAATTCTCTATACATCTGCCTTCTAATTTTTTTGAAGGATGGTAATCTAACTATTTGTTGTATTACAGGAAGTCTGCAGGAGACAGCAGACCAATTGGTATCAAGATTTCCAGCTGTCACAGAGCAGATTGTCTCTGAAGTGGCTGCAGTTAGTGGTGCCTCTTTGCGCCAAGTTAGTGATATTCCTAGACTTTTTCGGCGCACAAACCGCGATGTCCCAACTAGACCTTGTTCGTATGTTAATACAATGTTAGCTCCCCTTCTAGACTTCTCAAAGTCCCACAGCAGTTTAGTCAATCCAACCCAACTTCAAGAGTGGCTAACATTAATTTGTTCTTCCATATCTTGTCAGTAAGTAGTGGGGTGGGGGTGTTTTGTGTACGTATGGTTTTCTTTTCTTATCAGCCATGAACATGATTTTTTTTAAATGTCCCAAATAGGTTTTATATATGTGTCTCTGATGTCCTTACTTCTGTGCAAAAGACAGAAGAAAGCCTGCGGCGCTTGAAGAAAATGAGAGAAAGGAGCACTCAAGCTAGTACAGCTGAAGGTCGTGGTCTTACTGATGATGATAAAATTCGAATGCAGCTTGCCATTGATGTCAAAAACTTCATTCAAGAGGTAGATATACTGTGATCATTGATTTTATGATCTTCTTTAAACTTCAATTTATTGGTGAATGTCTTTGCAGATTGAAAAGCTTGGTGTCAAACGAGATAATGTTGAACGCCTGAAAGATCTAACAGTTCTAGTTGAAAATGCTGTACAAAGCCAGCAGCAGCTTCAAAATTAAGTAATGTATGCTTTTATGCTAAATTCAGGGGCCATATGTTATAAATACCTATACATCCTTTACTGTATATGTACTCAGTATTTCCCAGGCTAGTTGTTAGAATTTTAAATTCTATTTATGTTACTTATTATGTTTAACTGTTAAATTTGTTTTACCAAAGATGTTAAGGTGTTACTCTTTAAACAGAACAACTTTATATCCAAGATTATTTTGCTGTTTCCGGTTTAGTGTGTTTTTTAATGTTATAAAATTGATGTTAGAAATTATACTGAGTATGGAAATATATTTTGGATTTTTGTACAATTTTTGAGGTTTGGAATTTTCTTCAATGTACATCACAAAAATAAATTTGGACTTCAGACCGAATATCAATTTTAAACTTTTCCCCACACCTTCCCTTCTTCCATTGAAAAAAACGCCACAACCTCGTAGTGAGAGATAATTTTGCGATTGCTGCAGGGAAGGTGCAGGCTAACCATGTACCTCCGCTGGTTGGTGACAAGAAGAGCTCACTTCAGCTCTCCTGCTGTCAATTTTTACATTTTGAAAAAAAGGGGGAAAGAACCCTAAGGCTGCAAAACCGTATTCACGGCCATGTGAGGTTGAGCAAGAACTGAAGATAATGACGTGTTCCTACCGCAAACACGGATTCTTTCTTCCACTATCTTTGCACTACCTATCGCAAATATTAATAAATATAAATGGACACAAAACGAGATCCTGGGTCATGGTTAAGGTAAAGGCTCCCTGCATAGTTGAACGTTGGTCAACTGGTTAACTTCGTGTTTGGCAGCTCAATTTTTCATACAAAGGGGAGGGGGAGTGGGAGAAGGCGGTGCGAGGAGTGGGGGAGGGGAGTGAAAACCCGCCGCGCGCCGGGCCGTTATTTCTTGTTGTAACGATCTTCCCGGATTCAAATTTTTAGAATGGGTTGGGATAGGCGTAGTGTATTTTACCATTTGTTATGACTTGATGTTGTGTAGGGGCGCGTGAGTGCCGAATATGCAGTGTTCTTAACGATATTCGTATAGATTATAGATTTTAATTTTTAACGACGAGAGATATAATTGTATTTTATTGTGAACCTGCTGTGTTGACATATTACGGAGGTGAGTGTTTCAATGTTTGCCCATTTTCTTCCCTTGCGTTCGAATTGCCATCGTGGCAAATGTAACTTTTGATGTGTCCGTGATATGTCCGGCTTGGCGTATCAATCGTGTTCGCGCGGTGACCGCTGTGTTTACATGCCCGTTTCCATAACCATTCAGCATGTCGTTCACGTCGCTGTCGTTGCCCCTCCCCCTCCGCGCCGCCGGGCGTGTCGGCGCACTGCTGTCATACCCCTTCATATAGCTTTGCCATCTTTTCAGATCATCTGTTAACTTGCTTCGTTTTCTGTTTCAGATGGATGACCAAGAAATGGATTTCGAGCACTCAGAGGAGCGCCTTGGGGGATCATCAAGAAATGCAGTGTTTAAAACCCCCATGACCATTGATCGCAAGAAGTTGCACCCTTTCTTTACTGTGCATGAAAGCAGTGGGTACCATTCGTCTCCAGATCTGAACTCCACTGCTGGCAGTCTGCCTTGTCGTACAAGAATGAATGGCAGACTGTCTGGATTCCAGAGTGGGTTACTTATGCCAGATGTCCACTCAAGCGAATGCCAGTTATCAGTTAGTCAAGATTCTGGCATTGGCTCTGAAAGTTCATTCCACTCTCTGAAGGATTCCTTTTTGGGGGATCATGAATGTCCTGTCTCATCTGGATTAGTAAGCAATACAACTTCACCAGAGACTTTGCCGAGTTTGTCAGAAGCTTGCAGCCATTCAGCTTTGGATCGCAGCCTGTGGCAAAGTACACCAGTTGTTCCCGAGGTCAGAAACATTCAACCAAGTTTCACAGATGGCTCTGACTTTGAACCCAGCCCTACCAAAAGAAGAAGACCATCTCACAAGAAGCTTACCAGAGACATATTTAGGTGCAGTAGGAAAAGAGCTCCCCCTGCTTTTCGTCATCACTTGCTTGTTATGCCATCCACCAGTGCGGCAGAGCAACCACAGTATCTTGGTCGTGAGAAAGTGGACTTTCTGCTTTGTCTTGGGAATGAATCAAACCATCTCCCTGCCTTGGATACTATTCTGGGTTATCTGGAACCTGCTGATTTATGTCGAGCCAGTATTGTGTCCAGTTCTTGGAAGAAAATCATAGATAATCTTCCTGAGGTTTACCAACGAAAAAGGAACTACATCGATGACTGTCTCCAGATAAAGGAAAATTTACATCAGGTACGTTCATTCTCATAATGATAATTTAGTGGCGGTAAGATATGTAATATTTGATTCTACGTATTTCTTTCTGTTGCAGTCTACAAAGAAAACTGAGGGTATTCTTCCTTTTCGTGGTCAGCTAATTGCTATTCAAAATCTCAGTAGGACAGAAGAAAATGCTAGCCCTAGCCCCCGGAGTCCACCTGTCAGCCCCAGTAAAGTTAGATTCAATCTGTATCTGAAGGTTGGTTGAGATGTCCTGCCTGGAACTACCATGTACTCTTGCCATTGATTCTATACTAACACACCAAAATTTTCTTTTAGGAAGGGCGAAAGCTTGAAAGTGGTGAAACATTAATGCAGTGTCCTCGCTGCCAGTTGCCATCAAGGAGGGAAACTGAACGCTCCGCTATATGCACACGGCGTGGGTGTCAATATCATTTCTGTATTCTATGCTTGTGCAAATTCCATGCTGAGAAGCCATGTCCCGTATCCAGTGTAAGACTTCGTAAGCGCCCAACTCCGAAAATAGGGAGCCGTGAATGCCGCAGAAATCTTCAACGGCTCTAAACTGAATTGGTCACTCATTTCTCATAAGTATTACCTGTTCTTAAAGATTAGTTGGCTGGTACATTCCTGAAAGTTTGATGTCTTACTTAACTACATGAGCAATGTCAAATAAGCGTCCTGTTTCTTGGCAATGATGTTCATTTTTAGGGCAGTTTCAATTGTGATACTAGCAGCGTTTGCCTGTCCATGTGATGTTTTTAATTAGCTGTATATATGTGTATATTTATCAAGTCAACTCATGTTTTGGTCATCAAATTTCATCTATTGAACATAAGACTTATTCTTAGACTGATTGGTGTGTAGAATCCTCTCCTTCTACAAGCTGTCAATTATATAAATCCCATGTGGATCCCTTTGGGATATTTTGTCAGATTATGTTAGTCTTCACAATCGCAGGTATTGTTAATGTAGTTTGAAGTGCATCAGAGGAATATTTTTTCCTCTGGCATTACAGCTTTTTGTGTTAGAGATCTGATTTCCATTGCCCTATCCTAGCTCATAAGAAGCCTTGTGGAGAAGCAGTCAAATAGTTGAATGTGATGATTAAGTTATGATTGTTATGAAGATTAGTACAAATAAATGTTTTATATTTATAGGATCAGATAATTTAAAGAACAGTGTTATGGAATTGAATTATTTTAAATTTTTAATTTAAACTGAGGTCATTTAGATCCAAGTGAAGGAAAATTTGTTTCACTTTGATAATTTGGACACAAATGCTCATTTGGCTTTAACTTAGTGGTAAAGTCAGATTCATGTTAGAATCTTCCGGAAATTCGAATGATATTCAAATTCTTTCCAGTGAATGTTAGTTGCAAGTGTTGAAAGCATATCTTTCATGCCGGTTTTTAGTTCACATCTGAGTTTAATGTTAGTCTGTAACCTCTTCAGCTGTTTGTGTATTTTGTGAACAGTGCACAAGTTCAAGTACCTGAAAATGATTTTCTACCTAATGTTGTAAATTGTATTTTTGTGTACTTTATACTTCAACATATAAATATAAGAGTATCCATGAAAAGTTCCTGACGCCATTTTTCTGAGCTCCGGTCTAGTATCCGACATCTAGCCTGCCATTTTCCTATGCTCCCGCTGTTGGCTTGCGCCACGGCTATAGTAACACTGCATTTGCTGCTTTCACTTGTTATAGAGGGCAGGGGGGCAATTGTTGAGGCTACTTCGTGTGTCTACTAATATCAATTTATTCCATAGACACATGTATGACCTACAAATGTCAATGGCTGTTCTGAAAACTTAATGATAAATAAATATCTTTGGGTCCAAACCAGACAATCAGAATTCTGATGCTTGCTCCTAAATGGCCACACATTTGACAAATTTATCAGTATCCGGGTGTGGGAATTGAGTGTTCAATTCTTATTCATACACTTATATAAAATTTTAGTCTTGTGTGGTGTGAGTCCACTTACAACTTCACATTGGTAAACAGTATTGATTTACACTTCCTGATTGAGTTTTTAAACACTCTAGCACCTTTGCCTAAGAAAAGACATTTTGTTCTGGGCATTGCTGGATTAATTCAACATTACTACACAGCTCTTTGATCACATATGCGAACCCATCTCAATATCAGCTCAGTTCCCAATGAAAAAAAAAAAGAAAGGGATTTAATGTCTAAACATGTTGTTTACTACACTGTACAAAAGTTAAATACAACATATTTACATATTTTCATTCACACCCTATCACAAACTCAATATCTGTTAGTGGATTTTACGTACTCCCTGAGGTTTGCTTTGACACTTATTGACTTAGCACAAGAGCAAAGACAGATAATGAAGAGAAAATAAATAGCTACAAGGACTTGAGTGAGAGACAAAATTACATTTGAACATATAGTAGAAAACTATTCCTACATTTTCATAGTAAAAATACAAAATGGAACAAAAAAAAAATCTTGGGTACAACACGCACCATTACTACTTTGCAGTATAAGAGGGAGTGCAAGGACATTCCCACAAACTACACAGCACTGGGGGAAAGCAGAAACACTTGATTGTAGTTACACTCACAGAATTATGAAATAAAGTTTTACAGCAGTCATCAATTAGTGCAGTCATACTTTCCTTAATGTTCCTTAAGAGATAAAACTGACAGTCATAATAAGGAAGCATGACTCCACACATTTACCTCCAAATACTTGACAGTATTTTTGTCTTAAAAAAAATCAACAATATGTACATGTTTTGATTGAGCAATATATTGTGAAGTATTAGAGAGACATCACACGCTAAGCGCAAGAAGCAAATGAATTGCTCTTTTCTTTTTCTTTTTGCCTGTTTTTGGTTAAGCCATTTTTCATTTACACATACTACTGAGTAAGCTGAATTTGAAAGAAAATTTCTCAGATCTGCTCATGAAATTACATGATGTAAATGTTAAAAAAAAATAAAAACATAGAATGTATGGATCATCACAGCCTGTGTTAACACTTATTCCTCATTCCCTCACAGTGAAATGATATTTAGATGAGTCTTTTCTCTTGAACAGGCTTCTGCAAGCAGTAATTATGCGAGGATCACAAAGTCTGATTCGTAGCACAATCCTGCATGACATGGCACGTGCAATTTGTTGTAAGCACTGCGGTCTTGATGGTTGTGCTAAATTAACACATCCAGAAATGGCAAAACATCCAATCTAGAAGCACTTCGGGTTCCATTTGAATGTAAGAAAGATTTTGAGTCCTCTAGATTGACATACCATTTGATTAATTCTTCTTTCAAATTGACATTCAAAACAATCCAGTGCCACTTGCCACAAACACATGACTGATGCATTTCAATATTAGCCCCGCATCTTCATGTGAGAAAAATTATCCAAGGCCAAACACATATTTTGGTAATTGATATGTGAAAGATGGAATTGCCATAATCATCGACATCCTGCAGGGGGAAAATGACGATCAGAATCAGGATATTAAAAGGTTCTGATATATGTTTCAAATTTGCATGCTGAAGGACATTGTTGTTATTTAATGTAGATGGTTCTTACCAACTCACACAGCTGTTTCACATGCAAAGTCCATCACCAATCAGTGCTAATAAGAAAAAGAATAGCCCAACACCACAAATAAGTGTATACCCCAACCACCAGCATAAAAATTTGTTAAATACCATCATAGTAAAAAAAATAGATTAGTATACTTTTAAAATCTACAATGCACATATACTTCTACTCTAGTAACATGCGAAAATGTAAAACAAATGTTGATTCTTTATTCTACACAGAGATATGGAAGTCTCAAGGTCATTGATGCGTGAAGATAATTCCAAAACCTCTTACAATAACATGCCCAATCCAGAAAAATGAAACGTACGAAAGAACTATGCCATTGTAGATCCATGCTCTCCATCCTACTCTTGTATTAGCATCAATCCGGCTTTCGATTTCCTGGCAGAGAACCTTGCGATCATGAGATTTCCCTGATCTCAAGTCACAAACCATTCTCTTTTTACATTCACCATCACAAGGAGGTCTTACTGGGGAATTTTTCCAATAGTGCCTAAGCAAAAAAAAAAAAAAAAAGAGAGAGAAGAATTGTTTTACTTTTAAATTTCACATTTTAATTTCTTTGGGGAAATTTAGGTAAATTCTTACTTGTAATAGATGTCAAACATAGGTCCATCTTGTGCAACTTTATTAATGAGAGTGTCCCACTCTTGTGGGAGAAGAGAGGGCAGCTGGTAAGCAGCTCTTGCAGAATATAATTTATACCAAATGGGGTAATCATATAAATTTGCTTCTTTGAGGTTCATAACCCAGGTTTCGTGATCTACTACTGCCTGCAAAAAATTAAGTGTAAAGAAGAAAAGATTAATAACATGGAGATGAAAATTTCTTTAAATAGCATGATGGCAATATCTTACTCTGGTAGTATCTTTATGATCTCCATCAACATAGTATATTCTATATCCTGGATTGAGATCAGAATAGGGGGTCACAGATGGCCCTATATATGCAATGCCAACTGCTCGCCCTAAGTCTTCAGTGTCATAAAACAGCTCAAATTCATCATAATGAGTGTGACCAAAAAATAGTGACACTATAGTGCTCTCATACCTGAAAACAAATTCCTTGATAGACACTATAAGAGATAAGAGGTAACTGGGATTTTTGGCATACCTATTTATGATGCGATAAAAATTTCTACTCCACACTTTTAGACAATCAGAGTGCCCAGGTGGAATATGACCAATCACATGTACTTTTTCTTCATTGAATTCAGCACTTTGTAATTCATAGATAAACCATTGCAGTTCCTTGGCTGGATCAGTACTGTTTAATAAAAGCCACCTGAAAATAGAAACATGAAGAAGATAACACCAGTTAGGAATTCTATCACAGTACTGAAGATGAGTAGCTGTTTGAATCTTACCAGTTTTTATTGTTACAGTAATTCATATTTAAAGAAATTACTCTGAAGCCTGGTCGAACAAGAACACTATAAAATGCACCTCTCCTAACTGTGCGAGAAACACTAGATGGTAGCCACTGTCTCCATTGAGCATCAAGTTCATCATAGAGCCATGTAATTGAGTAATCATTTTGTACAAATGGTGGAGGAAAACTAAAAATGTAAGACAATAAGAACAGAACCACTTAAGAAATAAGAAAAGAACATAACAGTACCATTTCCATTTTTAGAAAAAGTGTTTCTCTTAAGTACCTGTTAACAGGAGCAGCTTCATGATTTCCAAGAGCAGGAAATATTGGTATGCCTGGGAAGAGTTGGGCCATTTGAGCAACAGTTTCTTTCAAGACTGAAAGATTCTCTTCTCTCGTTTGATTCCACACATCATGAGGAGGGAGATCACCAGTCCAAATTATATAATCTATGTCCTGTGTGAGTGGAAAGGATTGAAGGTTTAATTATCAGTGCATACCAGACATATGGGGTACCAAAAATAAACAGAGTGAAATAGAAAATAAGGGAAAATGGGAAAGTACGGACGGGATGAGTGCTGGCTATGTGCTGGAGCATGTGATCAACAGTTCGCTTTGGGGTGTCACACTTCCTGTAGTCCCCCCACCGACCAGCGGCTGTCTGAGGGGACAATGCTGGTCCGTTTGTCAGCCTACAACAAAGTGGTTCGTTGCAGTCTGCGTTTGTCCCCTCCTGGTAGTACGGATCAAAGTGGGTGTCTGACAGGTGGAGAACTTTAAATGTGGGAGCCCCTTCCTGTGGACAGAAGAGAAATGCATTTAACATCGCAAGCGACAGGTGACAGGAAACTATTTAATTCAGAATACAAACCGTTGGCACTTTGGGTTCGGGCACTTCCGGTTTTGGCACCGGAGGGAAGACCACTTTCCACTCATGGAATGGGTTATACACATCTCCACAAGCATCTCCTATCACAAACGAACATATTTCTTCCGGGCCAAGAGAGACACGTTTAAGCACATGCACAACTTCTCCCTGTGAGATACATAACAAATAAGTCAGCGTTCCACTCACAGAAAAACAGAGGACATAAGCTCAGAACATACCCCGAACAGCTCTGTCAGGCCTTCGCACACTCGGGGCGACTGGATTTTCAGGCTGACGCAGAACTGGTACACAATTTTGTTGATGTCGTCCCTGCTCTTGCCTCCACGAATGTAGTGCTGAATGAGACCAACGCCTGGGAAAGATCGTGAAAAGTAAGTACTGGCGAACCTTTGACGGAACCCATGAACCCGGGGCCCATCCAGGCCCGCGGCCCGCACCGGGCTACGCTATACTCACCGGCTTTGCACGCGGTGCACGACACCTTGGACATGACGCTGGTCTCGATCTCCTGCACGACCTGCTTGAGGTCGAACAGCCACAGGGCCTTGTCCACGATGCGGGGCAGGCCGCGGCCCGCGCGCACGTCCTCGGACCACCCCCCGACCGCGTCCAGGTCCGCCAGCAGGCTGCTGTAGTTGACGCGCAGCAGCTCGAACTGGCGGGCCGTCTCCACGTCCAGCTGGCGGACGTCGGCGTCGGCGCCCCCGTTAGAGACCGTCAGGGACTCGACGGCCGGCAGCGGCAACACGTGTGTCCGGTTGCGCGGCTGCAGCACGGCGCTCTGCACGGAAGTGACGAAGGCCACGTCGTTGGTGTCACCGCCGTCGCCCTCCAGCACGTGGTAGCGCTCGCTCTTGGCGGTCCCGACCCCCGCCACGTCCCAGTCATCGGTGTCGTCCATGAGCCACTCGGGGTCCGACGGCGGCGGCGGCGGCGGCGGCGTCTGCTTCACTTCAGGGTTGGCGTCGGCGTCGGCCTCCGCCACCCCCAGCCCCTGGCCCCCGGACCGTGCACTCTGCCTCGCCACGGGCCCCCCTGGAAGTTAATGAAACAATGATCGAAAAAAAAAACGAATGCATCAATCAGGGAATGTATAAATCGATCAACCACTCGATGAATGAATCAATGATGATTCAACGAATGAGCGGATGCAAATTCGTAGCGTGGTGCAGCACTTACCCGAGACGCAGGCGACCAGGACTACCAGCAGGGCGACGGAGGTGGCTGGCGGCGGCGGGCGCATCGTGGCGGAGGACTGGACCAGTGGTCGGCGGGCGGCGGGCGGCGGGGCCGGTGGGCCGGTGCGGGGCCGAGGGTCGGTGGTTGGTGGTCGGTGGTGGCAGCCGCTAGTCACACTCCTGCCGGCAAGACACACGACACAGGGGGTTGAGGATGGGGGGTTGCACGTGCACACGGGGGCGGGGGCGGTGGTTGAACCGACAGGCCAGGACGTCGACCTGGCCGAGAAGACGGCGGGCTGGAGGAGGCGGAGGCTGCAGCGGAGTGCATCGCACTTGGTTACATGCTCACACATCACCTCGCACACGCACACCAATTACTTCACCACACAACAACGAGCCAGTCAGGGGGAAAAGACCATACGCTATCCTTCCTTCACTTTCACTGAGAGCCCCCTAGGTCCCATCGCCGACGCGTATACCCTGCGCGGTGCCCGACGCGGCCACGCCACGCCAGTCCGGCTGGGGGCAATGGATGGATTCCACAGTGTCATGGCCATACGAAAGTGTGTTTTCTCTCGCCGACAACAAGGACTTACGCATGCCGCTGCGGCGGCGCGGCTAGCGGAGGCCGGAGGCGCGGTGGCGTGGTGCACCGGGCGGCCTACGCGAGGCGCGGGGGCACAGGCCCAGGCCACCCCCGGGGCTGCGGGGCGGGGCGGGGCAGCACTGACGGGACACATACGGACGCCGCCGCCGCCGCCGCCACCGCCGCTGACAGAGTACTTTCACTGAGGCTTTCCCTCACTATCTCAGGGTCAAGGTCAAAGCCAGGCCCGACCCGACCCCGCCTGCCTGCCTGCACCGTGCACAAGCCGGGCACCGCTACACCGCTGCCGCTACGGCAGCTGCGGCAGCTGCGGCAGCTGCAGGCGGACCAGAACCAGACACACGGACCTCGGGCACCTCGGTGACGGGGCGCCGCGGTGCGCGCACAGGTGGCAGGGGCAGCGGCCGCAGCAACAGGGGGGCAGTGGGGGAGGAGCGGGGAAAGGAGCGGCAGTAGGAAGAGCAGCGGCGATGTCAGTGGAAGTAGCAGTCGCAGTGGTCCTGCTAAGACTCGGCTTGTCAGCAGGCGCCGCCAGTCCTTGGATAGAACATAAGAGGAAAATTCTTCTCCCACGTTCTTGTAGAAGTAGCAGTAACAGCAATGGAGGCAGGGAAGAGCAGTGGTAGGAGCGGTGGTAGCGCGAGTAGCAGTGGTAGCGGGAGCACTCGCCGTGTTCGGCTCGGCGATGGGCGGCTGCGGCGCGGCGGTGACCACAAGGCAACGCCAGGCAAAGCTCCAGTGAAAGTGACGCGGTGCGGAGCGGGGTGAGGTGAGGTGAGGCGAGGCGCGCGGCCCGTACGTGCGGCAAGCAGAAATGATACTAGTGCGCCCTGGGGGGGGGGGGGGGGGGCAGGAGCGAGCGGGAGAGCAGAGCGGAAGCAGCGCGCGGCAGGGGCAGCCGGGTGGCCCGGGGCTACCCGGGGCCGGCCGCGGCGCCGCCACACACACACGGCGGGGCACAAGGTCTAGGCTGTCCGGCCGGCCGGCCGGCCTCTGCCCTGACCAGTGAGTGTCCCCCCCCCCCTCCCCCTCCCCTCCGCGGCGCACCAGACGACGCGGCACGGCACAGTGGATGCGGATGACGACGCCGTCCCAACGCAAACAAGTGACGCCGCGACGCCGGCTACTCTCTCCGGTAACGAACAGGATCAGGAGGGAGAGGCTGGGGGGAGTATTATCGGCAGGCGATGAGCTCAGAGGCCGCCGCCAGCCGCCGCCAGCCGCAGCCAGCGGAGAGGGCGTTGGCGTTTTCTTTCTTTCTCGCATTTCCGGACACGTGGTGCGCAGTGCGCCCCGCGAAAGCGCCGTGGCGTCACGGGAGCAGCAGCGGCGGCGGCGGGTGCCGGCGGTACCGGCGAGTGCGCACACGCCGAGCAGCGCACGCGCGTGACCGGGGGCCCCCGCCTGCCTCCGGGGCCTGAGGGGCTCCTGTCGTCCTGCAACGAGTCTTCCATGCCGTGGAGTGGCGCCGGGTTCTGCTGGGACCGGCCGCGGTACGGCTCCGATACCCTTCAGATCGGGGTGCGCATGGCTCCTTGTGAAGTTCTGTAGGCTCCGATTCTGCTCCCCTCCCCACCTCTCCTCCGCTCGGCAGCTGCTGCCGCTCCCGCTGCTCCCGCTGCTCCCACGGAGGAGCGGGTTCGGCAGACTCCCCGCGAGCGTCCGCCGGCCGCGGCGCCGCGGCGAGGCGCTGCGGTGCCTTCACCTCGCTCAGGTACACGCCCGGAACAGTTACACTCCCATACGGCAAGCTTTGGGTCCGACAGGTATGGTCCGGGAAACAGGGTCAGGGTTAGCGGGTTTCAATGAGAACCCGCTGCACAAGGCACAGCAGACGTGGCGTGGCCGGGCCGGGCCGGGCGAATCTCTCATGCCTCCGTATCCCTACGCGCACGGACGGATCGGAGCAGCGGCTGACGGGCTGCTGCTCGCTCATAAGGACATCACCCCAAGCCGGCCGCCGCCCGCCCCGCCCCGCACGGCACGCCACGGGGGCCTCCATGAAATCGTTTCCACGCAGCAGAGCGACGGCGTGAAACAACCCGGACACAAAAAGGCCGGGGCGCGGCGCGGCGCGAACACGGCCGAACGGGGTGGGGCCGCGCGAGGCGGCGGCAGCAGGAGGGGGGGGGGGGGGGGGGCGTGCGCCGCCGCTGACGCGACCGCTCGTCCCCGACTGTGCCGGACTCGAAGCGACCAAAGCGTCCTGTACGCGGAAAGTGTGAAAGCAAGTGTACGACTCTGTTGGGGCGGGACGGGACGGCATGGCACGAGACGCCACGTTCGCGCATGAGAAACCTACGCGCTGTTGCGGGGCGGCGGCGGGAGGAACGCGTTCGGGGTTCGGGATGCCCCGCTGAAAGTAACAACCTTCGGCGTCGGAGTCTTGGACGGGTACTCGGCCAGGGACCTACAGGACTGCCACGACGGAAGGCGGCAGGCAGCGCCGCCGGCCCCGCCCCGCCCCGCCCGGCCTCTCCGCCACGGCGGCGGGGGTCACTGACCCCCCGTCAACCTCACCGACTGACCCCGATGACAACAGAATGAAGGCAAATGCCAAGTGGTACATTCTGTGAAGCGCAGCGGGTGCTTCGGCGACGGTCAGGGGGGGAGAGGGGTGCAGCGGTGCGGCCGCCGAGAGCAGCCGAGAGCCTATCGGACTAGAAGTCGTCAGCCGTGACGTGGATGTGTATTTTCTCCAGCCCGCCAGCCAGCAGCCGATAACGCGACCAGACCGGGGGAAGTGGAGGGAGCGGGCCTGGAGCGGGTCTGGAGCGGGTCTGGAGCGGGCAGCCGCGCCCCGCGGCACCTGTCGGCGGCGGGGCCCCGACCGGGCCCGGCTCCCTCCACGGCGGCCCGCGGCCCCCGCGGTCCACTCTCGGGCGCCGGCGACGACAATAACACAATATTGTCCGCAATGATCATCCGCTCATGGAGGGACTTTCACCGCCGCCGCAACCTTCGAACCCCTCTCGCAATGGTAATCACCTGGCGCACCGTTATTTTCCAGCGGCAGTGCTGCCCGCTCCAGGGCTCCAGGCCCCGGCGGGCCGGCTCCAGGTACACGTTCCAGGAACGCTCCGACTCCAGCAGCTTCCTGATGATAACTTTCGACTGGTCCACACTCTACACCGCCGCGGCCACGCGATGCCCGACGACGCCTCTGGGCGGCGCGGTCGAGGGGGACGCCGACACCCCGGCACAGCCGTACACTGCCGCGATAAATCTGTGAGGAGGCTGCCGGCTGCTGCCCGCGGGGACTCCGCGGGGACTCGGCTGTGCGGCGGCGGGCCCCGCCACCGACTGCGGCCCGTGCGGCCCGCTGCAGCCAGACCCGCGGGGCCGTTGGCGCGGCAGGGCGCGGCCCTGCAGATCGTCTCCACGGAAGCGGTGCGATGCACGACGACGCCGGTTGATGCCCCCGCCCGCCGTCGGCTGCCTTCGTAGCTCTGTCTCTATCGCACTCGTGCTGTACTCCATTGAGAATGATAGAGAGAGAGAGAGAGAGAGAGAGAGAGAGAGAGGCAGATAGAGACAGGGAGAGGAAGAAAGAAAGAGAGAGAAAGAGAGGTCCGAGTAGGCAGAGTTCGGAATCGGCCAGCTGCCCCCCGCGCCGCCATGCCAGCGCCGCGCACCGCACCGCACAACGCTGCACTTTCTTGCCAAATCTGGTTCCCGGACTTGTTTCGGTATTTTCGGCCGCATTACTTTCCCGGGGCGGCTGCCGGCTGCCGGCTGCTGATGAGTGGCCGGCGCCGCACAGCGCCGCACAGCGCCGCGGATGAAGCCCGGGGGTGCTATAAAAAGCCCCGGCCGAACGGGTCCTGCAGCTGCTAAGGGAGGGGGGGGGGGGGGTACCGGCAGGCGCCACGCGTTTCCAGCATTCGTTGTCAAACTGGACCATGATGTCGTCCCGCGGGCCTGCAGGGCCGGGCTGCCGTGCTGGGAGCTGCGGCCGGCAGAGGTCTCCTGGGCGCCCCGCGGTGCCGCTGCAGCGCGGCCCCCGCCGCCCCGCCCCGCCTGCGGTCGCGGCTAGCACGCGGCAGCCAGCGGCAGCCAGCGGCAACCCGGGGATGTGAGAGCGCACCGCACCGCACCTCACCGCCGCCAGCAATCAGCAAGTCACCGCGCGTGTCCTTTCTCCTCGCGCGTCGGGGCGAAAATAACAATAAATAAAAACGGCGCACGGTATAACAAGATTGGCGCGGCCGGCACTCGAACCGAACCCGCGCGGCGCTATGAAAAATTGGTCGATCTCCCATTCTCGCAGCAGCCCACAGACATGCGCGTCGAATAAATACACCTACATATATTCTGCCGGTAGAACAAAACTAGTGGATGCGAGCGGGATGTTTCCGAAATACCCCCCCCCCCCCCGGGCGAGCGCTGCCCGGGGCAAGCAGTGTTCAGTGTTCACTGTCGCTTTCTTTCCGAGAGGACCGAACCCAACGTGGCCGGCTGAGGCTGAGGACTGGAGCCGCTGGAGCTGGAGTCCAGAACACGTCTCCGACGGTGCCGTGAGGGAGACACGCCCGGTCCGTTTGGAGCCACCCGTTGAAGAGCCTCGCTGCCTCCTCGTCCAGGCGTCCGGGTCCGGCCGGCCGAGAGGGCAACGCCCCGCACTGACAGCTGGGCTGATAGTGACCAGCCGCGCCGACCCGAGTGTGCACCGTCAAAGATGAGTACGTAATGGTGCCCGGGGAGGGTGGGTCCGGCCGGTCGTGGCCCGCCGCCTCCCGGCGCGCCTGCAAGCGCCAGGGTAGGCCGACCCGCACGGCACGCGTGGAATGCAGTGGCCGCGGCTGCCTACCCAGCAGGCGCCCCGGTCGCCTCCCTGCCCGGACTGCCCCAAGTGCTCGGAGCCGGAGGACGCACTGAGTTCGCCCGGATCTAAACAAGTTCTGTTCGCACACCCCCACCGTCCCCACCCATCGGATCGGCCGGCTCATTCCCAACACTGCTTTCGTAGCGCTGTCCTTGTCGCACTCGAAGGGTTCTCCAGAAGAGAGAGAGAGAGAGAGAGAGAGAGAGAGAGAGAGAGAGAGAGAGAGAGAGGGAGAGGGAGAGAGGTCCGAAAAGACAGTGTTCGGAGGGGGCTGTAGCTGTAACTCATCAGGTCTGTCCAGGCGGCCATCCCAGAACGGTCTGAGTCATCCACGCGTTTCTCTCGCAGCCGCAGCCGCTGCACGCCGCCCGCAGCGCCCTCTGCCGGCCCCGCCAGCAACGACGCATCTGCACCGCGGCCACGGCCGGCCGCGACGGCCACGCTCGGCTCCGAAAGTGGCCGACACGCGACCGGAAATACGGCCTTCTCGTCCTGCCGCGGCCCGCGTGGCAGCCGCATTGTCGTCGGAGGGGACGGGACGGGGGCGGCACGTCGGCGCCCCCGGCGGCCCGCTGCTGGTGAAGCGCTGTCGGCACGCGTCCGTCACGCGTCACGTCGCGTGTCGCGCCAGGCGCCGGCGCCCCGCCATTGTCCTCATCTCACCTGAGGAGGCAGCGGAAGCGGGGCATTCAGCAGCGTGGCGTAATCCTATCCTCCCGGGCGCGGGCCGCCGGGCCGTGTGCGCGGGGCAGGCAGAGCCGCAGGGCCGCAGCGGCTCCCGGTCCCCTTTAGCCGCGGCTGCAGCGGGGCTGGCGTCTCCGAGGGAGGCCCCAAGGGCCGAGGGTCGCAGAGGGGTCGGCCGCCACCCTCCTGACCTCGCCTCGCTGCCCTATTAACCGATATTTCGGATGGATATTTGGACACGGCAAGAAGAGGAAGTTGGCGAGCGCGGAGGCAAAGAGGAGGAACTGGAGGAGAGCGGGGGGGGGGGGGGGGGGCAGACGACAACGGCGGGGCGGGGCGCGGCGCCCGCGGGTGAAAAAGGTGTAGGTGGCGGCTTTCCAGGTCAGGAGTACCGGCCGACCCGCCAGGCTCGGAGCCAGGCCCCGCGCCACGGTGCCAGGCAGCCGGGCCCGGCGAGGGCCCCGCAGGGGGCGGCGGGCGGCGGCCACGGGACGGGCAGCGGTGCAGGCGGGGCCCGCCGGGGAGGGGCTCCGTGCCTGGCATATCGAGCAGCAGCCCCGCCAGCGGTGCCCTGCCCGCGCCGCGCCGCGCCGTGGGTGTGGCCGCCACCTCTGGCCCCTGGCCCTCTTCGGGGCGCCGCCGCACCGCCGTGACCTGCGAGGTTTGGGGAATGAGACGAGGATGAGAAAAGGGTTTCAGGGAATGTGGCTTCCCGGGGCCCCGGTGGCTTTCCTCCGAGCCGCACGCCGTGGCCGCACGCCGCAGCACCGCACTCCTGCGGCTCCTACGGGCTCCCGCAGTCGGCGGCGGCAGGCCGGGGACGATGGACGGGACGGGACGGGACGGGACGGGACGGGACGGGCGTCGGAGGCGGCGTCCCGAAGGTCCCGGCCGGCGGGGCGGTGCCCAGCGGTGCCGCGCCGGGTCTCCGTGGGCACTCCACTCCGTGGGCATTCTTGGGGCATGGCTCATTGTGGACGAACAGCATAACGGGGCCCAGGTCGCGGACGGAGGCCCCCCCGCGCCCCCCCCCCCTCTCACTCCGCCTCTCCCTGCCCCGCCTCCTCGGTGGCTTTTTACACGATGAATCGATCCCGTCTCGTCGATGTTGTTTTTTTCCCCCTCTGGGGAGATTGAATTAAACTGGAGCTGCTCCGGTCCGCTCCAACCCGGCCAGCCGCGTCTCGGAGCGTCCCGCGGCGCGGCCTCTTCTGCTTCACAGTCCACAGTGCCGTGAACCAACGACCAGAAACGGCAGTAGAATTATTTTTAGGTAAGAAAAATGCATTTCGACTGGAGCCTGCAGGCTGAGAGGTCGGGCGCGGGGACGGAAATGGCGCTCGGATCTGAAGTCGTGTA
The DNA here is from genome assembly GCA_026979955.1 of Megalurothrips usitatus. Taxonomy (NCBI): domain Eukaryota; kingdom Metazoa; phylum Arthropoda; class Insecta; order Thysanoptera; family Thripidae; genus Megalurothrips; species Megalurothrips usitatus. The sequence continues at coordinate 9,180,980 of CM049592.1, forward strand.
CCGAGCCCCACCACAGACGGTCCGGGTCCACGGATCCCCCCAGGATCGGAGAGGACCCTGAGGGCCGCCGCCGGCGCGGCGCACGGAGGCGTCGTCGGCAGGGGCCGGTGCGGGCCGCAGTTTAGTCCGGACTCACGTAGACAATAACGGTCCCTCCCCCTCCTCCAACCCCTCCGGGCGGCCACGCCGCCGCCGCGGGCGGGGCCTCCGAGCAAACAGCCATGCAGCCAAGTCGTGCCAAACAGGCGACAGAAATGAAGGGAATTGTGTCACGCGCTTTGCGAAGGGAACTGCTCCAGGGCTCTACGCATCCTGCACGAAAAAAAAAAATTCTGTACGTCCATTGACACGTGAACAACTCTGCCGTCGTAGCTCCTCCTGAACGATCCCCCGCCGAGTCCGGAAGCCTGGACGCGCCGCCGGCCCCGCAGAGCCGCAGACCGCTGCCGGGGGCGAGGTAGGCCAGCTGTGGGCCTGCGAGCACCGCTGCGCCGCGGGCTGCCTACCCAGCGTTTCGCGGGCGCTACGGGCGACGGGGCGCGGACCTGCGGGGGCGGTGGGCCGCCGAGTCAGCCGGTGCAGTCTCAGCCGGGCTCACATCCAGTCGCGGCGGCACACAGCACCTCCCGGTATGAGAATCTCACCGTCCGATTAGCCACAAAACAAAATGCATTAAGCACAGCTTGTCACACGCAAATAACGAGCGACAACCCCCATTTCTATCAGTGCTGGACCTCCCCCCGCCCCCCCTCAACACCTCCACCGATAACTTTCAGTCGTGTCCCCCTCTTCCCACACAGTCTCGCACACAGTGACGCACTCCTCGGGGGACAGTGCTGTCCACGGCGGGCGTGTGCGGCTGGGGGCTGGAGCATTGATAGCATTGTGCCATTGTGCCCCGTTCTCACGCCCCGGTGATAGAGCAGAGCACTGCCAGCCCGCGCCCCCCGGCCTCTGGCCTGGTCTGGGGTCCGGGGGTCCGAGCGCTGCGCTCGCCCTCTGGTGGCTGCATGCGGGCACCGGGCACTGGACACACGCCGCCCCTACGCGACCACCCAACCTCCCAACACATTGCGGCTGGGCTGCACTCCTTGCTGCATCAGCTCCAGAGTTGTATAACTCGTTTCGTGCTCCTTGCGGATTTTTCATCGGGAGCTGACGGTTATTCTGATCGTCCATCGCCGCCGCCGCCGCCGCCGAGCACAAAAACAAGCCGTACCAAATGGACAGCCGCCGCCAGGTGCCGGGCCCTCCACTCTCCGGGGCTCGGTGGCAGAACAGTTCTGATGGAGATATCATCGGCGGCTCCGGACCGATCCCGGCAAGTCCTGGAAGTCCTGGCCCGGACGGTGACGTTTTTCGGTGGCCCCAGTGAGCCTCTGTGTGTGTGTGTGTGTGTGCGTGCGTGTGTGTGATCAGGTGACGAGTCCCGTCGCCGGGGTCGGGTGGGGTGCCGTCGCCGTCGGGCCCCTCCCGTCCCGTCCCGTCCCGCCGGGTCGGCACGGCGGCTGCAGGAGAGAGTAAGAGGGGGGAGACGGCCGCCGCCGCCGCTGCGCCGCTGCCGCCGCTGCCACCGCCTTCAAAGTAGGTTAAGAATCTCCGTCAAGTATGTGGCCTGCGGAGCCTGGGGGCCTGCGGGGCGCGGAGGGGCGGGGGAAGGGGGGGGGGGCGCAGGAGGGGTCCCCCTGGAAGCGGGCGGGGGGAGGGGGTATCAACAGGCAACGGGGTACCGACCCGAACCGGGCTCGGGTACCGACGGGTACCGAGTCCACGAGTATACGGCAGCACCACGGCGTCAAGGGGCGGGGCACGGCGGGCGCGGCGAGCTTGCGGCGTCCGCACCGCAGCCGGGAACCTTGAACTTGTCCCGCCCCGCCCCGTCCCGGTCCTCGGTCCTCGCCGGGTAAAGAGAGTTAATTTGATTTGCGGCAAGTGGCGGATCCCGTGGCCAGAGGCTGTTTGGGTGGGTAGGGCCGCCGCTGCCGCCGCTGCCGCCGGCCTGTCGGATGGGATGACAACGGGTACAACGGGCGGACGCGGTGGGTCGGGTCGGGTCGGGTTCGGGTCGGGGTGCCGCGCCGCGCCGCGGCTGCCGGACACCGGGCTGATTTCGAGCCGTGCTTACGTAGCTCTGTCCCACTCGCACACCCTGTGCCACGCCCCCATGCGTGCGACAGAGACAGATAAACGAAAATCTGTGTTCGGAAAGGGCCGACAGGTGGGGCGACGAGTACGGGGGCGGCGACACTCCGCCGTGCAGCAGTAGCAGCAGGGGCAGCAGGGGCCGCGGCGGGGCCTGATCCGGGCTCAGCCAGGATTAAGGCTGCGGCTGCTGCGGCTGCCAGGGGCCGACCGGCTCCAGGAGCATCTGGGAATGGGCACCGTAGCAGGATTTGGTGTGTGTGTGTGTGTGTGTGTGTGTGATTGGGGAGGGGGTCACGCCCAGTCACACAAAACCGCGATCGGGGTCGGGCGGTAGGTAACCCATGCGGATAAAAGCCTTTTCACGCACAACTGAGAAATAAAAAAAGATTCGAGCAAAGCTCTGAAAATTCTGGACGTCAAAGTGTGTTGCACCCGTGCCACATCGATACGTAACAATCCCAGTGGGGCCCAGTGGGGCCCAGCGGGGCCCAGCCAGACCATCCAGACAGCGTCTGACAGCGCGCTGGGCCGGGCGGGCCGGGCTTATGCCGGCCGTGACCCTGCATCCAAGTAAACACGGGCGCCGGGCCGCCGGGCCGGGCCGCGACCAACGACCCGCGAGCGCTGATACGTACCCGGCCGATACAGTGACATCCGCGTTGTCACTCTTTGCCGTCCATCACAAAATCATGACACCTTCCATGTCGCAGCAATGACTGTACCACCAAAAGTAAATGCAAAGTGATGACAGTGGCATGAGAAAAAAAATGACAAACTGGCATTAGGAAGCTGCAGCCGGATGAGCAACGAAGAGTAAAAATACAGCCGTGGTGGGAGCAAGTCGAGTGACAACGAAGAACAGCAGTGTGTGCCACCGTTGTCGTGATGCTGGATGCCGCCTTGGGAGTAAAAAGAATGACGAACGAACTCGATAGCTATTTTACGATCGGGTTGAGACTATTTTTCTGTCGTTTGGATGACAAAGCCATGAGGAGATTACTCCGTCCTGAGTCCCTGAGTGCCCTGAGCCGCCCGGCGTTGCCGGCGCACAAGGGCAGGGGCGGGGCCGGCGGCAGGCAGGCAGGCGACCGCACGGCCAGCCGCGCGGGGGACTTCCCTGGCTGGAACGTGAAAGTCACCGCCTGGTCGGAACGCGGTCTAAATCGCGCCAGTAAAAATCGATAAGCTTCATTCGTTCTCTACGAAGTGCGTCACGAGAAATGAGAAATGCGGTGCGCGGACAGTCCGGGGCGGGCTGCTCCGGCGCGCGGCCGCCGCCCCCGGCCGCCCCCCGCCGCGCGCTGCGTGCAGCTCACTTCTCCTCTCCGCGCCGAGAGTCCTCGATTCATACAGAGAAATCAGCTGTTGCGTCGGAGACACAAAATGTGTCAGCGGCGTGAGCGCCACGGCTCGCCGCCGGCCCCCGCCTCCGCCCGCCCCGCCCCGCCCCGCCCCGCCACGCCCCCCTCCCGAGCCCGGCTGCGCCAGGCTGTGCCCCTCCCGTTGCCTTCGTGACGGAGCGTCGCGTCGCGGCTGTCGTCTGCTGCCGCGCCGCCGCCGCCACCATCACCACCACCACCACCACCACCACCGCCACACTCGACAGCAACAGGCTTGTCGTAGGGTATGTAGGAGGAAACCCCATCCATGTCATCGTCGCCAGTGAGTGAGAGTAAGGACGAGCCCCCCCCCCTCCTCCCCTCCCGCCCCGCTAATCCGCTTGGAATCAGGACATGTGGCATTGAAAAAGTACAGTCCGATACGAAAGAAAGTGCGCGGCGGCGGCAGCGGCAGCGGCGCCGCGCGGACTCCCGTGCCTTGCAGAAGCCACTAGATCCGACTCGCCCCAGATAGGGGGCCGGGACCGGTCAAAACGCTGGCAAGTTTGGCGTGCCGGGGCCAGGGCGGCCGTGCGCGGGGCACTGCGCAGAGTGCGCGGCGGGGCCGCCTCCCCGCGCGCCGCCTCAGCAGCGATAAGGCCGCGTTTGTTTTGAGCCGCGGGGGGTCCCGGCGCGTGCGCGCCGCGCGCCGCACATGACACATGCGCTCGCGGAGCCCCACATAATAGCGTCGGCCGATTGCCCACTTCTCACGGTAATTCCCCCGCCCGTTCCTGCCTCGGCCCGGCCGCCCACCTCGGGGCACAACGACGACAACTGTGACAGTAACGCGACCAAATTACAGCGGACGGCCGGGTCAGGCCGTCAGGTGCCGCCGCCGGGGCCGCGGGCCACGACGGCGGGCGCGCCTCTCCCCCCCCCCCCCCCCCGTGCCGTGCCAACCCCCACCCCCGCGGCGGAAGGGGTGGCAGAACCTTAACTGCGCCTCGGCCGGGCGGACTTACCTGCGGCACGGCTGCTGCCATGGGGCGGGCGCCGGCTAGAAAATCCCAGAGGAGGACGAGGCGAGGGCGTTGTTGGTATCCGTATTTTTTGGTGGCGGTTCGGCCGCTGCCGCCGCTGCGCCTGTCTCCTGGCCGGGGCTGGGGCGCGTGTTCTCGTACTGCCAGTGTCACTGTTAGAGCCCACTCGCGAGCGTAGCGTAGCGGTCGCGTCGCCACTCGACTCGACTTTCCCAGGCACTGCGCGGCGCTGAGCTCCTGTCCTGCTCCTGCCTGTGCTATCCGGCCACCGACTCGGACTGTCCTGCCATGCTGCCCCTCCTGAGCCGACTGACTCTAGACGGGGCCCACGGGAGTGGAAGGCCCTGCCCTACCCCGCGCCGCTGCGGGCGCTGCGCCGAGCGGAGCGGTGCTGCCGCCGCCCCCCCACTGCTGCCAACGCGCGGGCAGGAACGGTGAGCAGTCCGGCCAACGTAACGGACTCGAGGCACGGCCTGGGCAGGACGTGCGCGTCGCTATTCAGGAGTCTGTGTAGTTAAGTCGTGCGCGTGCGCGCATGCATCGGCAACTAAATTGACGCCAAATTAGCAGGCATTTTTTAGCAGGTGATACATATAACACCACTTACAAACGTCAGAATAAAAAATCTCAAACGTCAAAAATGGCAGGACGTTAGTACAGGACTTCAGAAATCTCACCCGCCTTATTAGAATGTCTTCCCGACTAGCTAGATGTACAGGAACAGTTACGCCCCTTGCTTAGTCCCGCTGGGCTCTGTCCACTCAGGGAAACCGTGCACGCCGGTCGGACCTTCACGATCGGACATAGCCCCCGACAAGTCAGTGGGAAACAGCCCTCCAGACCACTCCCCGAGTCGGGGAGCTTTTATTCCTTGGCACAACCCCTCTCGTCCCCACAGTGGACGATGAAACCGCCCAGACTCATCATGGTGCGGTCAGACGATATCAGCAGCGCGCAAAGCGCGCGGCAGTTGCACGGTGGCGCCATCTGGCGGCGCCGGGTCGAACTAACCGAGAGGTTTGGTGTCGAGGTAGTCGTGTAAGGCCGACGGAAACGCGCCGCGCGAGAAGTCGGCTGCCAGTTGCACGGTGGCGCCCTCTGGTGGCGGCCAGTGGTACAACTCTGCTCCAGGTGGCCGCCACCAGAGGGCGCCACCGTGCAACTGGCAGCCGACTTCTCGCGCGGCGCGTTTCCGTCGGCCTTACACGACTACCTCGACACCAAATCTCTCGGTTAGTTCGACCCGGCGCCGCCAGATGGCGCCACCGTGCAACTGCCGCGCGCTTTGCGCGCTGCTGATGTCGTCTGACCGCACCATGATATGTCTGGGCGGTTTCATCGTCCTCGGTGGGGACGGGAGGGGTTGTGCCAGAGAATAAAAGCTGTCCGACCCCGGGAGCGGTCTGGTGGGCTGTTTCCCACTGACTTGCCGGGGGCTATGTCCAATCGTGAAGGGCCGACAGGCCGGCACTGGTTGCCCTGGGTGTGGACAGAGCCCAGCGGTACTTAGTTATAGAGACACTTACGCCCCTTGCCAACTAATCGGGGAAAAAATTCTATTCAGACGGGTGAGATTTCTGATGTCCTGTACTAGCGTTCTGGCATTTTTTGACGTTTGAGATTTTTAAAAATTGCCTGCTAATTTGGCGTCATCTTAGTTGCCGATGCATGCGTGCACGCGCACGACTAAACTACACAGACTCCAGGGGCCTCCGTGTCAAAAGCCTTCGCCTTCGCCCGCGTCCCCTCGGCGCAGCCCGGCGCCACAGTCAGGCCTCGTGTAATCCCCGACCCCTGCGGCCCCCGGTAGGCAACCCACCGGGCGCACCGACCCGCGGCGCGTCGCCAGCGATGCCGTTGATAAGCGGCTGACTGTGTGTCTGCGCTCGATCACTACGGCACGGCCTTCTGGGCCGGGAGAAAGTACTTTCATCAGGAGTCTTGGCGACCGGGCCGGGGGCCCCGCCGTGCCCCGGCATCCGGGGACCCGGCCCGGGCCCCAGCAGATGTGTAGCGTACGGACCAGTGCTAAGCTCGCCGCATGGCGGTGGCCGATGTTCCCCCCCAACACCCCTCCCTCTCTCCCTTCACCAGTAGTGGTCAGCCTACAGTACTTGAAACATCTTGGGCACTGCCAGTGCCAGGTCACAAAAAAATCTCCAAATTCCCAAAAAAAGTGACACTATTTCATGTGTATTCTGGTGATGGGAAATAAAAAGAGACAAAGGAAGAGATTTTGCTACAGCTTTAATGATGCAAAAGAAAAAAGGGTTGATCATACCATTTGTGTATAACAAATGACCCTCTAAATCATTAGAGAGCAGTTGGGTATGGTATGAACAAATACTAAAACACTCAATTCATCCATCCAAACTGAACTTCAAAACAAGTAGGCATAAAACTGAACTTAAAAAGTGAGCAACATTGGATTGTTATTTTCGTTTCAAACAACTGAAAACTAGTAACACGAAGTGAAGCTTGTTCTTCAACTTTTGATCACGGAAAGGAGGCCATGTATAAATACCCGCCAAACACACAATTTAAAAAATAGCTAACACAAATTGTACATCACATCTGGAAAGTTATCACTACTCAAATAAAATCCACAGAAGCCAATGAAACTAGCAACCTAACTTACACAGACATTTCTTCTTAGAAAGTGACAAAATATCATTTGCTTATAAGAATTTTTACATGCAGTCACAATACTGTGAACTACAGAAAAAATAATCTGTACAATACATTCAGTAAGTACAAAAAGTGTGTACTTTAAATTACAAACATAATTCAGTGCAGAGATTCCACACTCACATCTGATCAACTTATCTCTCCAGATGAATCCTCAACCTCTGTCTTATAGAAGGAAACAAGACAAATACATTAATAATGAAAATATTTTACAGGAAGAATGCCTTTTCCGAAATTGCATAGGCTATATACTTGACTTTCATAAAACGCACCCATTCCCTTCCTAAACTCTCTTAGGGGTCACTACCCCGAAAAGTACAACACAGTGAGGGCTACGACAAGAAAAGAACATTAAGCCAAGAGCCCAAAGAAACATACAAATGGATGGGAAATGAAGTGACCTTTGTATGGACTGCAACCTGAGAAAATTCTTACATTCACAGAAAAGCTGCCTATGCTTTTTGAATGAATTATATGAATTCCCCAGGCAGTTTAATTTCATAAACAAATGGTTTGCACTTATGAGATCGGCCGGTCTTCAGGAATGGTAGGAGTTGTTGCTGTACTGCCTTTCTTGTACTCTGTTTCTCGAAGAGCTTCATCAAAGCTCTGCATAGAACTCGAGCGAGAAGTAGAAACCTTGGTCTGAAAGAAAAAGGAAGAACATATTAGAAAACATCCGCAATGATGGAGAAGCAAAGAAAAGGTAATGGGATAAACCAACCCAGAAGAGGGGAAGGGGGGAAAAACGAGAAAAAAACAACCCACATTAGTGGGATTGCAATAGTCTTGTTCTTTACCATAGCATGCACAATACAATAAAAAGGGTGGGGAATGTGGTGTACGCATTTAACTTACAGGCAAGGCCTTGGCCATCAGCCTTGCTTGTAAGTAAGTGGTTGGTATCATTTTGTGGGGTTCCGCATCTATGCAAGTGGTAAAGAACGAGTAAAAAGAGGGGCATTTCATTTTCATCACAGAGGAGGTGGAAATATAGAGCGAAACAGATTAATAGTAATAATTAAAAATTAGATTGTAAGCCAGATTTGAGCACCACCAGGGGAAAAAACACACAAAAAACAATCAAATTTCAATGTATGTGATCATGCAGTTATGGTTGTTTGTCTATGAAGTAGTGGATGAACTGTGAGAAAGGAGGGCACATATCATGCAGTTATAGACCACACATTAACATTAATCACCTAACAAGAAAGTGAAAAAAAAAAAATGAACATTTTAAAAGCCGCCATTCAATCCCAAAGTCTGAAAAGCATTGATTTTACAACATCCTTCCGCCCCTATAAACTCAAATGGTTTTGACTCCATATCCTGATGAAAGCAAGTAACTTCCCTGGTTGATTTGACCATCATGCACTACATTCAAATAACCTGTATAACAATATGCACTAGGAATTACTTGTACTTAAGTCAACATTTATGTAGGCCACTGAGGATCGGCTAGCAGTTTTTTGTTAGATTAATTTTCAGATCATGTTCCTTGCCTAAAGCACACAGAATCCATATCATTGCCATAAGCTATTTTTTTCCCATACATCAAAAATTGGGATCAGACAAATATGCTCAATTCTTACCCAATCCCTAACCTAAATTGTAGAACGGCGATTAAGCTATCGGGACAAGGCATTCTGAAAAAAATATTGCATCTAGTGTAAGCGGTGTATTGTGTAAAAAAATATTTATGTTTAAACATGATACGGAGTCAAATTTAGAATTCCTCTAATGAGGGTTTAAAAAATAAGCAAATGTACTGGTATCATTAACTACATTATGAAACACTAGATAACTCAAAATTGCACATTTACCTTGACATTCTCATATGCAGAACCAACTTTCTCCTCTAAGGAACGGAAAGACTCTGAATTCTTGAGTTGTCCTAGCTTCATAGTGATGCCACTTCCAAGACCACCGAGAATAGAGGTTGTCTTCTCAGCTGTAGCTTTCACCACAGATTCAGTCTTTTGATACCTACAAAAGAGAAGATGAAAGTTAATCCTGTGAGTTATTATTCTGCAATGGACTACAGATATACTGAACTTTGCATGCAAAATATGAAAGAAATGAAAAAAAAAAAATTGGTGAAACTTTAACCTTTAACTACAGCACAAAATGTTTACTAAAACTCCTTGAGATTGGCTTTAAATAAGGTGGGTTTCCGAGAGCACAAGGAATTTCAACCAAAAATTTTAATCATACTGATGCAAATTTCATAAGCTACTGTAACATGCAAAACACCATGCAAATGCTAAAACTCGCAAATTTTTATTGCAATTTTTTTTTTAGCTAACACACAAAATAAAATAATGCACACTCACACTTAAGAATGATGGAGAAGTCAAAGAGAGTGAATAACAAATGAATATTATAAATGACACAAAGATAATGGCATGATCCCCCACTAAAAGCTAGCACAAACAAACTTACACTGGCTGTTCGGAAACTGCTCTGCCAATCTGGCCAAATTTCTCCTCTACACTTTGATACCTGAAGTATTCACACAATTCATAAAAAGAACAGCATTGTCAAGAGGGGAACCAAGAAGTAATTTATCTACTACTAGCTCACAAAATATAGAAAGAGTATAGGAAATGTTTTTTTTAAATGACCAAACTAGAGAGCTTCAAAAATCTAGGCTGAAGCAAATAAGCAATTCCACTAATAGAAGCAGGAAAATAGGGATGCATTGTTGGCAATATTTTCTACAGTTACGAACTGAAAGGTACTCCTAGAATGTTAGAGCCTGTCTTACCCTGTATCCAGCCAACCTCGCATTGAACTGCATGTTCGGGAAAAAATAATTTTGTAGCAAAGTAGCAATTAGAATTTAGATACCAACTCATAAACATGAAAAGGTAAGTATTTGAAAGAGATAAGCCACATCATTGACTTGCTTAAGTTAACATTGGGCTCAAAAATGCAAGGGAAGGCTAGCAGGTCAAAACACAGAACGCACAAAGTGGTCGAGACACACTGTGCGCAATTTTTTAAGCAGAAGGAGGGAAATTTGTAGAAGATGTTATTCATATTAATATGAGGAATACTTACACATTAGACTCCTTGACATTTTTAATGCCTTGTGAGACATCATCAGTAAGCTCTCGCCAAACTGAGATGCCCAGTTTGCGCTTCAGGTCTTGTGATTGCTTCACCTTGGAAGCAAGCACAACCCTCAATGACTGCATCTCCTCTTCAATTTCAGCCAATTGCTTGCGCCATTCTTCCTTCTGCTTTTCAACCTCCTCGGGAGTCAGTCCCTGTAGCTCAGAGACACCAGAGTCTGGTGACATGTCCGTCAACGGCTCCTCTGTAATGACACGACAGATAATACCATTAGCATTTCTCAAGCCATTAACTATCTAGAGATGAATCAACCTAGTAACTAATTGTAAAATTTGAAATCTAGTCCTAGGCGCATATCTCGTTAATTTGTGCTATTGCTACCTTGTGCAAAAATTTAACATGAAGCATGATCAAAATCCAAAACGTCCATGTCTCAGATGACCTCTTGTTTACAAGATGAATAACACAAAACACACTAGTCCTGGGCTACATTCACATATATTCCCAAAACAATATTTGATGAAACATTAAAGGAAGGCCAAAGAAGATGAAGGAAAAGGAGTAATGAGCCAAACAGCCCGCAGTGGCATGGCAGGTGTCCCCTCCCCTTCTCTACCCTCCCGAGGCCCCGCGGCCTAGCTAGCGAGACGCCCCGCCCCTCCTCCCCTCCCGCTCTGCCTGGCTCTGCCTTGGCTGGTCGACTTTCACTTCCAGTGTCTTGGCCAGTGGTGGCATAAGCCGCCCAACAAAACCGGGGAATTTTGCGGATGGACATTTTTTTATTTTGCACGTCTCAAAGAAGAGCGCAAAAAAAGGGCAGTAGAGACAGCGGCGCGGCGAGGACAGAGGGTGTTCTCCGGGAGGACCCATTGGCAATACGCAGTCTGGCGCGGCCGCGTCAACGCGACGAGCGGCACGACCGAGTCGAGCAATGCACGGCGAGATGGTGAAACCCGGCGCCCGCGCCTTCATGTCATCCGCGCTCTTCGCGGCCGCATCCACGCGGCACGCCGCGCCGCCCGCACCTCTGACAAGCTGCAGGAATCTCCTGTAGTTGTTGGCGGAGCTCATCTTGGAGAAGTAGGGCTTCGTCAGGTCCTGGAACGTGACCCGCACCAGGGGCCGCCGCCTCTTCTTGCTGATGAGCCCCAGCAGGCCGCGCGCGGGCTTGACGAACTCCGTCTCCACCGAATACGCGCCGACGTCCGCGTCCACGTCCACCATCACGTCCAGGTCGTCGAGGTCCAGGCCGTGCACGGCGGCCAGGGCCAGGCACTGGTCCACGTCCGCGTCGTCTAGGTCCTCGTCGCCGAGGAGCCGCGCGGCCAGGGCCGAGGCCGGCGGCAAGCCGGATGGGATGCCCACCTCGGGGTCTCCGTCGTCCTCCACCACGTCGTCGAAGCTCGGGGTGGCGTGCGGCTGGTGGGAGTAGTACACGTCCTCCTCGTACTCCAAGGACGGGTACTCGATCTCCTCGTCCGGGACGCCGCCGGCGACCACGTCGGCCGCCTCGCCCGCCGCCAGCGCCATGGCAGCTGCCTTCCTGGCACCGGCGACAGCGTCCTCGACGTTGTTGTTGGTGATCATGTCATGTCACCTCACGCTCGCGGGCGCCCCCTGCATCGCGGCCGCGCGCGCACTCCGCGCCATGGGCGGCCCCGGACAGCCCTGGGCCCCGCGGGGTCCGGCGGCGCGGCGTGGCTCCGCTCGGCACGGACACGGGCGGACACGGGGACTAGACCGCGGCGGCGGGCGGCAGCGGACGGACACCGGGCGGCGCGGGCGCTGCGGTTGCGGTGCGGGTACTGACTGGCTGGACTCGCGGCCGACGCCGCCACGCCGCGCCACCAGCATCAGCAGCAGCAGCAGCGTGAGACGAGCGGAGCTCAGGTCCCGCCGTGCAGAGCCGGGCCCAGGCACCGGTGCGCGCCGAGGGGCCCAGCCGAGCCGGGGCCGTACTCCGGCATGGGCCCCGGGCCGCGCTCCGGCAGCTCCGTGCCTGTGGCGGCCTGTGGCGGCCTGTGGTGGGGGCGGGGAGGGCCGCGGCCGGCTCCAGCGGCTCCAGCTGGAATCGTGCTGAGCCGCGCTGGGAGCACTGGACAAGGCAAGGCCCTGCAGAGCACCGACCTGGTTTACAGGCGAGCCGAGCACGGCCCGCCGCCGAGCCCAGCCGCGCCGAGCAAGGAGAGGTTGACGTCGGAGCCGAGCCGGACCGGGGCGCCGGCAGGTACGGCGAGGCGAGGGTGGTGGGGCGAGCCCGCGGGGCCCCCGCTGGGGCTGCCGCGCACTGGCGTGCCCGTGCCGTCACGGTGCCGTACAGGAGCCCCCGCCTTCGCGGACCTCGAGCTCTCAGGGTCCAGTATTGGCTCGGATAGCACGCGCAGATTTCCATTCCGTGGCATCCATCGGCGGCCACGCCGCGCCAGTCGGCCAGTGGCACACGCCGGCCCATAAAACAGACCGGTGCGTCGGCGTGGCAGCGGCAGCCGGCACCGGCGTCCGGTCGGAGAGCGCCGGCCGGCTGGTGCAGAACACTGCTTTCGCAGCGGCGACCCCGCCGCACTCGATGGGTGCTCCATAGAGGGAGAGCGAGTGAGAAAGAGGGGTCCGAGAAGACATAGTTCGAGGCCAGTCTATGGACCGCTCACCGCCCTCGCGGGTCCAGTTCACATACCCGCGATGTTCTGCTCTTCGCACAGGAGAGGACAGCGGGCTGCGCTCTGTCGGCACGCCCCCCCAGACGACAGCCGCCCCCGCCGGCCCGGGGCGGGGCGGCGGGAGCGGCCCGGCCGGCGGCTCCGGGCGCCTGCCAGCGGCAGGGCGGGCCGGCCCGCACCACACGCGCGCGCAGCGACATGCGCTGCCTGCCTACCCACCCGGCGCCGTGAGTGGCCCGGGTGGAGGGAGGGAGACAAAAGTGGCATATTTTAGGTCACGTGGTATGTGAACGGCTGACAGCCCCGGAGGCCGGGCGGCGGTGGGCAGACGGGAGTATTCACCGGCGCACAATAATGTAGAGCGGGCCGCCGGGGCCGCGGCGAGGGGGGCGTTACGTCACGCGGAGTATGCAAGGAGCCTGCGGGGCCGACACCACCACCCGCCAGGCGCCGCGGCGCGCCACGCATTTTCATTCGCGTTTGTCGGCTTACGTAAAAGCGCCTTCGACGGGTCGGCTCCCTCCGCGGGCTGCAAGCCGAGGTACCCGGCGGGCGAGGTGCCGAGAGATCTGCACCACTGTATGTGTGTATACCGTAGCGTAGTGTAGACGTTCCACGGGTCAGCACAGCTAGTACATATTCATTCCACTGAATTTCAAGAATGTTTCAGGAACAAAAATTTTCCAAGCAGTATGCTACGGGTGCGCTACAGCCAGAGTGCTAGTCTACATGATCTTTGTACAGCGCGCCACGGGAGTGAGCCGCTCCTCCCCGCCGGGGGAAATCATACATGCGTCGCTAATGCAGCGACAGCGGTCCCAGGCCACCTCCCGCAGCGGTCCCAGGCCACCTCCCGCACCCCACGGCCCGGCGCTGCCAGGGAAGCGTGTACCCAAACGCACTCCTGCAGGAGTGAGGATCGCCGCCCACCTCCGTACTACCAGGCAGCGCCTCGCCTGAGGCTGTCGGCGAGCAGCTGCCTAGCGGGCAGAGCCGGGGGGTGGGCGCACAGTCCTCACACCTGCTGCACTCTGCGCTGCCCCGCCTACTGTACTGTACTTGCTTCTGGCCGCACCGCCCCAACCTAACCTAACCTAACCTTCGGTAACCACTCGGGGGATGGTGTCCCCTCGCCCCGGCCTCCTCCGGGCGCGCCCACCGCCCGCCGCGACACGAGGCCGTCTCATGGCCGCGATAAGCAGCAAGCAGCCCTCGTATTTGCCTTCCGTTCACCCGGCCAGCCCGGCGACGCGACGCGACGGATCGGGCCGATAGGAGAGCCGCCACTGTAGCGGAACGGCCGGAGAAGTGCCCTGCAAGGGGACGGGCAGGGGAGGCGGCGGAGGCCAGAGTGCCTCAGAGCGGGGCAGAGGAGGAGGATAGTCTACGGTGGCTAAGCCTCTACCGGCGCCTACAGCAGACCTCTAGCAGAGTGACGAGCATATGAAGGGAAAGTGCGGGGAAGAGGAGAGGAGAGCGGCAGCGGCGATTATCAGAGGCCCGGGCACACAGCGGCGTCACAAGAGTTTGCAGACGCGGGACGAAGCGTGAAGGGCGGCGGCGACAGCCGCTAGCCGGCCGCGTCCGCGCCGGGGCACACAGCCGCGCGGCCCGCCTGCTCATGCCAACCAGGCGGTCCGGCCGCCCCTGCAGCCCCTGCGGCCCCTGCCGTGCCGAGCATTACCGGGCTCCTCATCGCTACTGTCCGGCAGGGTGGCGCAGGCGATGGCCGCATAGTTATAGTTGCTCTTGCCGGCCCGGTAGCGCTCGCTCCTGTCTGCACAACACACACACACATGCACACGGTCAGCCAACACACACTCACACGTGACAAAACCATAACAAACGATTCAAATTACGCGGTGGGAAAAAAAGAGGGGTCAACTGAGAGGCTTTTGAAAAAATAACAACTTTTGACCACGTTATGGTAACCAAAGCAGGGGACGGCGGTACCGTACAGGTTGAGCCTTGGAGCGTCCCACGACAGCGCAGGGGGGAGCTACAGTACAGGGCGTGCGGGTTAATACTCCGTGTGTGTATGTACCTGTGTACTCCATGTGAAGCCGGCGCGAGTTAGAACACACCACTTAATCCGAAGCGGAATGGGGGGCAAAGCGTCCGGCCCCGACGGCAGCGCCGCGGGGCACAGGCGCAGTGCTGGCGAGGCGCAATTAACGAGTCCCCCCCCCCCCTCATGGCGACACCCGAGTGGTCACATAGACAGATGGGTAAGAATAGGCCAATGACCAATCGGCACGAGCGCGGGGCAAAAGCGCGACAACTCGAGTGTTCGAACCCGCGCGGGGGACAGACTTGTCACCTCGGCGTGAACGAAGCCTCTTGGCAGGAGGGTCCATCGCAGCGTGCGATGATTTTAAACCCAAATTTGGCTTTTTCACTTAATTTTTCGTTTTGTTTTATAATTGTGTTTTATTTTAACTTTGTTTATTTTTTTTAAAGAGCGTACATTTCTTTATGTTGAGGGAGAGGGACCCCCCGCCTCCAAAACGACTTCTTCCTTTAGCGGCGAGTGCGACGCGGCGGGACGCGATCGGATAAAGTGCGGGGAGATAAAAGTGGCGTCTGCCTCACAGGTGTCCCCGGCGGGGGCCCGGCGCGGCGCGGCGCGGCGCGGCGGCGCATGCAGCCTACAGCAGGGCCGGGAGGTGACACACGGCCGACACTTGTCTCAGCGTGAGCTACGCACAATTGCTTGCTCCCTGCTCCCCCGGCGAGGACTCGACAGGCAGCCGCGTGCCGCGGGCTCGGACCCCGCGGCGCGGAGTAGCAAAGCAGTTATCGGGGCGGGCGGAGTGCGGGGTAACGTATCGCTGCAGCAGCGGCAGCGAGCGGGGCGTGGGGCGCGGGGCGTGCCGCCGACCGCCGCGCCGCAGTCAATCTCATTGACCTCCGTTCCCTTCCAAGTCGAACGCGGCGGTGGTGGCCGAGGTCACGTCAGGCGGAGGGCGCAGGGCGCGGCAGCAGAACAAGACACGAGGGAGAGAGGTGTCGCGCACGCCGCCCAGGCCAGGCCAGGCCGGCCGAGTCCCACGAGCTCACGGCGAGGCCCGGTCCGCCCCACGCATCCGCGGTCCCACGAAACGAGCAGGAACGGCTGCTTTTCCTGGCCGTCATGTCCGCCCCATCCGCGCTGCCGCCGCCGCCGCTCTGCTACGCCGCTGCCACGCCTACGCAGCGCCAGGCGGCAGCCGCGGGCCGGGAGCGGACGCGTGCGAACAACACAGGCGTCTGCCCGCCGCCGCGGCCGTGTGGTGCAGCGTCAGCGCCCGCCCGGGAGGATATTCGGATGCAGGCCGCCACAATGGGGCAACCACCTTCCGCCAGCGCCGCCGGCCCGTCCCAAAACTACACCGCCGCGTCGAGGTGTCGGAGCCCGGCCCACAGAACCACAGGCACCCGGGCGACGAGTAACGGCCCTAGCGGTCCCCCGCGCCAGTCAGTCTGCCAGACCCGACTCGACGAGGCCCCAGGCCCTCCTCCGCGGCCCTTCCTAAAGGCCAGCAAAGGGCAGCCGCGGCGTTATTGGCACGGCAAAAACGGGCCTCGGGCAACCTGGGCAACCGCAGCAGGCAGCCCGCAGCGCTGCGAACCCCTCTCCCCGCCGGCCAGGAGACGCCAGGAGAGCGGCAGCGGCGTGGAACCCCTCGGCTTGGGCCAGCGGATTCCGAAGAGACGTTTCGTCGCTCCGTCTCTGTCGCATTGGTGGGTCGTCCCTTAGGGGTGCGGGAGAAAGAGAGAGACAGGGCGACTGAACGACCCTTCGGCATCAGCCTGCTGAGCTCGCGGTTCGGGCTCAGCGATGCCCCCTCGGACTCCATGAGCAACTGGAGACTTCCCCACCGAGGAGGAGAGGGCGGTCGATGTCGATCACGTCGCGGAGCCCGGCTCGGCCGAGCACAAGAGGCGGGGGCGGGGGCGTGGTCGGGGGCGGGGGCATCAAAGCTGCGGTCGTCCGCCAGCATCAACTGCACACCGTAACCAAAGCACATAGGCCATGCAGAGGACACACTGACATCAGAAGTGGTGTGGGCATTCGTAGGAAGTACATACTTTTACAGGTCCACCAACTCATAACCATGGTCTTATAGATGGGAAGCGGCAGATAAATATCAGCATGCTAGGGAACGATGAACCAATAAGAAAGCTCATTGAAATGTCCGCTTTCAATAATCGGCTCATAACATTACACGGATGAGCCATAATTGCAACGAGTTCCCAATGACAACACCAACAGACAATCATTAGTGTTGCAAGTGCAGTGACGCCCAGAGCACCTGGAGGGAGAATTTCTAACCAGAAGTGCCGCCGCAGAAACGACTTATGGGGAAGTCACCAATGACAAAGAGTAGTCACATAACCTAGGTAATTCAGGTTTTAATGAAACAGGTTACAACGCTTGGGGAAGTGAATAGCTGACAGCTACGAGGCAGCTCATGCCGTCCAGTAAACTCAGCTATCCAGAGAAGAAGGGAGAGCAATAGATCATTGCTTTAAATCAATATCTGGGGAAGGTTTCATTCTCCTTTGAATGTTGTAACAATACACCTGAGGAAACGAGGTTGGTTGGAGGAACACGTCAGTAGGGCCGTTACGCAACGCCAGTTGCTGTACAGAACAGCGTCTTATAAGGGACCGCTGTTAAAATTCAGGAAAATACCAGAATATGCGATATTGACAGCCGGCTCAGCAGCTCCAGCAAGGCTTGCATTTCACAACACACTGGCTCTGAGGTCGCGCACACGGTGCAAAGACAAGAGAGCAATGAATGTAATCAAGACACATTGAATGAATACTTACGACCAATGGGGACGCTCATTGCGGCTCAGGAGGTGATAAACTCGACGCAAAAACAGGAGCAAAAGACGAAGACAGCCTCCCAGCCCCAGGACACTGGACGTAAACTGACGTGTATGCGTTCTTAGAGCAGACGTTCTTCTGTTTTCTAGTAGATCTTCGCAGGCTCAGAAACATTGTGCCGTTGTAAATGACAAATAATCCAACAGAGCCCGAATGCAACTTGACTCAGGTGTTGATTTGGGTACCATTGGTGCTTTTGCAAATACTGGCTTAAGGGGCAGTAAGAATATTTCAATGGTTTATTTTACTTCACCATACTAGAACTGGTTATTCATTTACCAATTTCTTTCGTTGGCTACCCCTGCATTTTCAAGTACGATTTGACCAACCTGTGAACTTTGCCCCTTCTGCCTATAAATTAAGTTTTAGAAATAAAAAAAGACTATTTTTATAAAAGCAATAACAACAATAATAATTACTATTATACGAGGATATTCAGTTGAAACCGCCGGCATTAACGCAAATTGGTCCTCAGAACGGTAAGAACAAAGCAGCGCGACGGCAGCCGACGTTTGAATCGAGTTAGCCAGCCACCCGCTTTTCATTACTTGTTACATGGTGCGGTGTTGTGTAATGGTGATTCTGCAGGGATATGGTACTATGAGGAAGAAAAAATTGATCTGGTACAAAATGTATTTTGTCACATTCAATGAAATGTCCACACACACTTTCAATTTTAAAACAGATGTTTGCATTTGTTTCAATTTTTGCCTTGACAATTCACTGAATACTTCCGGACAAATCGGAGTACAAAAACTTTATGTAACTTATTTTAAGAACTTAACTTTATTTAATGTACATGGTCTATTTACATTTTTTATTCTACTAAGTTGTCATCCTCCTCATCATCTTTGCTGTGCTCATGTAACAACACATACTCTCTCGAGCTATAACCAAACTTAACAACATCTCTTTCTAGCAATTCTACATATTTTTTGGGTTCAATTTTGTTATTGTTCACAAAAGTTCCATTGGCCGACTCCAAATCGATTATATAAGGTCTTATCCTCTTACCGGTTGACCCATTTGGTCTACTGTATTGAACTAAACGGAATTGGATTGCAGCATGCTGTTTAGAACACGACGGATGGTCCAATGGAATGTCAACCACCTTCCGCTCACGACCCAGGAGGAAGGCACTTGCTCTATGTATGTGCAGCACTTTTAAAGCCTCCTCACCTTTAAAAGGGTAAAGGCGCCACCTTCGTTTGGGTACTCGTGCTTCTGGGGGCTCACTGTACTTGATAACAATACCCTTGTAAGTATTTGTTTCTTCTGTAAGTTTTCCCGAGAGCCCAAAGTTGGGCTTGTCCCTTTCTTCTGGAGGCAGAGCTGTCTTTCCGTCATTGTCAGACTTTTTGCCCCACTCCATGTGACTTGTATCCTCCTCTTCCCTGGGAAATCTTCCAGCACCACCGCCCCTGCCCCCTCTGCCTCCCCGGCCACCTCTGCCTCCTCTACCACCTCTCCATCCACCCCTGTCCGATTGGAATCTGCAATAAAAATATCAACAAAGTGTCATTGGTGTCACAGTTTTAAAATGCTGAAAATAACAAGTCAAGTTAGTGTTCTTACCCTCTTGGTCTATCAGAGTCATCGTTTTCAAAATTCCTTCTTCCCTTGTTTCTCTCATTATCTCTGTAAGCAATATAAATAAAAATGAAATAAAAGCATTGACATTTTAAAAACCAGGTCTTCAGTATGTCCAATAAATACCTGTTATCTCTGTTGTTGCTTCTAGCATCATCCTCATCATCCCATTTTGACGATGTAGGTCCTGGACCATCTATCGGTTCCTCTTTGACTCTTATATTGTCTGAAGGTCTGTGGTCTCTATCGTGGTCCGTATCTCTTCTCCTGTCATGATCTCTCACTCGGTGCCTCTCCTCATGGTCCCTCTCCCTGTGCCTTTCCTCACGGTGCCTTGAAGTATCTCTCTTAGAACTTTCAGAGGGCCGATGGTGTCTGTCACTATGGTGGTGGTGGTGGTGATGCTTTCTTTTAGAGCGGTCCTCCTCTTCCCTTGACTGCGAAGGCGACCTCGACCTGGGTTCTCTCTTGGGGACTTTTCGCTGAAGATCCGGGGAATCCCTGTCATGGGAGGGTCTTCTATGCTTTTTATGCTTATGTTCTTTCATTTTCACAGGGTCTGTAAAGAACAAAAAACATGCTATACAAAAAAATTACAGAAGACCCATACTCATAACAGCAGATGCAGGTTAGAATCGGTGGTAGAAGATGAAGACGAAACAGCAAATGGGCTAGGAAGACACTTCAAAAACAATATCAACAGTAAGAGTAAAATAGAAATAGGAAATTAGCAAAACTTGAAGTGCCATTCACAGAAATGAAAAAGACACATAATTTTGGAGTAACAGTTGCGAAATTTGTTCCGCGCAAAAATTACGTGAACGATCATGAGACATCCAAAACTTTAAGAAAGAAACACGGTACCAAAGAGGATCGTCCCTGCGAAAAGCAAGACAGACAACGCAAAATCCTCAGCAATGGACAGCTGAAACTAACCTTAAGGACACTTCACAATTCACGATTCAATCGCCAAGATTCAACAAAATCGTGTGTTGGTGTATTGCACGCAAACAAACTGATGTAGGTTTTTTCACCAACGCAACGAACCAAAGTTGGAGAAGAGTACGAAGGATTCACGCCATACGTGGAGATTTTAAGTATAAATTGTGGTCTTTCGTATAACAATAAAATTATAATCTCTCAAAATTTGGCACGATCTAACGAAAGACTGCCGTTTCCGACAAATAGTTATCCCTGAAACATTTGACTTTCCGAAGCTGGCTAAACGAGTAGCACACTGGTTGCGCCGACCTCTGGCGTGTGAATAATGTAACTTTCCGTATTTGCAGTAGAATAAGCGGTATATGTTTACCAACATGTGCTGACACCTGCCCTGCCGCTGACGTTCGCTGCCGCTCTTCCTCTCTGCGGTTACCGGCTTGAAGACTTTAGACTGGAGTTCAAACATTCGTGTGCCTCCTAACTTGGTGTCCACTGATCAGCATTAGTGTAGTAAGTTTACTCCCGAACCGTGCAAGTGCAGACGTGACCCATGGCACGGGGCCAATCGGGAAAGAAACATCAAGTTAAAAATTGAAACAATCTTACATGTATATCTGGTTTCTAAGATAGATGGGAGGCGATAATTAACAAGCTGTTGAATGTCAACAGGATTGGGAGGTGGACTTTGTTGCAATGCTTTTGCAGCTGTATGCCCTGGTTGTTCTTTCCTGGGATGCATTATGCCTGGTTATTCAGGTGTATTTTGCCTTTCTTGAGGCCTGCTGGCACCTGATCTGCCCACCTAGACAGCGATCGGTGAAGAATGAAATTGTACTGGTAAGAGAGGATGCATGGAAATTTTGTTTGCCTGTTTGATTAGGTAAAAAAAAAGTAGCGAAAAGTAGTGACTTCTTAACTTCTGTTTTCTTTACAGATTGTTGGAGCTTCCAGAGGGGTTGGGCGGGAACTTGCCTTACAATTAGGAGCCCTAGGTGCTTGTGTGGTTTGTTGTGATATTGACAATGCCGGCAACAGAAAGACTTCTCTTGACATTTGTCAGAATGGGGGAAGAGCTGTGCCTTATCATGTAGATGTTACCAATAGAGACCTGGTAAGTTTACTCCATGTGTCTTTCTAGCAATTTGTGTGTTGGTAGCAGAATAATTTTTTTTTTTTACCTCAAACAATTGCCATTTAGGTTTTCAAAGTAGCTGAAAAGGTGAAAAGAGATGTAGGTTTTGTCAGCATGATAATTCATTGCTGTGGCATGCCTAGTCCAAACTCTCTTGTTACTCAACCTCCACCAGACATTCGTGCAACGATGGATAGAAGTGTTATGTCCCACTTTTGGGTAAGGAGCAAAACTGCTGCCTTGATGGGCAGTTTTATTTTCCTTATTTCCTATTACCCCCCCTTGTGTCATTAAAAAAAAATGTCTCCAGATTCTTCAGGCATTCCTTCCACAAATGCAAGAACAACGTCAAGGGCATATTGTTGCTCTGAGTTCCGTGGCTGGTCTAACTGGAATCAAGGACCAGGTGCCTTTAAGTGTCTCACAATTTGCTGTCAAGGTAAGCTCAGTATAACCTTAACCACTGTTTCCTTTGGATTAAAATTTGTGGTAAGACCTGTTAACTAGACAATTTGTCAACATTTTTCTCTCTTAGGGATTAACAGAATCACTACGTCAAGAACTGCGAACTTCACAGAGACATTCAAAAATCCAGGTCACCCTGGTTCATATTTACCCTTTTCTTGTTAGTCCTGAACGTTCAAGGGATATTAGACTGAGGTAATGGGCAATCATATATATTTAGAAAGTTCTGTTTCTAGTCCTTGTTTTTGATTTTTTTCAGTGAAAACTCCTTTTCTTTTCTCTTACTTTATCAGAATTCCCAGCTACTTTGGTACTTTAGATCCCAGAGAAGCTGCCCGTCAAATTATTGTTGGTGTTCGTCAAGGATATGCAGAAATGAGTGTTCCAGGCTACCTGCTTTTTATGGGCAATTTGCTAAGGTAAATTGCACGTCATACCTTCTTCCATAGTTGCTGGACCTTGGAAATATTCATTTCATTGACATCTATGCCCCATTATGATTTCAGACTGTTACCACGAGAAGTTTCAGTGAGATTGAGAGAGTTATTAGACACAGGGGTCGACTTTGGCTGAAATAATGTTTGAATTAAGAAACAAGTTCTCTGTGCATTTATTGCGGACCAAAAATAGTTTGTAATGTAGTATCTAGTATTTTACTGTAGCCTTAATGTATGGAAATGGATTATTTTAGGTGAAGATTGAAAGAAATATGAGCTTGTGTGAAGATGTATTGTTTCATCAATCATTCAGTCACATGTCTTTTCATGAAGTTGTCCACATTTTTGGAGAGTACCTACTTTCAATTTGAAATTGTTGATTTTTTTTTTACAATTTTTTTACATGATTTTTAGGTCACTTGAATATGTTTGATGTGTTAACTGTGTTCATAGCAGTCTAGTCATATGTAACTCCTTCCCAATCTTTTTTATTTCCACGGATACTTATAATTGGTCTTTTTGAGCCATGCTTTTGGTTTTAGTCTCATCATTGTGGTCTGATCAAGTTGTGCTCTGATTCTGTGATTTTCCTATTGTAAATTGCTCAATGAAAGTGAACTGTATATATGAACAATACACCAAAGACTATTAATTTCTTTTCATGTATAATTTTGCTCAAAGTATGTACAAAAAATGCCTAAAACTCAAATCTTTGTTGATGTGCCATTTGTTTTACAAATAAATAACTAAAGAGCATTCCATACATGTTTGTATGTTTCTTTTATTTTAATCCTCACATTCTTGCTCTAAAAGTTTAGTCACATATCGTAGGCGTGGTTGGGTCGGAGTTCGAGGAACACCTCCGAGTAACTTTGTATGTCCAGCGTACTACCGAGGTAGATACCCCCTGCCCCTGGGTGCTGACTTCTGTCGGACAAGGGCACTCCCCCCACGCGATGTGGGCACTTGCCCTGGGGAATATGAGGTGTGCGGTGTCAGGTAACTGGGTCACCGCGTGCCCGCCCGTCACCTACATAGCTCACAAACGCAAGGACGGCTGCGGAAGCTCTAGGCCAGGCACGCAGTGGCGGAGCCAGCCCCATCACAGCCAAGTCACGCACCGCCTGCCCTCCTCCCCACCCACCCCCACACTTCCCCACCACGGTCAAGCCACGTGTTGAATCCGAAGGGAGGAGGGTTGATGGAAGCTCCCCCCCCCCGTCACTTTCTCTCTCTCTCTCTCTCTCTCTCTCTCTCTCTCTCTCTCTCTCTCTCTCTCTCTCTCTCTCTCTCTCTCTCTCTCTCTCGCTCTCGCTCTCCGGTCGGGGGTGGCTGTGGGTGGGACAGAGACAGGGCTCCCTATCCTGCGGGCCCTGCTGATCTGCCGCCCTCTAACGCCCCAGTTAAGATAGCGCCTCTCTGTTGCCGTTGCTAGGCACCTGTTTCGTCGATACGCCCTCCCCGCCCTGCAGTAGGTGCCCCCCTCCCTCAGCTGCTGTGGGCCCTCCGGGTAGGGCGGACGCGGCGGACGCAGCGACCCCCCCGAGAGTCAGGTCAGGTCAGGTCAGAGCGAGTGGTGCAACAGCAAACGCAGTACGCCGAACGCGCCGCAGCCGCCGCAGCCCCCAGCGCGCCCCGCCAGGTGGCGGCCCACACTGACCGTACGCACGCGGTCCACCACAATTTATTTTTGAGATTTTTTTCTGCGATATTTTTTGGGGTGCATGATCTCTTGTGCAAATTAGCTGTGGTTGCTGCGGCTGTCGACGTACGGGCCTGTATCAGATCGGCCGTGAAACCGAAAATGGAAAGTGTTCGTCTGTAGCGTAGTCTGCGGCGCAGCTGCCGTGGTCCAGAGCCGCGTGACATGCTTGGCTGAAAAGCCTTCAGAGTTGAACTAGAACGGTCTAGGTCGACACAGGTACGCCCCAGCAGAGCACTCTGGAGCTCGTCTAGGCAGCAGTAAATGACCCCCCCCTAAAAACACCAAAAAAACATTTTTGAGCTGCCCCCTTTCTTTCCCGACGTCCTGGCGCCTGCAGGTGAAGATGCCCACGTCGTCCACCCACTGGATGTGCGAGCAGCTGCACCTGCCGCGGGTGGTGCCCGCCTTCTCCACGCAGGCCCTGCAGCCCAACGTCCGCATCCAGGACCCCCCGAGGGCCCACTGCGTCCGCCCCCGGCCGCTGCACAAGCCCACGCTCTTCCGCAAGTACTACGAGCGCGGGGACTTCCCCATCGCCCTGCAGTTTGACGCCTCCTCCAAGTCCATCGCGTGGAAGGTGAATTTCGTAGAAAGCCCCCCCCCCCCTCCCGGTTATTGCCATCGTAAAATAAGGAATGTGTGGGTGTAGGAGAGGATGACGAAAATTAATCTTAATAAATTTCAACCTTTCACACATGGTTCTGTTAAATGAGTTGTTTTGACATCTAGGATCCAGTGCCACAGCTGGACTACCACCACTTCCTACCCATGTTTTTTGATGGTTTGTGTGAAACCGAGCATCCCTACAAATTTTTTGCCAGACGTGGCATTCATGACATGATTAAACAGGCGCCCCATAAAGTTCTTCCGGTGGTGCCGCAGTTGATAATACCAATCAAGAGTAAGTGCTTACACATGCCATTAAAGTATGTGCTTTATACTACTCATTGAATTTTTCTAATTTTATATGTATCTTGTGTTTTCAATGAAGATGCTTTGAACACAAGGATACCTGATGTTGTCTGCTGTACAATGAAGATAATCCAGAAAATGGTTAAATCTTGTGATATGGTTGGTGAGGCATTAGTGCCATACTATCGACAAATATTGCCAATGTTTAATTTGCTGAAACCAATGAATGGTAGGTTTGGCTTGCCACTTCTTTTCTCAGTTTTGAACAGTGCTGTTTTCCTACTAACATTCGATCCACCCACAGTAAATACAGGAGATGGAATTGATTATGCTCAACAGAGAGATGAAAATATAGGAGACCTTGTCCAACAAACGCTGGAAATTCTAGAGCGGCATGGGGGAGAAGATGCCTTCATTAATATTAAGTATATGATACCTACATATGAATCGTGCATGCTAAACTAGAAAATCTGAAGTGAATGTAACATGCAGTTCAGAAAGTTCTGCAAAATTTGTAAGTGTAAATCATTAAGTTGTTCAACGAACAAAATGTACAAAGGATTTAGGAATCAGTATTTTGGTTTGTGCTCTAATTTGGTGTTTATTGAGAACATTTGATTTACATCCTTGTGTAATTACAAATACAACCACCTCAATAACACCTGAAATTAAAATAAATACCTAAGTGTACAAAATTTTTGAGTATTGACCACAAATGGCTTTATTGGATTTCACAATAGACTGTTAAGCCAAAGAAAAAATTTGGTTAGTTAACATTTTCTTAACAGTTTGATGAAAAATTTTCAACAAAACATAAGTGACTTAATAAACACTATTTGACAAGTGTATTTAAAGGCTATGGATAGGAATCTTTGTACAATCAGTCAAAACTTGTTGGTGCAAGGATATTTTAAAATGATTTGCTCAGTTAAAACATGAGCAAACTTATCACAGCCTAATACACAAATGAGAAACATCCTTAATATATTAATTTTGAGCTGAACTAATATGTGAATACAGCAAAAACTGTAGCGACACAGAACAAAGAATCCTGAAACCAATATGTTAAGTTTAAGACAATGGAACATAAAACATAAATAATGTACCAAGCCTAAGAAAAACTTACATTTTGATACTCTGCACTGGCATAACTATCAGCATCAGAATCCCACATGCACCTTGCTCCCATCTTCACACCTGCCGCTCGCTGCTCGCCAAGAACAACTTGGACCATGAACTTATAGCGAGGAAAGGGCATATCTACAAGAAAAGAATAGGAAAAGAAAGAAATAAGAAAAGCCAGTCAAAATAGCCTTACCATGTGTAATATCAGAATACATTAATACACACTAACCCTTAACTGTAGATCGAACCTGACAAGCAAGATCTTTAGTCAAGCTTCCTACTTCTTCACTTGCATAAACCTTCCCACTCAGGTTTTCTGTTAAAATATTCAAGATTATCTCCTTTACCTCTTGGGGGCGAAATCTAAAACAAAACATTTAGAGAGAAATATTTAAATTCAAATGTAACAATGACGTACATTAAAACTTTTGAACATTTACTTCTCTGATAGATGTGGGCGTATTTGGAATTGCTGAGATCCACCCTGTTGCTCAGATTCAATCTCCAATTTTTCATTTGAAAAGTTACGATCTCCCAACATGTTAGAATACTACTAGGAATAGAGAAAAAGTAAGGAATTATGAACATGCACAGACATTAATTTTTTTAAAATAATAAAAACAATACATACTTAGGTCTACAAAGAAATTGTAATAGAATTGCTAAGTTATAACCTTAAACAAGCAAGTCCCAGTACAGGTCTGTCTAGCAATATTGAAAAATACAGGCTAATGACGGATCATATTTGATTAAAAAAAAACACATAAAACGGTCCGAACAGAGGGAAAGAGATAAACTCAAATCGCTTCATAAACGTCACACAATCGAAATGTCTGATCACTTCAACTGCTTCAACTCTGGCTCTGACTTCTACAAACAAACAGACATGGTTGCCATGAGACGTGACGTCAAGATTGCCGCCCTGGAGGGTCAATACGTCAATACCTTTCCTATTCACAGTGAAAATGCTTATTTACACCGCAGCAAGTAGCAGACGATTTTGGTTTGCTTGCTGGCGGCTGCAAGTTGAAAGCAGTTGAAAAACATGGGCGTTACATTTTGATATTTAAGGCGTCTTGACCCTTGGAGAGACAACAACCCAATCAAAAGTTAGCTCATTGAAACACTTTAAGTGACGAGGTTCGTTAGTAGTGTTTCGGTAGCATCACTCACATTTATACTTTATTGTTACCGCTACGACGATCGACAGGTGTTCTCTTTTTTGTATTGACAATATATTTAACAGTTCTTACAGTTTGTTTTGCGTCTCATTTCCTTGAGAAATTGGAAATGTCGTTCTGGCTTCATTTCCTGTTCCTATGTTTTGTTGCGCTGACTCGTGGACAACGTCTAAGTAAGTGTCATGAACAATATCCTCATCACCTATATTCAGGCCAAACACCTGGTGGTAGTGAGAATACAGAAGAATACTGGCGAATTTTGACTACCTTGTGGTACCTAGGATTACTTGACAGTGCATTTTAGCTGGAAATGATGAATTTGAAGAATTGATGTTAACCTTGTTTCCTTCCTTTGATCAATATTTCTTAGTTAACATCTGTTACTGATGAAGATTTATGTTTCTGTTTTGTTGCAGCATACCATGATATTGTAGTAGTTGTTATGAGTCAATCAGACTCATATGATGCATCTCTAGCAGAAAACCTTCGCAATGATATTCACAAGCAGTCGAAGTTGGCAAACCAGGTACTCAAGAATTAATATCCCATAATCGTTTGGTTGTTTTGAACTTTTGCTGGATTAATCTTGACAGTTCTTTGAAAGAGTGAAGATTGACAGAGAATTTTAAACACATTTTATCTTAGTTTAATTTGGTCCATGTTTCCCAGGTACCACCTCCCATACATTTTGCGCATGCTGATTTTGCACATCCAGGAGCTTGGACCATCTTGCCCATTATACCACAGTGAGTAATTACTTCATCTTATTAGAAAACTTTGTTTTTTGATCATCTTGAAGTTATCTTCCTCCTGCTTTCACTTTAAATTTTCAGTCACAAATATTTTTATCATTTTTTTTTCTCTCTTTAGATTGGATGCTTTATATGGTAAAAACAGTTCATATGTCCTCTTCTGTCAAAGTTCTACCCTTGTTGACCTTGACAAAGTGGTAAAAATGCTACAAAAGTTTGTTCCAAAACAGGTAATCTATTTGTACTTCATGGACTAATGATCCCTGATCAGGTTCCCCTCTCTTGTAGTATGTTAACCCTCTACATATCTAACTCTTGCTGACTTTGATTGTAGGAAAAATGGTATGGTCATGCTTTAAGGGATCGTGATGCTACAATCATTCACCATTTTGCTTTCCCAAAGAATCCGAGTATCTTCAAGTATCCAAATTTTGCTTCAGGTTTTGTGATGACAAAGACATTATTAAAGAAGTAAGGCATGAAATTTCTCAAAAATACCATCATGTGATAAAATTTATCCATTTTAACCCTTGCATTTTTGTATTTGATTTTTTTTTGTGTGTATTTTTGTATTTTAAAGATTGGCACATCGATTACGAGATGGGGACTTTCCAAAAAACCCTGACTTTTCAATTGATGCTGCCTATGAATTGGCCCTTTACATATGGCAAGAGGGTAAAGGTCCAGAGTTAACACATTTAGATGCCATATGTGCAAAGCCAGGGCCCCATTGTGCTACCAAACCAAGCGTGTTTGTGCCATGTGTGAGTGCAAAACATTGCATTTTTGTAACCTGTTGAAAAATGAAATTGTCATAATATCTTGCTGGTGTTTTCTTTCACAGGGAAGCCCAGTGCAAAGTAAAGATATTTATTTTGCTGTAAAAACTTGCTCTAAATTTCATAATGAAAGGCTTCCAATAGTCAAATCTACATGGGGCAAACATGCCTCTCGCATAAATTTCTTCAGTGATGTGGAAGGTTTGTTGACAGATTGGAAGGATAATTAGCAGGCAATTAAGAAATGAATTAAAATATGTTGATCATATCTTTGATTCCAGACCCAAAGGTTGGTTCCATCAGCCTGGGAGTACCAAACACAGACCGAGGTCATTGTGGGAAAACTCTGGCTATTTTGGGGTATGCTGCCACTCAATACATTGTAGATCCCAGTATCAAGTGGTTGGTCATTGCCGATGATGACACAATTTTGAGGTATACCATTGAACATCTCTTTTGCACTTTTTATACTGTGTGTTTCATAATTATTTTTTTTTGTATTTTCTAGTGTTGCGCGTTTACGACAGTTACTGTCATGCTATGATCCGTCTCTGAGGGTGGCTTTAGGTGAGAGATATGGATTCAGTGTTGTTCTGCCCAGAGCTATTGGCGGTTACAATTACATCACTGGAGGTGGTGGTATGGTACTTAGCATGCCACTAGTACAAGATTTAGCGAAACGAGGCAGTTGCACATGTCCATCTGATTCAACTCCAGATGATATGTACTTGGGGATTTGTCTTGCTAACTTAGATGTCCCAGTCATCCATTCTCCTAGTTTCCATCAGGTCAGATTGCTACTTTTGCTAATTTGTTTTTCTTTACATTCCTTAAGTTGATGAAAGTATAGTACGATCACCTGACCTGTTCTCTTTTCCTCTGTGAATGTTGTTTCAGGCAAGGCCTTCAGATTATGCTAAGAACTACTTGTTGTCTCAGAAGCCAGTTTCTTTCCATAAGCATTGGATGGTTGATCCAATCAAGGTGTACCAAGAATGGTTTGAACTGGATGATCTCTCATTGCCTCCCAACCACAGAAATGAAGAACATGTGGAGCTCTAAAATTCTGCCTTTAAAGCAAAGACACAAGAACCAGGAAAAATTTAACCAACTACTGAGCTAATGATATTTTTCATCATGGAGATTAAAATCTCATGGGTATACTTTACACTTGTGCCACTTAAATATGTATCTGCCATGTATATACACATCTAGTCTTATTTTCTAGACTGTTGTAGTTACTAGATTTTAAGCACAGTATCTTTTTGTTTTAAAGCAACCTTCGTAAGTGTTAAATAGTTCATATTTTTTATTTCCCAGGACTGATATCTATATACTGTTGTACTATTTATCATAGGAACCTAGCAATTTAAGGATAGATGTGTATCCAATGTTGTTTGGAAAGAAATAATTTTTTCGAACAAGTATTTGTCAATAAGTTGTACGTAACATATCATTCGTTACCTTCCTTTTGCACATGCTTACTTAATTTTATTTGGTTTGCAAGGGCTGTTTTAATGACTTGCAGCCTTGTCATAGAGCACAACATTCGTTTCATGCAATTGATTTTTTTTTTTACACATTATGCATGATGATTCTGTAGATTGTCAGAATTATCTTAACCATAAAACCACCCATATTTGTCATATCCTCGTTTTTTCAGTTCTACAAACCTGAACTCATAACCCAGTACTGTTCAGGTAATCAGCATGTGATGTCAGGAAATTTATTAATGCCCCTTACATTGTCTCCTCCAAGGTACTTTTTGTATTGGTTGCTGACCCATCATATGATTGGCTGTGAATCATCTTATTCTTTATGTACTGGTCTTAACTGCAATGATTGAATGGTGAATAATAAATCATGGAATTGAAATGTATAATTACTGGTAGTAGGGTGTCAAGGGCTAAGAGACATACAAATACAAGGATTTGGCCACATGCTTTTTACTTTCCACTAATCTCTCCAGATAACTTCCACATCATCTGTGCGATACCTGTAAGAGACATGGGATTATCATTTTTTTATTCATTGTAAATTCAGTATTCAAGACAAAATTTTGGAGATGACCAACCTTTGTGTACAGGTGGTTTCTTCCCATGGTGTTTTCCATCCATGATTGAACATTTCTATTCCAGCTTGGGCAATCATAGCCCCATTATCAATACAAAATCGTTCATCTGTTGCGAATAGCTTGGCATTCCTCTCTTTGCACATAATTCCCATCATTTCTTGGAGTCTCAAATTACAACCAACTCCTCCAACAATAAGAACCTCTGAAGATTCACAATGAGCCATAGCTCGTTCTAAATTTCAATTCATGGGACAAAACAACATGAGTTATGAGCTGAATGTAAACACCTTTCCATAAAAATTTTGATAGACCAATTGTTCAGATTGTTCCACGAGAACATGTAGTGAATGAGTTGCTTCATGGTCTGCTTTGAACCTCACCTGTAGTTTCGATTAACATAGCAAAAATAGTTTCTTGCAGAGAGAAACATAAATCCTCTGGTGTATATTCTCCAGAGCCAAGAAGGCCTTGGGATCGCTCTTCCATGAATGATAGGATGCCAGAAAATGAAACATCCATACCCTTGACCACATATGGCATTTTCAAAAGCTTCTTACCCCTGCAAATAAAAATGAGACAAATTACAGACTTAGTTTTACATGAATGATTATATATTTGCTAAGTTCAATTTGATGTTACAAACTTTTTAGCTAATTGTTCGATGTTATACCCAGGGCTAGGGTCATTGGATAATTTAAGGACCCTTGCAAATCGATCCAGGCAGTTTCCCACTGCAATGTCTATAGTTTCACCAAAAATACGATACCTACGTCTAGAGTACGCAATTACTTGAGTGTTCCCTCCACTGACATAGAGAACTGTAGGGTTATTGGCTCCTGTGATAAGGCGCCCCATTTCAATATCTACGTGTTAAGTTAAGGATAAAATGTGAGGAGAAGAAACAAGCTGCAGATGGCAACTATGACTCATTGAAAAATTATAATCATTAGACTCTTTGAAGAAAAGGATACGACCTATGCAGTGGTTTACTCCAATCACAGGCTTATTCCAAAGCTGAGCCACTGTTAGTGCTACCACCGATGTCGACACAAGAGGGGCCCCCATACCGGGACCTTTAGTGTAGCATACAACGTCGATTTCCTCGGGCTTTACTTTGGCCTCATCCAATGCCTCTTGTAGAACTACTAAAGCATTCTCACGGTGATGCTGGGCTGTTTCTCGGGGAAGAAATCCTTCGAACAAAGAGACCAACGAAGCGAATGGGTTCACACTTCTAAATGCCAAGTCATAATATCATAACATTACATTCCTACCTTCGCCCGGAGGAGTAATGTAAGTTCTCCGGCAATTTGAAAGGACCACACCATCCTTCACTATGCCAATGCCTAGCTTATTTGCACTTCCTTCAAAGCCAATTGCAATAACCATTTTCGATATGTGCCGTGGGGCACCACAGAATTTTCTATTTTCAAATTCTAAATGAAAATGAGCTTTGAAAATGCGAGGAAGTTACACAACGCGGATGGTTATGTTTATCGTTGCGGTGCGGTTTGTTGTGTTCCTCTGCAGCAGAAGACGTGCGCAGCGCGTGGCCGCTAGAGGCGCTAGAAGGCGGTACGGGGAGGGGGAAGGCGCGGTTTTCAAATCGAATGATATATTTTTTTTTACAAAACCGGCCGTTTTTCTAGGCGCAAGCATGATATCGCGAGTGAAAAAGGACATCGAGAAGGGCATTTAGTATCTAGTATTGTAAATGCCGTGAGCCGTGACTTACTGGACTAAAGCCTCGACTGGAAGCCGTTGTGGGGCGGTTTTATCTCGCCCCATGGGGTGTCTGGCAGCGTCTGAATCAACGCGAGGGACGATACTAGAAACTACTTCTGACGTATAGTACGATGTACGATTCGTGATCGATTTGAACTTTCGGTTAAATCAACTATTTTCAGTGTCGGCACTACCTCGCCTTTCTTGCTTGGGCCTGGAAGATTAATGTGTTGGCGTCCATCTCAGCCTCTCAATGCATTTTGTGCACCATCTCTTGTACAGGAAAACTGGCAGAGAAACCGCCAGGAGGGTAGGCATTCTCTACACATCCGTGCCTTTTTTTGCCTACCCCCCGGCGGAGTTGCCTATGCTCCAGGCGTTTGATGCCGTTTCCCTCCAATATCTGTACAGGCTGCCTTGTAATACCATGTAATACACGTATTACAGTACCACGTAATACCGCGTAGTGCCCTTGCCCTTGGCTTCCCGTGGCAGCGTCACCAGGTTGGCGGTGTTTGTGGTGTGACGGTTTTGACAGCACGAGTACTTGTCAGTGCCCGTAGTACTTATGCAAGGTTTGGATTAGGAATTAAACATATACAGGTATTCCATTTATTTTATTTATTTATTTTTATTTACACAATGCTAGCACACAAGATTGTGCCATACTCTTACATTTGAGTCTAAACAGATTTTCTTATTAACAGTCTCCAGATATTATTCACTATTTACAATGTTGGCAACATAATTTGTTTTCAAGTTTCTATCACTTAAAATTATAGTAGAATCCTATACATTGTGGCGACTGTTTCTGTTTATTTTTTGAAAAAATCAAGTTTATTTATGGTCAATTGATAACCATTACTTATGTTTCCAGATGATTCAGTCTACTGTTTACCTTACAGATAATAAGGGACATGTCTATTAGTCTAATTTTGCCTGCTGTTGGTAACTTTGGGCTTTAGGAAGAAATTTTAATGTTGTTCTTGTCACACATCAGGCATTGTATACTTAACATTAGGAATTACATAATAAAAAGACAAAAGCAAATGATGACTTAAATCACACAATGGCATAGGCGCATCATCAGCTATACCATCCAATTGGTAACTTTCAATTTTTGTCACAACACAAGACAAGATACTTTTAAGTATGAACCCTCTTACCATTCATTCTCCTGATCTTAAAAATGAGAATAAAGTTTGATGTTACATGATGCCATGGTATGCGATTGATTACTGGCCATAAATGTTAAAAATGCAGCAGTAGCTGCTTAATTTAGCATTTTCAGATGGCAAAGGGAATGCCCAAGAGCATATAATATATGGCGCAGAAAATTTGCTTACTTTTTGTATTTCTTACCTGCACACACACAAGCGCACCCACTATAAAAATGAATCAATCATACAACGAGAACAGAGAGACAATTAAATAAGGAACACATTGAGCTGCAGAATTGATTGCATACAATTCAGGGAATACATATATTTGCAGCGCTTTCAACAGTGCAAAGAGGCAGCTGTTCACGCAAAGGATTCCTGACCTCCCGGCCAGAATGTTGACAGCACGTAGCTAAATTAAGAAAATATTTGTACAAAACCGGAACACATTCACACACTAGAAGTGCGTCAAATTCTGGTCGGAGGGCTGCCCAGTCCATCCGCAAATGTGACTTTCGACCTTTGGGTGAACATACACGGGTTTGGAGAGAGTACCAGGCGTACCGGACTCCGGGGAACAGCCAGACTTTAATTTCGTTCACCGGAATGATGAAATATCGATTTACAACGCAACTGAACGCGAGGAATGACCAGTAGGGACATTTTGCAGCAAACCAGTCTTGGCAACCTCCCCTACCAAACGCAAGCCTCGCCGCTTATTTCGAACGAGTCTTTTTTTTTTGTTTCGTATCAGCTTTTTTTTCAAAATATAACAACAACTTTAACACGACAGCACACTGGCCGCTTTCACTGCCACTTTTCGTCAGCGTCACTCTGACGGCATTTCTCGCCTTCCCGTCTCTGACGACGCCCACCCGCCGGGCCGCGTGCCCAACTACTGCTCCTTCTTGATCTTGACGCTGTCCGTGCGGGTCTTGGCGAAGTGCGAGTCGCTGATGGGGTCCAGGCCGTACTCGTAGGCTCCGAGGTCGCTGTCGTCGTAGTAGGCGTAGTCGTAGTCGTTCTTGGGCGGGGCCTTGGACTTGGGCGGGGCGGCAGCCGCGGTCGACTTGATGGGCGCCGCGGCCGTGGGGCTGGCCGAGCCGCTGTTGGCCACCACCTTGGCGGTGTACTTCTTGGGGGGCGGCGCCGGCGCGGAGGTGGTGGCCGAGGACCTGCTCGCGGGCCTGCTGTTGCTGTTGAACTGGTTGTTGAAGGCGGCCACCGTGCTGGGGGCGTTGGTGGGCTGGTAGTTGCCGCTGCTGCTGGCGCTGCCGCCCTGGGGCGCGGGCGACGGCGAGAAGGGCCGCGGCGCGTTCTGCGAGCTGTACAGGTTGTTGTTGCCCGTCGTCTGCTGCTGCTGGAAGGCGGCGGTGGCGGCGGACGTGGACTGCCGCTGCTGCGGCGGCGGCAGCGTCGTCTGCGGGGGGCTGAAGGGCGCGGGCCGCGGGCTGGTGGGGAAGTACACCGGGAACGCCGAGCTGGGCTTGGTGGTCTGCGCGCTGCTGGCCACGCTGTTGGTGGTGGGCAGGTTGTCCGTGGTGCTGGCGCCCTTGTTGTTGTACGCGCCGCTGCCGCTGTCCTTGCCGTTGTACCGGTTGAAGGAGTTGAAGTCGCTGGCGCGGTAGTTGCTGGAGTGCGCCGTCTTGAGGAACTCCTGCTCCTCCGGCCGCTCGTAGTCGTCGGACTGCGTGGTGGTGCTGGCGCCGCCGTTGAGCTTGTAGGTGTTGTAGTTGAAGCGGTTGTTGTTGGCGGTCGTGGCGGCGGCGGCCGGGGAGGAGGCCCGCTGCTGCTGGAAGGGCTGAGGGGTGGTGGGGCTAGCCTGCTGCTGCTGCTGCTGCTGCTTGGCGTAGAACAGGGAGTACTGCTTCTGCGTCTGCTGTTGCTGCTGCTGGGTGGTGGCCGGGGCGGGCGTGGACGACTGGAAGTACTCGGTGGCCGCGGTGGGCTGTTCGCCGCGGGAGCGCTGGATCGTGTTGTAGCGCGCCTTGGTCTGGTAGTTGTGGTTGCGGGCCGCGTCCAGCACCGTCGTGGTCGTGGTGAAGGTGGTGGTCGGCGCGCCCGACAGGAAGCCCGTGGTCTGGGTGGCGGCCGTCGACGGGTGCGTGATCTGCAAAACAGAGTCCGTTCGTTAATGTTTTGAGCCCCTGACAATCTTCGGATGCGTGAGAGAGAGAGAGAGAGAGAGAGAGAGAGAGAGAGAAGGGAGAGGGAGAACGCCCGTCTCATCGTCTGGATAGCATCGCGTCCGTCCCCGCCGGGTGGGTAGGCATCCCATCGGGCACCGACCCATCCAGCTGGCCGGCCGTCACGCCGCCTGCCTGCCCCGCCTCGGGTGCCTGGGGCCCGAGCTGAGTGAGGCAGCCGCGGCCTGCGCCCTGCGGCTGCGGTCAAGGCGAGAGCGTCGCAAAGTTCATATTTGGACGTGACATGATAGCTTAGAACGCCTGGCGAGGCGAACGGCTCCGGCAAGGCCACGAGACGGGCGACCCGCGATGCGGCCCCGCGGAGGAGGCAGGCGCTCTCTCTCCCTCTCCACCTCCCCCTTTCTTAGATCAACCAACACATTCAAAATTCCTTCCCCTCACCCCATTACATCCCAATGCCAACGACACAATTTCCAACCCTCCCACTCTCGCCATACTCACGGGCGCGGGGGTGGTGCGGATGGCCGGGAAGTTGCCGCGCTGTCCGAACGCCTGGTTGGGGCTGTCTACGTTGCTGTGCTGGTCCTGCTGGTAGGTCCTGAAGTACTCCTCCTCGTCGCCTTGGTAGCGGGGCTGCTGGGGCTGCTGGGGCTGCTGGGGCTCCTGGGGCTGCTGCTGGTACTGCTCCGGCTCCTGGCCGCCCTTCTGCACCAGCTTCCTGCGCACCGTCACCTTCTTCTTCCTCTGGCTGTTGTCCTGCTGCTGGGCAAAGTTGTTGTTGTTGTTCTGTTGGGGGAAGCCGTTCTGCTGTTGCTGCTGCTGAGGGAAGTTCTGGCGAGCGGGCTGGGTCGTCTGTTGCTGCTGGAAGTTGTTGGCGGGGCGCTGTTGCTGCTGGAAGTTGTTGGCAGGGCGCTGCTGCTGCTCCTGTTGGAAGTTGTTGGCAGGTCGCTGCTGTTGCTGTTGCTGGAAATTGTTGGCCGGGCGCTGTTGCTGGTTGTTGTTGTTGTTGGGACGCTGTTGTTGCTGCGGCTGCGGCTGCGGCTGCGCCTGGGGCTGCTGGTTGTTGGGTCGCTGCTGCTGCGCCTGCTGCTGGTACTGCTGGACAAACGACGGCAGCGGCCCCGTGGGCTTGGCCTTCTGGCTGTGGCGGAAGGCGTTGGGCCTCGTGTCCGGCTCGTAGTCGTCATCGTCGTCCTTGCCGCCGTTCTTGCTGTTGAAGAAGCTGCCGCTCTGGGAGCCCCTGGAACAGCGGGAAGAAGCCATGTTTCCGAATGTCGTCTCCGTGCGGGGGCGAAATAAAGGCAAGTGGTCGCAAATGGTATATAAGGAGAGAAAAAAAGGCGTAATGAGCAGTGTTACGCCGAAATCCCAACTCGCACCAGAGTCGGTCGGGTCCCATGAGAGCCACGCCGCGCCGAGTCCGGCCGAGGCTGTCCGGGGTCCGGGGCATGACGGACTCAGACAATGAGTCTGTTACAGCAAGCGTGGAAAGCAACACTGAGACTGTCTTCGGAAACAGCCTCTTTCTCGCTCGTTGGCTTGGCAAAACGACCCCGCGCTGCGGGGGGGGGGGGGGGGGGGCACTGCGAAGGTGTTGCCGGTGGCGGCGCGGCCGTTGCGAAAGGAGGAAAACGATGCCGGGCCGGCCGGCCGAACGCAATGCGGTGGTGCGAATCTACGAATCATATCCTTCCTCTCCTTTCCCGCCTCTGCCATGAATGGTGCAATCTAATGGCTGAGCGCCTCTCTCATGACATCCGACGCGGCGCCCGATGGCGGCCGGCGCTCAATGCCGCCGCCGGGACAACAACGGACATTGTCTCGTCACGAAGGCGCGGAGGGACCGTGGGCGGGCGTCGGGGGCGGGGAGGCGAAGGGACGGGGGGGGGGGGGGGTATGCGCCATTGACACGTATCGGGCGAGTTATTCCGACCGGAGGCGGGTCCCGATGCGTGGCGATAGAAAGAATAGTAACGCGCGCACGGCAGAGTAGCCGTGAGCGGCTGCGAATGTGGCGGGGGAGGGCGCGTGGCGCGCGGCCTGGCCGCCGGGCGGCTTACTTGAAGATGTCCCTGCTGGTGCCGTGATGCAGGCGGCGGTCTCCGGTGTCGGCGCGCTGCAGGAAGAAGTCGTCGTCCTCCTCGCCGGCGTCGTTGGAGGCGATGGGCTTGGTGCGGGGCGCGGGCGGCAGGCCCTGCGGGGCCTTGGGGGCGGGCTGCAGCGCGGGCCGCGTGGTGGACGGGCCCAGCGCGATGGGGGTGGGGGACGGCCGTGATCCGGGCGCCCTCGGCGCCGACGTCTGGCCGGCACCTGCAGACAGCAGCACGTCACTCGGCTCCCAGGGCTGCCCAGGGCGGGCGGGCGGCGGCCAGGGCCGAGGGGGAGGCGACTGTCGAGGGCTCACTGCGGTGCACACCCGCGCTCTTATGCACACCCGTCATTTCACTGACGCTACAGTAGTTTATCGTGGCAGCGGTCTGTGTGCCGGAATTCAATTGTAAAATTACTACCATTAATTATTTTAAATTGCATAGGCATCAAAAAAATATTACGCTTGTGCCCTGATTTAAGTCGACTCCCCCTCACAGGGACAGGAGTGGAGTAGAAGGGTAAGAAGTTGTATTGTACAAAGCGGTTTGGAATAAAAAGGTGGTTTAGAAGCGAAGTCTGTATACAACATGCACATGCAGTCGTGGGCAGTCGGGTGCTCTCGGCGCGCTGCGGTCTGGCTGAGGTGTACCTCCCCGTCTGTACGGCCAGCGTCTCCCTGTCCGTCCGCTGTGGAAACAGATGACGGCACTCACGACGTCCGCACAGATTTGTGAAAGGCGCCGGATTTCACACGGCGATGCACGCGCAAAAAATAAAGTGCAACAGGTATTACCTCTTCAGCGTCGATACAAAAAGAATAAGTATAATTTCAAGACCACACAAGTAGGTTCTGGCGCGCTGGCAGACAATGCTCACCGGTGGCGTAAGTGTGAGTCATTGCGAATAGCCGTGAGAACGTTCCCCTGCCCCTCCTCCCCTCGTTTCCAATCCCACCCACCGCCGGTCCGGTACAAGTTGTCGTTGTTGGAATATCGCTTAGCAGGCGGGGCATACACTACAGCTGTCTTTTTACTTTAAAATAAATTGCGGATCCCTTTGCACGTTGAAAATGATTACTTTGTCAACAAGTTGACATTGAAAAGTTTCGAAAGCGACGACTTTCAACGTATAGCGGACGTTTCTTGCAGATCCCCCCTGAGATCTTCTCGAACGAAAATGTCATGATTCTTTTTTATTGCAGCGAGAATAAGAGAACTGGTGGTCCCCCCTGCAAATCTGGCCGACTTTTGGGGCGCGTATGTCTGACCACATCTCAGCCTTGGCGCGCCCGTGGCGCCCGCACGTGCAGCGCCGGCGCCATGCTAAAGTGGTGAGAACCTCCCACGCCCACGCAGCCCGGGCTGCGTCCGGACCGCCCTATCCTTGTCATAATCCCATTGACTGCTGCCGGCGGCCGGCAAAACTACACTCTCATCCCGCTTTCGAACGCAGCGGCGGCGCAGACGCGGGGGGAGAGGGTGCCCGGCGCCCGCAAGGCATATGCTACGCGTGCGGGTTGCATGGCACAATGCTTCCCACACGAAAACAATTCAATCATTTTTCTGAGCGCGTAAAGAAAAAAAACACATGTTTTAATGACACCTTTTTTCTCATTAACAAGGAAAGACCCCCGATTTGAATTTTTTGACGGTGCCAACATTTTTGTAATAAGCTGTGGAGAGAAAGTTTGCGCGGGTGCTCATTAAAAGCTGCGAAACAAAAAAAGAATGTTACAAAACGTCCATTTAAAGCGACGAAAAATTATTTTGTCACTCATTGGACTGTTACGCATCGTTACGATTCTTGCCATCGTCCAGAGAAAGACAAGTCATACGTTACCACGAAGCCATCCCACCTGGTCCGTCTGTCTGTGAACGGATTTTCATGGGACTCGGACCAGTACATGTCGCAAATTTTGTCACACCAGTCAGGAAGTGCGCGAGGAAACAAAATCCAAAATACTCAGAAATGCAAAGTGCATTAATGCACTCTTGAATTTTTGAGAGAAAATTGGCCTATGCGAAGGACACAGGTAATTACTAATTTACGACATGCATAGGCAATTAGTATTTTTGGAGTGTACCCAGAGGGCCCTCGCGAAGCACGCTAATAAATGTTGGCACTGCCTGAGAGATATGACGTCCGTTATGACACTTGTCTTCATTTGCAAACAATACAGCGCGCGCGAGCGGCCAAGACGGTGAGGAGAGGCTACCAACATTGGCAGATGATGTCTCCCTACGTTCGTAATCCGCAAGGCCATCCAAGCAATAACGGATCAAACTACTCCGTTCCGCGGTGCTTCTATTTTTGTAACAGTAGAGGCAAAATTAAAAATTGGATTCTAAATTTACTTTCACTCAATAAAATTTTGAAAATCTTTCCGGCAGTGCCAAAGGAGGGCACTGGTGTTCTGCCTCTCCGCTCTTCACAGCAAAAGACAATGGTATTGACTTCGGCGTACACATTCTTCGCGAGTACTGAAGATGACTGCTCTGCCAATATCATTTGTCTTCGCTGAATTTAACCACCATCCGTCCATTACATCGAAATCCGTTCGTCCATTAGCATTTTAATCTTGAAGAAAATACTGGAGTGTCATCTACTTCCAGGGACGAAAGCCGCACCCTTCGTCACGCACCGACACAGTATTTTCAGCTTCACTGAAACCGGCGAGATGTTCATGAACATCATGCTCACTCCACCACTCTCGATATTTCTGCCTTAGGTTTTCAGGTATAGTCGGTTGGGCAGAGTCCATGTGCACACTGTAATTACTCCGTTAAACATTTTAATCGATATATCGTTCTAGTTGCATAGAGCAGCACGTTCACGGCCGAATCTAAGCGAAACGTTCAACGGTGTGCAAAAGGAGCTGCTTCAGAACTGAGATGAACTGCAGTTTAGAGTTAAAAAGAAGACGAAAACTAGTTAATTCTCCTTTTTAGGACGGGAAAAGAAAATCACCGAATGTGAACAGAAAGTCTAAGAAGAAGTGAAGGTTTGAGCTTTGATTGCATGGGTGGGTGGGTGAATGTGACGGCATGAAAACTAGTTCCAGAAATATTGTGGAGCGTAAAGAGGTGATGGGGCCTTCAGTGATAATCGGGTGATCGGGTGGAGTGAAAGAAGGACGGATTTGCTCGAAGGCGGAACAAGTGAAGAGCGGATTGCAGCAGTCCTACCGACAGCGATGACTCCGCACGGACCCCAGACAGCCTGACCTCGGTGCCAGTTGTCAACAAACAGAAGCTACCCTCACCGACAGCCGGTGTAACAAAGAGGGTCGTTAATCAACAACTCCAAAGGAGTGTGTGTACAAAGCCCCGGGGAAAGCTTGAACCAAAGAGTCATCCTGTCGGTAAGGCTGCGTTGCAAATAACAGGCGGCAGAACTCCAGCACCACTCACCGATCCGGAACAGATCGAAGTTGTCTCCGAAGTAAAGGGATGAGGACTCACAGTCGATGTTGTACCAGTCGTCGCAGACCTGGTTCTCTTGGTCGAACGCCGTGTCGTTCGGACACAGAAACCGGAAATCTTGGATCTGTGAATTTTCATTTTTGCAGCAAGACGTTTCCATGTTATTAAGCGAACATTCATCTCACAGGCACCGGCATTAAATGTGTTCATCGAGTGAACTAAACCTCGGTTTTTCCTTACCCCGATGCCCGGCACCTTGACGCACACGTGGAACATCTGGCACTCCGTCTCGGCGTCCCCGTAGTAGCCGCCGACGATCTTGTCGCTGCAGTCGAACTGCGTGTCGGGCATGTTGGCCGGGTTGAAGTTCGGCGGCCGCTTCTGGGCAGCGACCCCCATCAGGGCCACGACCAGCGCCACGCCTGCAGACACAAGAGCAGAGCCGGTGACGACCTGACGGACCACGCAAACATCCTGCGCTGCGCGGTAGGGGTTAGGGAATCAGTGTCCGCCGCCGGCCGAGCTTAGTGACGGACCCTGCGGGGCCTGCGGGGCGCCCCGTGTGGAGCGGGCGCCCCCCTGTATGGGCATGGTCACATGGGAGCCCTCTGACCCCGCTCACCCCCCGCGTCGCGTGTATATGTGAAGCCAGGTGCCATCGGTTCACACTTACGCGGTTGCACCATATGAAGCGCAGCGCCGCACGTCGAACAGACTCAAGAGAGAAAAGAAAATAGTGAGTGAACCAACGCCACTGAATGAATGAATGACTAAATAAACTGAATAAACGAATCGCGTTTCGCTCGTAAACAAACACATTTAGCCGTGTAGGGGCGCGCGCGTGCACGCAACTGCACGCATTTGACCGTGTAGTGCACACACACACACACACACTGTTCCGTGACATTTAAGGGTTTGACATGTGTGTGTGTGTGTGTGTTTGTGTGAGGGGGCGGAGGGGAGGAGGACGAGAGGATTGTGGGGCACGCGAGCGTGCCCCAGTCCCAGTGCCCTAATGAGGTGTCCAGTCTCGTCATGCGAGGTTCGCTCATCTGCGTAAAAAGCGGCCTGTCCGGTGAGGAAACCCCTCGGCCCGGGCGCCCCTCTCCGATTGTGGCGGCCCGCCGGTGCCTGATGGCCTCTGCCGGCCCCCGGCCGACCAGCTCCCGCTCGAACCCAAAGGGCACACGACGAGCACGCGCCAGAGAAGCTGGGAGACCAACTCGAAAATTTAGCGCGAAACGTGTCGCCATACGCTGTGAACAGCGGGCACGGGGCGCGTGTGTTTCGGCGCTGGGAAAACATTTCGCCAGTCAGCTCTGCCGGGCTCTGCGCAACAGTGTCGCAGTGTCGCCCCGGTCTCCCGACCCCGCGATTGAAGAACACTTTGCGCATGAAGAAATAATGCACGTCAAGTGTGCTTTTGCAGGGCGCGGCGTGGGCAGAGCGGGCAGAGCGGGCAGCGGAGGGTGCTGCGAATAAGCGTTCTCAGAGCGGCGGCACGGCGCGGCCGCGGCATTGGGACACCGCAGCGGCTCCGGCGGCGGGCGTCTGCCCGGGCGCGCATCTGCACGACACGGCCGCGAAGCGGGGCGGGCCCAGGCGGGCCCAGGCGGGCCGCGAGTGACTCACGATGCACTGCGAATAGAGAACATTGGCGATATTTCGACGAGTCCCGAGGATGCGGCGCAGCCGCGCCCCCAGCCGGCTCCGCGCAGATACGTGAGTGTGGTCCGCGCCCCGCCGCCGATTGGCGATCCGCATCACCAAGCCAAATCGTTTGCAATGATGTAATAAACGGCCATAAAAAGGTCAGCGGCGGCAGGAGGGCAGTGTGCGAACCGGCGGCCGTTTATTGTCACATCCTAGAGGGGCTTCTTAGGTCACGTGACGACGGTTAGGAAACGGGCGGGGTGCCGTGTCGCAGGCTTCGCAGCAGCGCAGCGGGCCTCGCGACAAACTGCACTGCACTGCAGGCCCCGCGGGCCCCGCCCGGCACAAACGAAGCCATCGCGGCGGAGCAAATCGCAGGTACAGGACGCGTGTACAAGAAGTGTTGGCGCTATCAAGATGGTCGTGCTGTGCAGCCGGTGCAGAGCATCTGACGCGCCTGGGGTGCCCGTGCTGTTCTCAGAGGTGTCCAGCATGGTAGCCGTGTCCGCTGGCCTCCCCCGACGGCCGCCGCCGGCCTCAGGGGGGACGCCTGCAGCCGCCGCCGCCGCCGCTCGCGGCCTGCTTCGAGAGACGCGCGGCCCCCACAGTTCTGCGCGATAAGTCCATCCTTCAAACCTAATTGGCCACCTGGCATTTCCCGACCTTTCTCACCAAAAGCACGGCGCAGAACAGAGCGGCGGCGGCGGCGCCTCGCCCCTCTCTTTCTCTTTGGGCATTTCTTCCCCGTGATCGCTGCTCCGCCGTGCCCCTCCCGCCTCCCGCCTCAGTTTCGGCCTTGAGGCCCTCGCTGCACGCAGAGCACCGAGTAGACCGCCCCCCCCCCCCATCCTCCCCCGACAGGGACCCGGACAGCGGCAGAGCAGGACGCCCGACGGCACACACTTGCAGCGAGTGCAGTGCAGGCAATGCAGGACAGACGGCCCCGCCGCGGCCGCGTGCTTCTGATACCAGGAGGACGTGCTCGCTGAGCTCGCTTGCATGGACCGCCACTCTCTCCGGGCCGATGGACGCAGCAGAGCGACACGGGGCGGCTACCTCTACTGCAGCGCTGCTGAGCCGGCAGGGCAGTTATTGTCACACAGCCCGTCCCGCCCGCCCCCCGCGGTGACCCGCCGCCCCGCAGCGCCCCGCAGGCTGACGGGCAGCCGTGAGGTGGCACTTTTACCCGCCGC
The DNA here is from genome assembly GCA_026979955.1 of Megalurothrips usitatus. NCBI lineage: Eukaryota > Metazoa > Arthropoda > Insecta > Thysanoptera > Thripidae > Megalurothrips > Megalurothrips usitatus. Next base: position 9,225,273 of record CM049592.1, read on the forward strand.
ATTAAGCCGCGTCCATCCTGCCGCGGGCAGCGGGGGCACGCTCTGCAGGCTGCAGGCCCTGCAGGCCCTGCAGGCCCTGCAGGCCGCGGGGGAGGTATCGCAAGTGACGCCGGCTTCGCCACGGTCCGCGTGGCCGTAGTGCGCCGCGACGGGGCACTGTGGCCGGGACTGGGAGGCCCCGCGCCCGGCGCCGGCAGGCAGGCCGTCGGCCCCCAGGTTCTTGCCGGTGCGGTTTTTCACTGGGCCACTGACTAGGCTCGCACATCCACCGCGGCGCGGCGGCGCGGCACCCCTGGCGCACCCTGGCGGCGGTGAGCTGCAAGCGCAATGCCACTTTACGGGGACGCCAAGTGCCGAGTAGAGAGGCGGACCTCACCTGCCATTTCGATTTGCGCGGCTCGCGCGCGGCCGTGTTTTGCCTGGGGATTGCGGCACACACACACTCACTATGAGAAATGTGCGTGTGTGTGCGCGCACGCACGCGGAAGCTTCATTAACGACATGCTGCCCGTGTGCCGTCACACCGGGATGGGCCGCGGCTGCCGCCGCCGGCAGGGACCGAACCCGCGGCGACCCGTTCGCCAGTCACGTGCCGAGCTGCGGCGAAACAAAGACGCGGCGCTCGGGCCCCACATTACCAAACGCACCGACTGTGTGGGATCCCTCTCTGTGGGATCACCGTGGCATCCCCGGCTGATCTGCACGGTGCCCCGATACCAAATGCCAAGGTGAGCGGTGCTCGTGCTGGCATCGCACTGGCAGCCGCTGCACTCGGGTCCCCTGCTGCCTCCGCCGCCCGCGCCGTACACCGTGCTGTGCGCTGTGCGCTAGGCGAGGGATGTTCCGCATCGCATCGCATCGCATGGAGAGCCGGCCGGTGACATCAGTCCGGTCGTCAGACGCTACGCGCCCGCCGTGTCCCCGCTGACCTTTCGGGTGGTCGGATCACATCGGGTCCGGCCCGGCCCCGTCCGCGGCGGCGGCGCGGCGCGGCGCACACTTCCGACCGCGGCGGCGTCGATAATTGTCACACATCGCCGCGGCCTTCACGCTTTCCCCCCGCGGGGTCCGGCGGGCGCGCAGTGTGGCTCTGTCGCCCACGCGGCCGGCACGCGTGCGGCACGAGACCGTCAGTGGGCGGGGCACGCACAAATTGGGAGGATCCATTCCGGTGCCGCCGTCGCAACGCTGTGCCCGCCCGGGGCGGTCAGGCCGGGTGCGGCGGGGCAGCGGGGGCAGCGGCGGGACGGGGGCTCATCTTCGCCAGCTAGCCTCGCATACCGCATATATGCGCGTCCACGGCGGCGGCGGCGGCGGCGGCGGCGCCCTGCTCTTGCCAAACCCAGAGTGTGGGTCGGCGCGGCGTGGCGCGGGCCGCGGTGGGGAGCGGGACGTGCGGCCCAGCGGCCCGGCGGGTCCAGCCAGCCGAGGGCCGGGCGGGCTGGGCGGGCTGGGCGGGCTGGGGCCGACCCGCGGCCCGCGGCCCGCAGCCCGCCCGCCTAGCTCGAGCTTGTTTCTCACGGACGGTCACTTTGCGTCGAGGATAATGGGCACGCACACGCGACGGAAAACTTTTCATACGTTTCTCCGGCCGGCCACCCGGTACGGCCCCGGCAGGCCGCACACCCACCCTTGGCGCATTGTTGCTGCCGCCGCTGCCGCGCTTTATTACGGGTAACTCATTTCTGTATTTGCCTTGAGCTGTGCTCTTGCGGGCGTCAGAGCTGCTCACACGCTGCGGCCCCGCAGCCACACCAGCCGGCGCGGCACGAGGCCGGGCCGCGCGACACCACGCCACGCGCACAGCGGGGCGACAAACTGCGTGCGGAAACGGGGCGCGCACGAGAGACGGCGCGGACACCGAGGGAGTGGGGGCCCGGGCCCGCGAGGGTGCGGGCAGGAGAGTGATGCACGCGGAGGCGCGGCGGGGCAGCGCCGCGGCGAGAGGTCGACCGCCGAGGCTTCCTAGAGTCCGCCACCGGCGTAACCTTTCTGGGGGACGTATGGGCAGCGGCTCCAGCGGCTCCAGGCCGAGCTCCAGGCCTGCCTGCCAGCCCCGCCTGACCGGCTGGGTGCCGCCAGCCTCTGCCGCCGTAGCTGCACATTACGCCCATCTCTCCTAGAATGCAGGGGAATAAAAAGAAACGGTGCCAGTAAAACGCTGGCCTTCTGGGACTCTTGTTCCCCCACCCCCCTTATGATATTCATACGACCAAAGTTTCTTTTAGAAAAGAGAAGTTTATAGTTTTTTTTATTTTCTTAAGGGTGGTCTGAAATCGCAACTGCGTGCGCGGCTGCCTGCTTCGGCTCGGACGCGGTCAGGCTGGTGACACGGGTCAGACGCAGTCAGGTGTCGTGCAGGTGACCCAACCTGTGCAATAGGCAGTTTGAAAACGGCACTGCAAGCTGTTGGCGTTGCACAACGAAACTGCATTCCGGGCGCATCCATGCCGCCGCCGGCACGTCGCAGAGGGAGAGCGAGCGAGCGAGAGGGAGAGGCAGCAGAGAGCGATAAAGAAGGAGAGATACACAGAGAGAGAGAGAGAGAGAGAGAGAAGAGAGACAGAGAGAGAGGCAGGGAGGAGGTTCAGGATGGGTGCTGTATGCGTTATTACCGAGGCCTTCACTGAGACGCGGACATTATACACGGTAACGAGACATTGTCGTGGAGCGCACTCCGCGTGCACACGGCGAAACTGGTGAAAGGCGAGCCGAGCGACTTTTTCCTACTAAAATGTCTCGATGAGGTCGTGGCGCTGAGACACTGCGGTCTCCAGCCCGGGCGGGCGCCACGGGGCTCTGACGCGGTGGGAAACCAAATCATCGACGCCACCATCAGTGTCCTCATCTGTACTCCTTCCGGAAAGCTGATCATTCAGGAAATATGCAAGCAAAAACGAGGAAAAAAAGGTGAACAAGGCGCAAAGTGCATCGCCTCTGCGCGCGCGGCAGCTTTCTACTAGAGTAGTTTTGCTTGTTTGCATTGTCCGCTCCGAATGTTGCTTTTTTTTTCTCCTCCAGACGAAGAAGAATTACTGGCGCTGCACGCCGCACCCGGAACAATACGGAGGCGGCAAATACGGCGGGGCACGATGACAAATTCAGATTGCGCGCCGTTGTTGTTGTTTTTTTTTTATCAGCTTTCCTCTCCGCTCCGATAGTGGCTGCTTGGAGATGCTAGTAATGAGCTTGGAGAGGGGCAGGGAGCGCCGTGCCGAGCTCCGCGGGCAGTCCGTGCAGGGCACGGCGGGACTGCGGGGAGCAGCGGGGCGGCCACGGCGCGACAGCGATGGCCGCCGCGGCCAAAGATGCCGTCGCCAAGAAGCACTATTCGATTGTGAAAGGATTATCTCAGGCGGGCGGTCCGGGTCCGAGAACAAAGGCGGGGCGCGGAGCGAAAAGGAGGGACGCCAGGCGACGCAGGGGGGGGGGGGGACGGCGATATTACTGCACCGCCCGCTGCAGCGACTGCATCACATTGCATGCCTGATCAGGGCTCCGCGCTCCGCGGGCCGCAGGTGCAGCGGGGTGCGGGGAGCGGGCCGCTGGGGGGCCTGCGGGGCCCGGGCTCAGAGTGCCGACGCACGTCCGCGGGGTCCTCGACACCCACAAACGGTCAACACGTTGACGGAAAGCTCAGAAACCCGCGGCAGATCTCCGTCTCTGCGATGCGCACAAAGAGCGGGAGTGGAATATGAAGAGGAGGGACAGAGCCGCGGGGCCCCGGGACAGTCGTGGCGGCCCCGTCCTTGGCTGCCGCACAGCCGCCTCTCCGTCTCCCCATCTTCATGACCTTTGCGGCGGCCGGCGATTGCTTCGCACCGTCCAGCTCGCCGGAGGAGGAGGGAGAGAGACGCACACAGAGGGGCGGAGGGGGAGAGACAGAGAGGGTGAACTCGGAAGCAATCCATCGGCTTATTAGCCTCCAAGCTGACAAAATAGGCGGCTGCGGGGGCGGTGAGGGGACGGACGGGGCGGGGAATACGGGCCGCACATCCGGCGTTTAATTGTGTCTCCACAAAGTTCGCAGGACTCTCCAAAAATGGATCGCAGTTTTTTTTTTTTTTTTGCCCCGACGGAGAATATCGACTGGTTACAGAATGGTGGCGTTTCGGACCGCCGGCGAGGAGGGCACAGGCGCTCGCAAGGCCACGGCCCCGCGGCCCGCGGCCCGCGGCCCACCACAGCGCGGGCCCGCGGGGGGCATCCTTGTGGCCGCGCGGCACTGTGTGGTCCTGGCAGGCGGGCAGGCGGGACCGCGTCGCGGTTTTTTGTCGCGGGGTTATTAGGACAGACGCACGCGGCTGGCCGCTTGCGGGGCGGCGACGTGGACGCAGCCGGAGCGGCCGGGGCCTCGGCGCTCCCCGCTCCAGTTCCAATCCCCTGACCTGGATCAGGAATCCTCCAATCTGAATGCGTTGCGTGCGGTGCCGGGCGGCGCGCGGCGGGCGGCGTGCGGCGCCGAGTGTCCACCGGCATCCCAATGCCTATGGACCGCCGCCCGGCCCGGCCGCCCCGTGCGGCTGCACCGCCTCTCGCTCGCCAAGGGCGCCAGGCCGGCCGCGAGCCGCGGGGGCAGCGGGGCGGGCCGACACTCCGGACCTCATCCTCTCAGGCAACGTACGCCGCCTTAACGACTACACCCGGATTACGCTACTCTTGAAACGACAACTTTTTTGAACTAAGTCGCCTCTACAAACTTCTCTTTGCTCTTCTAGTCGAAGCTGTCACGTCTCTACGGGTTCTGTGTATTTTTCTTAAAACTGACAAGGATCATTCATGTCCGCAGTGTCCTCTGCTTTCAAGTTGATTTGGCTCATTTCGTCGTCGGGTTGTCGGTCTTCGGCGGAGGGGAAGGGAGGGTCGTCCAGCGCCACGCACAAGACACCGCGCGGTGAATGCGGATCGGACACATTTTGTTTGGAAATAAAAAGAAAAGACCGCCTCCTGTGCCGTATGATGCTTGCGACAGCAGACGAGACGCGGGCGAAGGGGGTCTTGTGATGAGCCGCCCGGGACGGGAGGGACGGGCCGCGCCTGCCGCCCTCTCACTCTTTGGAGTGCCGCACTGCCGCGCCAGTCACCGGCGGAGCCTGGCAGAGCATCAAGGTTGCCTTCGGGAACCAGCATCGAGAGCCGGCGCGGTACTCGTCACAAAAAAAGAAATACATTTAAAACAAAAAAAAAAATGAACGGAAAACTGGTGATGGGGCAGCATGTAGTAAGAGGCAAGGAGAAGCACGGCCGGCGGGAATGTTATATAGAGTTGTTCAACTGGAGTTGTGCAGTCCACACAATTTAAAGGCGAACTGGGGAATGTCCGTCCGGCCGGAACCGCAACAGCGGGAGCGCCTGCGAACGGCAGGGTAGGCCGTCCCGCGCGGCACGCGTGCGCTGCAGCGGTCGGCGCTGCCTAACCAGCAGGCGTCGCGGCCCCGCCGTGACCTTCCTGTCTGTCGGCCGCGGCAGATGAGCCCGGGACGAGAGCCGGCCGCTGCCGTTCGGCTCTTACTCAACGCGGCCGGCCGGCCCCCTTTAATCGAGGCGCGCGCCGCGGAGCCGAGGAGCCGCCGCCACCGACGCCGTCATTAGCGCCGCCCGCCCGCCACGCCCACCGCCCTGGCCGCCGCCCGGCACACGGCGGCTGTGTGCTGCCTACGGCTGTGTGCTGCCTACGGCTGTGTGCTGCCTACGGCTGTGTGCTGCCCGGCCGAGGCGTCGCCGCTGCAATTGCACACGCATCGCCTCGCTCCCTCCCGCGTCAACGAGCCTGTTTTTCTATCCCAGCACACCAGCCACTTTGGCTGATTGATAATCGGACGGGTGGAGGTGAAGGGTGAAGGGGATGGCGGCGGCGGTGGCGGCGGCGGGGGGCCGAGGACGAGCACGGCACGGGAGGGGGAAGAAGAGGGGTCGACCGGTCCGACCGCTCCGCCGTGAAATGGGTCACGTGTGTGTGTGTGTGTGTGTGTGTGTGTGTGTGCGTGTGTTCGCTGCCCCGCGTGTGGAAACGGCGCCGCAAGCCTCATTCATATGCCGCCGAAACCGAAACCGCGGAGGGGTCACTGCCAGTGCAGGCGGGGACGGGGGCGTCCCGCGGGGGGACACTTCCCGCCCGGCTCCCCGCGGACTGCACCGAGGCACCCCCCGCCCCCGCCCCCGCCGCCCCCCCGCCGCCGCCCCCGCCGCCCCCGCCCCCCCCGCCGCCCCCCGCCGCCCCCCCGCCCCCGCCCCCCGCCGCCCCCCGCCCCCGCCCCCCCGCCGCCCCCGCCTCGGGCTCCCGGCGCTCGCGGAGTCGTGTCGTGTCGTGCCCCAGCCTCGCCAGCGCCTCGGACGCTCCGACGCTCCGCCGCCGTGCCGCAATCGGCCCGCCCCCCTCATAGTCACGTTCGGCCAGAAGATTGTGTCGTTAGCGAGACCCCTCATAAAACTAATGTCGTCTGCTTAAACGAGTCCCGGCCACACGGCAACAGCGTCTCTGCTGCAGCGCCGCGGCGCGCCCCCGCACTCCACTCCCCCGACGCGTGCCGCAGCGCAGCGAGGGCGGTGCAGAAGTGTAACGCGGATCCCTGCTTGTTAGGTCACCAGATCACGGAGGGGCGGGCAGAGCAGGGCAGAGCGGGGCAGAGCGGAGCAGGCAGTGGCTGTGACTCCGTCGAAGAAGAGCAGAGCCGACCGCAGAGACGGAAACAAAGCGGCACAGAGCGGGGGGCTGGGCTGTGAGCACCGCTCTCTCTCTCTCTCTCTCTCTCTCTCTCCCTCTCTCTCCCACCGCCAGCGCAGGGCCCAGGCCGCCACGCCGCCGCCCATTCCCGCCTCTGATGGCACACGTGGAAGTCGTGTGTCTGCCCCGGGGCCCCCCCGTGTCGCCACCGCCCGCCGCGCTGCTCTGTGACTGCACACTTCCGCGGCCGGGGGGACGGGCCCCAAGCAGTGCACGGAGCACACGGGCCTCCTGCTCCACAAGAAGGGCCTCGCCTTGTGTGCTCGCTGTCGGAAGGGGGCGATACCGGCGGGAACGGCCGCATTCAAAAGTCGGGTGCGATCCGAAACGGGAGTTTCCTGGCAAGCGGTAATGTCCTGCTGGGGAAGGATGGGGGGCTGAGGGCAGCTGAGCCACTGCCTGCGCACTACGCAGCAGGGCGTCTGAACCCAAGTCTGAACCTCCGCCGCAGCACCCGGCCGCCGCCAACGTGACGCCAGAAGACGCGGAAACTGGAGCAAAACGCGTGGCGTTGGGAGCGGCGGCGGTGGCGGCGGTGGCGGCGGTGGCGGCGCCCACACAAACGCGGCAGTCAGCGGTCTTTCAGCGCCAAATCTGGGCGGCGGTGAGTGTGGCGGCGCGGGCAGGCGGCGGTGCACCATCATCACACAGTTTTGTGGGCAAAACGCCTTCCGAGGCGCCACCGCTGCCGGCTACCGCAACCGGAGCGGCGCACGGCGGGGGAGGGGGCGGGGGCGGGAGAGAGGCGCCCGGAGCGGGAGGGAAAGAAATGACGGCACTCCTAACTGAAGCGGCGGTGACGCGCCGTGTGTTATATCGCGCCTACGGCCCCACACGGCGGAGACGGAAACGCCGGCAGCCATGCGGATACGTAAACGGCATTTCCCATAAGGGACCGTCTCCTTCCGGACTCCACGTCGACCCATGAGAATAGTGATCACCGATGGGCCGTCTTATGGGAAGTCTCCTCCCGGTGCGCGCAGGACCCCTATCGGGGGCCCCGAAACCCCAGTCCACTCGACGAGACGTTCCCGGGGCACGTGTGCTGCCCGGACAGTCCGGGAGGGGGTACTCACGGGGGAGCGCATGCGCACTCTACCCAGGCGACACCTCGGCGCGGCACGGCGCGGCACGGTGCGGCACGGCGCGGCACGGCCCAGGACAGCTGAGGGCGCCGCGCCGCTTCCGTGCGGCACCGCGGCACCGCAACAGGCACTCACCTGCGGACACACAGAGAGACAAGCGGGCGGTTAGGCAAGCGTGACGTGTCAACTCGGCCCTCAAATATTGCACAGGTGGCGCTACACCTGGTGTTACACCTGGTGTTTACACCTGGCGTTACACCTGCTGATGCCTGGCATTACACCCGGGCATTCATTGCACTTGGTGTCACAGTCACACCATGAACAACACGAACAGGGCCACACAGCGGCAGGAACGCCGTGTGCTCTCTATGGCCCAGGCACCCGACGTGCACATTGTCTATCTCCGTCCGCCTCGGCCCGGAGCGTGAGAGAGACAGAGACGAAGCCGTGTCATGCGGCGGGCTGTCCGACGTGCGCGGCCATTCCGATACACCAAAGGCCCCGACCATTTCCTAGGGCGACGTTCTAAACTAATACAACTGCTTCAGTGTGAGTGTCCGTAATGCGAAACAGAAAAGCAAGTGCGTGTGTGAGTGTGTGTGTGTGTGTGTGTGTGTGTGTGTGTGAGCGCGGCGCCGCCCGGCCGGGTGCCGGCCGCCGGGCGTGCGGGGTCCCGACCGGCGCGGTATGGATAGCGGCGCAGCCGGCGCGGAGCCTTCGCAGACAGAAAGGTTAAGGAGATCCTCCTGCCGCCCCCTCCCCGCTCCCCTCCCCTCCCCCTCCCCTCCCCCTCCCCTCCCCTCCCCTCCCCGCTCCCCTCCCCGCTCCCCTCCCCGCTCCCCCCCTTGCCGGCTTCGATCCTTGCGCGCGACATAACCTCCGCCAGATTGAGCAAGTCCGCGGTGACGTCACTGATGCAGCGCGCCGTGTGCCGGCGGAGCCCCGGCTGCCGGCTTGTTGGGGCGTGGGAACCCAACAAGCCGCCGCTACTGCTGCTGTCGCTGCTGCCGCCGCTACCGCCGCTACCGCCGCTACCGCCGCCGCTACCGCCGCCGCTACCGCCGCCGCTACCGCCGCCGCTACCGCCGCCGCTACCGCCGCCGCTACCGCTCTGCACGGCCACCGATAGGGCCACCGCCACCGCCGCAATCTAGGCTGGTGTACCGAACCGGGAAGGGCGAACGTGTGGCAACGAGGAGAGGAAGAGGAGGACAATGAGACCCGGGGGTCAGAGTGGGATGGGAAAACAAAAAAAAGAGCCAAACAAAAAACTAACGAACTAGATAGAGCACGCGGGGCAACCGCATCTTAGATGGTCCACCGGATGGGGAGGACAAACAGTCCCGTTGCCCTCCTTGGGGTTCGCTGTGTACTCTCAAAAACGAGTGCTCGAATCTGAGGGAAACACACGCCGCCTTGGAAATTACGAGTAACGACTGTTCTCGTTCACAACTATTCAGTTTCTCTGTTGGTACGCCTTATTTAGTTTTGTGAGTGACAGCACCGCTGCTGCTGCAGCAATAAGGCAGAGCGGCGCCACAGCCCCCCCCCCCCCAAAAAAAAAAATCCACTAAAACACTTTTATTTGCAGGTTCGACCGAAAATATGCGAGTAAAAAAGTTGACTGAGAAGTACACATCGTGTCTAGACCGAGACAGAATTGAATGGTCCGGGCGCGGACGGCGCGGCGCCGCTCATGTCGGCCGTGTCACCGCCCGCCTCGCTGCCGGGGCGCACTGCCCGTGCCGCTAGCGGGGCCCGCGGCTCGCTCGCCTTGTGGCTGCCCCCGCCGGCGCATGCGCGGCCGCGACGCCTCGCAACTGTTTCTCGTGAGAGAATGTCTGGCCACCCTAATTAGCACATGGGGCCCCAAAGGCTTGCCGGCGTCCGCCGGCGTCCGCTTGCGTCGCCGGCCGGCACACCAACTGGAGCAGTCCGAGGCTCGGGGCGGCGGGGGGCCGCGGGGCAGTGACCGTGCGCCTGGGAACATCCCCGCACGCTGCCCCGCGCAGCATCAACACGCTGTACGTTTGCAGCCGCGAATAAGGGTTCAGACCGTCAAACATCCAAGTCGGGACGGGCAAGGTGCAAAGCACAATCGCCTCATGAATAATATTGGAGGATTCAGAACGTGTATAGCGATGACCGCGGGTTCTTGAATGGATCAACTCCCACTGAGCCGCGGAGCGCCGCGGCGGTAGGCAGCCGCCGAGGCCTCCACGCACGGGAGCTCCGCGGGCCGGCCTACCCAGCCGGGAGCTCCGCAGCCACGGCTCAGCAGCGGCAGCGTGATGGGGTGGGGGGGGGGGGGGGGGGCAGCCCCGGCGGCACCGGCCTACCGGTCCCGCATGCAGCCCTCCCATCTGGATTATTTGAAAGTCAAATCCCCGCTATTTGGTCCGGCCGTTAAGGAGCGTGGATTCACCTGACAGCCCGGCCGGGTGGTCGGGAGCAGAGATATTCGCAGCGCTTTATAACCCGCCGCCCTGGCCGCCCTATCTCACCTAGCTTCGTTCTCTCTGTCTCTCTCTGCCCCCCTCTCTCTCTCTCTCTCTCTGTCTTTCTCTCTCTCTCTCTCTCTCTCTCTCTCTCTCTACGATTTGCACACGGCATATACCGAAAGATTAGAGAGAGAGCGAAGTGGAGAGAGAGAGAGAGAGAGAGAGAGAGAGAGAGAGAGAGAGAGAGAGAGAGAGAGAGAGAGAGAGAGAGAGAAAGGGGGGGCACAGGGTGAGAGGGAGAGAGAGAAAGAGAGGGAGTGCGAGAGAGAAAGGAAGATAGAGAGACGAAACAACTGCCGCTCCCAAAGCCAGGCGTGCCCATCGCTTATCCATTCTTTTGTTCCGGTGCGGGTTACGAAGAAATCTCGTGGAACAGAACGGCTGATTTATCGCACGCGGAAAACACGCTTTGCTCATCGCCCCCTCTCCCCTCCCCCCCTCTTCCTCTCCTCTCCGTTTCTACCTCTATACCGCCTCTTCCCCCTCCTCTATCCTTCTCCAATCCGCCTCTCTCTCTCTCTCTCTCTCCCTCTGTCTTGCTCTGTGTTTCTCACTCTCCCTCTCTCCTCGTCCTCTTTCATCCGGGACTATCGTAAAAAAGGATGTGCGCTGTGTAGGCCGTTTCTTGCAACGGTCATCAGGCGCCCCCCCCCCCCCCCCCCCCCCCCGCCTTCTCCTCCCGCCCTCTGAGATCATCCGGAGATCAAGACAAACAAGGCACAATAGGAAGGTCGTTCTCCGCAGCGAGAAATGCGCGCGCGCGCACACACACACCGACACGCACGCGCACACGCACCGCACAGCGCTGTGCACGCGCACACGGGCACGCACGCTATCGGACATGGCGCGCGGATGCAGTGGGCCCCCACACGTGTGTCCCGCCGGGCCCCGTGCGCGCCGCCCGTTAGCGGTGCGAAATGTGCAGCCGTTCTCACGTCGTTAAAGTACGAGCCGCGGGCCGCTGCGGCTGCGGCGTAACGGAGCGCCCGCCTCCGACGTTGTTTGCCTTGTCATTTTATTTGCGCGCGGTTAACTTGTGCGCACCGTTCGGCTCGCGCGTGTTTTGTATATTTCCCGCCGTAGCCGTATCGCCCACCGCGAGCAACACTTCACTAAGTAATCTCCTTTCTTTTTTTTATTTTTATCTCCGTAGGCGCGGAATCCTGTTTTATACTGATGGTGGCATTATAGCAGCCCGGCCGGCCCCGGGGGCAGCCCCGCGGGGGGCCCACCGCCTCCAGGAGAGAAGAGTTTAGTGCTGAGCTTTATAAGCCTTAAGGCGGCGGTGCGCCGAGGAACCCAGTGTGACTGTTGGTGGCACTGACAGGGGGAGAGAGAGAGAGACAGACAGACAGAGAGGGACGCCGCGCCAGATACTTCTATTCTGGGCGGAATATTTCTCGAGTAGCAGCCAGTGGAAGCAGTCTCAATGCTCAATCCCGTCCCCGCAGGGTGCGAGTGAGAGAGCGAGGGAGAAGGAGCGAGAGACAGAGCGAGACAGAAAGAGAGAAGGAACAGCGATGAAAATCAATAACGATTAGAAAAGCTCTCACCATTTCTCTTCCCGACTCAACGAACGGCCAATGAAAGGGTCACGACCATTTGATTCAATCCCAGCGATAGCAGGAGACGGAAGGGAGGGTAGACAGGGGACTCAGCGGGTGACTAACTCTATTCACATTCAGACCGATCTCTCTCTCTCTCTCTCTCTCGCTCTCTCTCTCTCTCTCGCTCTCTCTCTCTCTCTCTCTCTCTCTCGCTCTCTCTCTCTCACAGCCAATCCTCCATTCAGACACTAAGTGGCGACTGGCTGGGTTCGATGCCGGCGCTGACGCCGACGCGGGGACTACAAAAGCACTGCGATCGTGCCAAGCGAATTATTGCCACCTGGGGAGGAGGTCCGTCTATACCTGTCTCCCTTTATCTCTCATGCCGCCTCGCTCCGTCTCTCACTCAACTGACCCGACTCTATGAGGAAGCATATCACGCACCACCTGAATCACAGGACCTGATTCGTGCTGGACCCCTCGCTAGCATGAGTAGCATTAATGCAGAGAGAGAGAGAGAGATAGAGAGAGAGAGAGAGAGAGAGAGAGGGAGAGAGAGAGAGAGAGAGAGAGAGAGAGAGAGAGAGAGAGAGAGAGAGAGAAGTCAGAGCGGCCAGAAGCGGTGCCAGCTTCTGTGGGGCGACAAAGAAAGGCGCACAGACGACGCACGGCCGGTGGCCGGCGCCGCCCTCGCAGCGGAGCCCCCGCCGCCCCCGCCGCCCACCGCAGAGGCGGCCTCCGCACCGGGCCAGAACGAGGCGCTAATGCAGTTATTAGGAGCCGACGAGGCGCAGGAAACGAGGTGTCGTTGCCGGCGGTGTCACCACCTGCAGCGGCGGCAGAGCAGCGGCTGCGCCTAATCCGCCCCCCGCGGCACGGCACTTCAGCGCCGCTGCTAATTCCCAGCCACCCTCACGGCGGCTCACGGCGGCCTCCCGGGCGGGCGGGTACGCAGTGCTAGCAGCGCGGCGCCAGCGGTACGCACCGCCGCGCTAAACGCATAATTGAAGCCCCGCCCCGGCAAGCAGGGCGACGGACCCGAGTCGCTTTCGCTCTGGTTTGTCCTTGCCGCGTCCCGCGACTCGGGCTGAAATGGCAAGTCCATGGCGGCGGCGGCGGCGGCGGCGGCCACCCAGCCCCGCTGCGCGGGGCGCGAGGGGACCGGGACTCACACCGCGGAGTGATGAGGAGGTTTAAACAGTGTCTGACGGAGTGCGAGGTAGTGCGACGCCCCCACCTGCATCACTCTCGCACTGCTGTGGTCAAATGGGACGTCCCCTCTCGCTCGCACTGAGTCAGACCACCACACGAACTGGGAGGGCGGCGGCGGCGGGGCCGAAACGTCTTGCATCCCCGGCACACGGGGCCGCGGCCCGCGGCACGACCGGGACGAGGGGGTGCGGCGCGCGGCGGGGGTTTGGCGGGGGCTCGGAGGGGCCTCGGCGGTGCATAAAGGTAACAACGCGGCTGATCGCTTTCGCCCGCCGCTCGTGCGCTATTTATTTATGGCTCGTCAAAGGAAGAAGAAAGGAAAAAGCCGCAAGATATTCAAGTGAAAGGAAGAGGGACGGGAGGGGCAGAGAGAGAGAGAGAGAGAGAGAGAGAGAGAGAGAGAGAGAGAGAGACGCGTGAAATATGACGCTGCACTGTCCTGTCGTCCGGCGGCCGTGCAGCGGGCTGCCGTCTGCAGTGGGCGTGCATCAGCCGCCCGCCGCGCGCCGGTACATTTCTCTCTCTCTCTTTCTCTCTCTCTCTCCCGTATTTTTTCCTTTTTGTTATTTTGCGAAAGGGAATGGCTTTAAGAATAAAGTCGTGGCGGCTGTGCGGGGCCACGCGCGCAGCACGCCCTGCTCGCCTCGCCGTGCGAACCCTCGGCCAGGAGTGTGCGTGTTGTGTGCCTGCCACGGAGCTTTAGTGATTTTAGTTTGCTGCACTGCAACGAGTTGTCTTGGTCAAATGATTTTAAGAGGAATTTTCCAACGACTTAGTCGATATTTTACAACAATATTTTGGGAATTTTAACGAAAGCAAAAGTTTGAAGTGCTGTTAGGTAGATCCATAGATTTTTTTTTGTAGTTTTGGAATTGTTTCGGAAATGTTAAAAAATAATTGAGGTAGAAATTTCACAAGAATATGAAGCGAAAATTCCCAAAATAATATCTTACAGTGAGAGTGAGGCTGCCTGTCGGCTTTCGACCGTCATACCATACCATCCCGTTTTAACGAGCGCATTTTTGTCCCTGTGGCCGAGCTTTCTTTCGGAAACATGAGCGTGGGCGTTGACAGACTCCGCGGGCCCGGGACAGGCCTGAGAGGCGCCCGGCCTGACGTAACGTGTCGGAGACGAGCTGCGGCTCCCCGGGCCCCCGGGCCCCCGGGCCGCGCGCGTCCAGCCCCTCGTATCTGGGCGGCGCTCGGACGGCAGTTGCGTGTGCGGTGGTCCGTGGCCCGAGCACGGACCACCGCACACACACACACACACACACACACGTGCGGGTTGTCAGAGCAACGGCGGCAGCAGCGGCAGCCGGGCTAAAGTGGCACACAGCCTCCCATACAGGTGAGGTCTCGGGGGGTCCCGGGCCCACAGCCGCCGGCGCCGCAGACAGGAAGAATATAAGCAAAGTAAGATTCACCTTAAGACCTTTGGGCTGGCGGCACGGAGAGCGGGGTGTGCTCGGCAGGGGGGCGGCCGGGGGCGGCTGGGGGCGGCCGGCTTGAGGGGATCATGTCCGCGGCCCCGCCGCCCCTCACGGCCGGCGCTCACAGCGTTTATGCAACGGGCGCTGGGGGATCCTCGACAATAATCCGATAGCCAGCCACCCCCGCGGCGCGGCCTCCGCCGCCACTCTGTTGCCGTGTCAGAAAACACGTCCGTTAATTGGACACGTCACGGGAGCGGACACGTGCCGAGTGCCGCGCGGAAAAAAAAAAACGCGCCGCTCAATCCGCGGTCTCATTTCCCGGCCGGCCGGCCGCCTCCTCTCCTCTCCCCCGCCGTACGTGTGGCGGTTGCCCAATCCACCTTCTGATTCGAGTGTGAAGACGAGGGAGATGACCTCGTTGCCGGCCGCCGCTGCCGCCGCATCGGGTTGAGCCTCCGTCCTCCGCGGCGCCTCCTCAGACAACGAGTTTGTAATTACGACCCCAGAGAGCGCGGCGCGGTGACGGGCCCCCTCTGCTGCTGCTGATGCTGTGCGCCGCGCCCGCCTTGTCTCTCCCATCGCCACGTATCGGCCTCCCCGCGGCCCATATTTGTAACGCCGCCACCGAAGTGAAAGAAATCCGCGGCGGGGCCTCCTGCCGCCTGGTGCCGCCTGTGCAGCCTTGCGGCCCGCATCTGCCGCGCCGCCGCCAAACTGCGAATACATACGGCCGCCCGCTGCACGGCTGCGTCGTTTCGACGCTGTCCCTCTCGCACCAAAGGCACGCCCCACAAGTGCGGCAGAGACGGAGCGACGAGACGTCATTCCTCGGGGTGCCCCGGCAGTCTTGTTTCCCGAGCAGCGAGCCCCGCGCATGTCCGCGCCACGCCGTGCCCCGGACCCTACCCAGCGATAATTCCGCTCACGACACCCGGCCGGAACACACGGCCGGGCGGGCAGCGCGTGCCGCCCCCCAGCGGCCCCTGTCGCGGCCCTGGCCGAACGGCCGGGGCACAGCGGCACAGCACGTCCCCACAGCGTCTGCTCCGCTCTGCCGCTTATGCGAAGACCAGGGAAACGGCCAGCGAAAAAGAACAGCACACACACACACACACACACACACACACACACACTAGAGCGCGCTCACAGACTCGCGGGCACACATGTTGTTGCCGCGCTGGCTGGCAGAGAAAGCAACGTTGTTATGGGTGTTGTAGAGTACCCATTCTTGGTGCTGCCGGTGGGCCCTGCCCGGCCCTGCCCGGCCCTGCCCTGCCCTGCCCTGCCCGGCCCTGCCCTGCCCTGCCCTGGCCGCCGCGGGCCCCACGGCCCCACGGCAGGGGCGGCGCACGGCCCGTCCGGGGGTGGCTAAGTACCGCACGCGGAAGGGGCGGGCCGATGCCGCCGATGCCGCCGGCGGGCTGACAGCTGCTAGTGCCGTGCGGTAAACTTGGGGCGGGCAGCAGCACGGTAGTGTTCCAGCGGCCGTACGGCGGCCTGTCTGTCCTGCACGGAAGAGCCGTGCCGTGTCTGCCGGACAGCGCACGGAGGTGGAGGCGGCGGCGGCGGCGGCACCGGGGCACCGGCCGGCTACACACTCCGATCGCACCGTGCGGCCCGCGGCCCGCGGCCTGCCCTCGCGGGGCGCACCGAACGGCACCGGGCCGACGCGGCCGCCGGACACAACAGCAGAACACGGCTGCGTGCGCTCGCCGCTGGCCGCTCGCCACTTCCGCCATCGCCCTGCCGTCGCGGGGCGCGCCGCCCTCCGCGGACGCTCTCCCAGGGCGGGTAGGCGGTAGGCAGGGTCACAATGCGAGGAAAGTTGGCTTTCGGCGCCGCGCCGGCCGCGTTGTCTGCCTCCTCACGCCGGGTAATATCGACCGGCCCTATGCGGCTAGCGGGCGGCGGCGGCGGCGGGCGGTCGTCACCTAAACATGCCACCGCGGCACCGAGAACCTATCGGGCCCCGCCGACTGCCGGGATGGAAATGAAGCCGCGGGAGAAGCGGAACTGTCGGCCGCGGCGCCGTCCCGAGGCATTGACCCAGTGACTAAGCAGCACGTCCCGTTCCGCTCCTCTTCCCTCCTCTTTCCGTGTGTCTGTCCCTCTCGCTCTCCTCCGTGGCGCCGCTACTTCCGTCCCTGTCCCACAGGCCTGCCGCGGTGGTCGCCGCGCAGACGCCCCTTGGGACGCGGCTGCGCGCCCTGCAAGTGGAGCGCCGCGCCGGGCGGCAGCAGGACAGGCTGCAGTGGGTGGCGCGGCACCCGCGCGGCACCGCCGCGGATAATTTAAGCCGTCATGGTTTACATGACGTGGCGGCGCCCAGCGCTGCCGAGCTGCGCTGCTCCGTGGCGTACTCCAGCAGGCATGCGAAAAGCGATAAATCCACACGCGGCGTCTACAGAGAACACCACCCGGTCGACAGTCACGTCACGTCACGTCACGTCACTTTTTTCACGTCACGCCACGGGCTCGGGGGGTCCGGTCTGCGGGTGGGCTGCAGGGCGGCAGGAAATGAATCGGAACCTGTCGTAACGCCGGGAGCACAATATTGCGGGCGGATGTCTTAATTATCGGGGGCGCCATCAGGACGCGTGCGTACTGCCAGCGGCCCCCCTGCGGGGCTCTGCGGGGGGTCCGAGGGGGGCGGGGCTCACGGAACCAATCCACGCATCGCGTATTGTCACCTCGCGGTCCGCGTGCCGTGCGGCTGTGCGTAGTCATGACTCAATTAGACCACCTCTGTGAGGCCGCCGCCGCCGCCGCCGCCCGGCGGGAACAATATAAGGCAGCAAGGGGAGCGGGGACCAGGCATTAATGGTTGAGCAACACGAGTCGGCGCCGCCGCCGTGCCCGGCCGGGTGTGTTCCCATGAGAAGCGAGAACTCCGGCCGGCTTGAGGCGCCGCGCCGCGGGGTGGGGTGGGGTGGGGCATTTGCCTCTGGTGTCACTGCTGCGGTGCTGTTGCTGCCGGCGCTGCTCTCGGGCTCACAGGCGACCTGAACTTTGACGCGGAGGTCAGGCCTATCTGTGCCATCGGGCGGCATCGGGGCCACCCTCTCCTCCTGTCCCCGCCTCACATACCTCGTGGCCTCATGCGAACGGAGGAGCCGCACTGTAAACCCGTTCTGTAGAACCCCACACCACGTTAAACACATTCAACGCGAACGGGCAGAAATTTTGCAATTTTCCTATTCTTAATGCGAGGGCATTTTGGAAACCAAAACAGTTCTGACCAGACTGCATGAGGAATGAGGACTGAGCGACGTAAAAACGAATTTGAAATCTGAATAACGTATTTGATTCATAATTAAAAATTCCACCCGCCAGGAAATGCAAACGGCCCGCGCGCGGGCACACCCCCCGCACGTCGTTCGCTGGCGCCCGCGGTGGTGAGGCACGGCACGGCAGAGGACACCGAAGTTATTTAACCTCCTCATAACGTTCGCCCGGTCCTAGTCGGAGCCGGCGGCCGGCGGCCCTCCGCCCTCCGCTCCCCCGAGAGGCTTCGGCGCTTTCACTATCGCACAAGAACGCCGATCGTGACGCCGCCGCCCTGTGCTGTTCGCCGGCGACGGGCGGGCGGGTGGCGGGCGGGGCGGGCCGTAGTGCGAGCCGTGTGCCACAGCGCGGGCCGCGGACGAGGGCCCACAGCAACGCCCGGCGCCGCGGACACCACGCCACGCCCCACACACCCCGGGCCGGGCACCACGCACGCGCCACGCAAACACCAACTCCGTGTGGATCAGTGTGTTCTGCAAGTTACCAAGACGAACGGCTCAAGAGTCCTAATTCTCCCAGAAGCCAAAATATCTACAAGTTTTTTTAAAAAAAGAAAAGACAGAGCGAGAACGATCGGCCGTAAAGCGACCACAAGACGCAAAGTCCTCGAGGACGAGTGACACGCCGCAAAACGCATCCCGAAAACCACAAATCAAATCACGCGTTACGATTCTTTCTCTAATCCCGCCTATCCACATCACTTCACGCCGCCCCATTACAGCACGCGGGCAGCCGGGCCGGCCGCGGCCATCAGAAATTGGTCAATCATCTTCATCATCCTCCGCGCCGCGGGTCGAGATCACGGCAATCCAAACAACTGACGAACGCGGACGGCAATGCAGCCAGCGCCATCTCGTTACCGGGGCCGCGGCAGCAGCGGGAGCGGTGGGCCGAGGGGCAGCCGCCGGGGACACGAAGGGCTACACAGGAGAAAAAACGAGGCTTCCACTCGACATAGGCGAGGTCCCGGCCGAACAGCTTCCCTGCGGGCGCGGCCGCTGCCGGGGTTGGAGACGGCCTGAGCGGGCGCCCCTCCCTGGCCGCCCGCCATAACGTTATGTCACTGAACACACCCTGCAGCTGCCGCAACCCCGCCGGGGGTACTCGTCCCCGTCCGCGACATGCGCGCCACGCCCAGCCACGCCCAACGGGATCCCTCCCACCCACACAGGGGCACACGGCCCGGCAGCTAGCGCGCCCCAGTCAAGAGAGTCCCCGCGGGAGAAAGGCAAAGGAAGGACGCTGCTCGGGGGTCCTCGGGGGTCCTCGGGGGTCCTCGGGGGTCCTCGGGGGTCCCGACATCAATAATTTCAGAAAATTGCTGCGCGGCGAGCCTCGGGGGAGCCGCGTGTGCTCTGTTTCGGAGTCGGCCGGCGTGCTGCGTGCCTCCTGCTCTGTGCGTCTGTGTGCTGCTGTGAGGCGCAGCGCGGTGCAGTGCGCAGCAAGTGCAGGCGGGGGCCGCGGGGGCCGCGGGGGAAGACAAGAGGACGGCGGCGTGCTGCTTGCGTGACACAGATACGTAAGAAGACGCAGCAGGCAGGCAGGCCGGGAGGCTGGGCGCATCCCGTGAGCACGTAAGTACGTGGGGGGGGGGGGGGGGGGGGTGAGGACCAGTGACCTGCTCGGCTCGGCCGCTCGGCTCGTCCTCAGCAGGTAATGGTGGACGTGTGCGGTGCGCGTGAGTCAGGTGCGCCGTGTGCGTGTGCGTGTGTGTGTGTGTGTGCGTGGCAGCGGGTTAGTAGTAACATTCCACTTTTAGAAAAAAAATTATGGAAATCCCTTTTCTCTATCTGGGAGTCTTAGATCCTCCGCACCTGAGGGTACTCGGAGAGGTGGGGTCGAGGGGCCTACAACATCTCCAAAAAGTGGAAGCTGATTGTGACCTGTAATAAGTTGTAAAAACAGCGCGGTTTACGGGAGAAAGCCGAAAACTACAAAACCACGCCACTACTTGTTTCAGGTATTTTCAGCCCATGATGCCGTGTACACTGATTGTCTCGAATCAAGGGGTCTGGCCGATATTTCGCCGGGGATATGGCCGCGCACCATTTGGCAATGCGCGCGCTGGTATTTATCCGGCCGCCGGGGTCCGCGGGGGTCTGCAAAGCTGCGGGGCCTGCGAGGCCTGCGAGGGCCGCAATAGGGCGAAAGATGGCAATCGGCTTGAGAGCGGCCGGCTAACGTGACCGATCCCGACTGGGATGGGATGGGATGGGATGGGACCTCGGCCCGGTGATGCAACGCTGTGTGTGTGTTTCGGGCCGCGGCCGGCAGGGGAGGGGGGGGGGGGGGGGGGGGTCAGCGGCCGAGCGCTTCACACGACGACGGTCCGGTCGGTAGTTGTTAGTCATCTCCGTTTAGCAGCGGAATGTGACTCCCCGCTGAGATCTGTGTGCGGCCACCCCGCCCCACCGCGTGCCCCGCACGGGACGTCTCCGGGACGTCTCCGGGACATCTCCCACACGGCGTTCCACAAATTCGGAATGCTTTCACTGACCCACTGGAGGGAGGAGAACAAAAAGGAGCGCTGCGCGGCGGCGGATCGGATGACGCCAGACCCCGACATAATACTTTTGGGATACTTTGGCTCGGCGGCGCGGCGAGGCGGCGGGCTCTCTATCCCGCCATCTCCGGGCTCGGCGTGGGCTGCCGCTGCTGCCGCTGCTGCCGCCGCTGCCGCCGCTGCCGCCGCTGCCGCCGCCCCGCGCCGCCCGCCGGACTTTTTCGCGTCCCGGAAAGGCTGTTGCTGCTGCTGCTGCGATGCCACTCCACTCTGATCGCCGGCGGGATGAGTGTGGCGGCAAAGTTCCCGAGGTCCGCTCCCCTCCGCCCGCCCCCCGCGACACCGTGTGCAACGCTAAGTGGCAAGGGACAATGCTTGTCCTTGAGCTGGGGCGGTATTTAAACACAACCGGTCCTGAGTAAAAGATTTTCATCTGAAAAGTACAAAATTTTCTTTTTCATTTCTCCTCAGACACAAGGCTGTGCCTCAGTCCGCCTCTGGCTCAAAGCCAGAATTGCCCCTTGACATTTACAGTCTGGTGTGTCTCTTGCCGTGACACTTTAAGGCACTTTACATTACAAAGTCTTCATAATTTATGGTAAAAAAAATCGATTTTCGTTTTGAAACAAAAAGGAATCACAATGTGAGAGAGAGATTAGGAAACGACGTATATATGCGCTTTTCTGCCTGTTTCTTTTCCTCTCGCGCAGACATGGTAATCACGTGACCCGGCGTGGGAACGCGGCGCTTATCGACGCGGCATCGACTGTCCGGGAAGGCGAGGTTCCCTGGAGAGCCGCGGCGGCTCCAGCTCCGGGCGAGGAGTCCCCCGATGCCTACGGACACGTGACGGCGTCACACGGTGCCGCTGCTCACACGCGCTGGAGCCGCTGGAGCCTTGCGCTGCTGGAGGCCGGCTTCGCACTCCTCGGCGCGCGCCGCCGCTTTTCTCCAGCAGAGTCCAGCGAATCGGTTTCGTCAGCGCGCGGCCCGGCCGGGCAATCATCGGGCTTGCGCCGCGCCACGGCGGTGCCCTGCGACCTCCGGGGACTCATCAGCGGGAGGGGAGGTCTTCGTGGCGCCCCGGCTGCGCCGCCGCGCCGACATCTAATTGGCTCGTCGGGCCCCGCACGACCCCCGCGTGGCATGCGCTGCAGCCGGACTCGATGGACTTCGTGCAGCGTCCCGATGTCGAAGGCTTCACTCGGGATCCCTCGGGAGCCCCCGGGCCGCGCGGCGATGCAGGGCCCCGCAAGCAGCTCCGCGGGGGGGCTTGGAGGCGAGGAGGCGGCCGGCGGAGGCGGCGCTGAGGGCGGGCCGGCGTAATCCAAGTAATCCTGAGGCGCTGAGTTTGTCACTGATGCACTGTGGGTGTGGCACTGAGCACTCGGCACGGCACGGCACGGCGGCACACGGGAGCACTTCACACGATGCACTTGTCTGAGTTCGCAAGTCCCCCGCGCGCGACACAAGGTGAGAGCGAGAGTGCGAGTGAGAGTGAGAGAGAGAGAGAGAGAGAGCAGGAGAGCGCAGAGGGCAGGAGAGTGCAGCAGTGGCGCGTTCTGTATGGCCGCAGCGGCCGCAGCGTTTTCGCGTTTACTACACTCGAAATTATTTTTAAGTCACCCCCTTCGTGTTGCACCCCGCCCCGCGGCACCCCACGACAACGCGGTGCAGTAACCGAACTGCAGAATCTCATTGACAGCGACAAAAAAAAATTACAAGTGGTGCTAAATATAGAGCACAAGCTGCGCGCTGGTGTACAACGCAGAGAGATACTTGAGCAAACGGAAATCCAGCGCGGCGAAATAGCTTCTAGCCAGCGATCTGATGCGCGCTGCTTCGGAGACTTCAACGCAGGAGCCGGACCAGAGTCCCGCCTGACACACACGGGCACACACGCGCACACACACACAGGCACCATATGCACACACTCACCGACAAAGTGGATGGTATTCCTCATGGCGTGGTGTTCACTCCTGTGGAGCTGTGTGGTGAATGCGGGGACCCAGCGCAGCATTGTCAGGACGCTGTACCGGGCCGCGGGGGCCGCGGGGGCCGCTCCGGGGGAGGGGGCCGGGGCGGGCGCGGCGGCCTGAAGACGAGCCGCCAGCCGCCCCCACCCCGGCCGCGGTGGGAGGGGAAGCGGCCGGCCCTCGCTCCCAGCGGCCTCTGGCCATGGGAGCGAGAGAGAGGAGCGAGAGACAGGTAGGGGGAGGGGATGGAGGGGGGAGGGGGGGGGGCGGAGGGTCGCGCTGACACACTTGTATCGGGGATGCTGCAGCCGGGACGGGAATGGACCACTCCGCTGACCCCGCTGACATCACCCAGCCACTGCTGCCGCCTGTCCAGCGGCTCGCCATGGCGTGTCGACGTGTGTGTGGGAGCACGTGTGTGTGAGGGAGCGAGCCGGTTGCCTTGCTACCTCACTACGAGCCGGTACGCCACGGCGGACACCACCCATTCTGACAGGGTGGCAGCCGCGAGACGAATACTTATTTCCAGTCTCGGCTCCCGCTTTTTTTTTCCGGGGCCACAGGACGGCATTCTCCGTGAAATGGTCGCCTCCACAGGTCGGCCCCTCGGCCCCTCGCTGACACGCGACATCATGATCAGCGTGCAGCCCGGGGTCTCGCGGGGCTCCGGGACTTCGCCGTGAATGGTGCCCGATTCCATTGACGGGGGCCGCCCCGTTGCTTTTCGTCAGTGCAGCGGCGGTGTGTGCAGCGGGGGGGCCGGCGGCGTGTTGCGAGAGAGGCGGCGGTGCCGTCCCATTGCAGAGCCGCCGCCCGCCGCCGCAGTGACAACACGCCAGACGACACATGTGGTGCGGCGGCCACGACTCGCCCCCCGGCCACGACGTCCCGGCCACATCCTGGACGTCCTCGTGGACGCGACACGCGGGGGCGCGCGGTGGACCGCACCTACCTGCTATGACCACCGCGTCGGGCGAGGCGCCCGGCGGGTAGGCAGTCTCCGGCCGTGCGTTGCACGCGTGTCGTGCGGGCTGGCCTACCCTGCGACCTGCAGGCGCGCACAGAGGCGCGCGGCCAGGCCGACGCCGCCCGCCCGCGGGCAAGCCTCTTCTTCCTCGACAAAAGAAATGCGGAAACGGGTTCAACACGCATGTCAGCGCAGCTCTCTGATTTATTCCCGAATCCGCATTGTGTGTGCGACGCGCTGCCTCCTCCCCCGCCACGCCCCGCCGCGCCTCCTCCAGCGGTGCATCGGGGCCCCGCAGCCCTGCCCGACCGGGCCCGACCGGGGCACTCAGCCTCTAAAGGTCATCGCGGCCCCCACCACCCCGCCCTTCACGCCTCGCCGTCCCGGAGTACGGCATCCTGACGTAACGCCCCCCCCCCCCCCTCCCCCGCGGCCCCGCCGGCGACGGGGAGCGCTGCACTCCTCTGCAGAGGAGCGAGGCGGGGAGCGGGGGGGGGGGGGGGGGGGCGGCGGCCTCCCCCCCGGAGGATCCGCAGAAGCAGCAGGAGCACGAGGCCGGCGTGGGGAGGCGTCCGGGAGGCCGGAATGTCGGCGGCGGCGGCGGGTACGGCACCAGGGGGGCCTCGCCGACCAGCAGGCCTCAGGCGACGAGGGCGAAGGACGACGATCACAGGAGGACGCCGTCGGCAGGAAGACCGCCCACGGCAGAGAGGATGTCGACGTCGTAGGAGGAGGGCGCCGACGGCGTAGGGGGATACCGAACGGCGTGGGAGGACGCCGGCGGCTCGGAGGACGCCGATGGCTAAGAGAGGACGCCGACCTTAAAGAGGAAGCCGACGCAGGGAGGACACCGACGGACAACGCACCGGGTGACCGGGGACGTCTACGGACCAGGGGCACGCCGACGGCGGGGAGGGCTCGGCGACCTGCTGGGGGTCGATCAGGAAGGCGCCTTGCAGACCGTGACGGCTGAGCAGCGGCAGCAGCGGTAAAGCCGCCACTTGCGGCCGGGACAATTACTCTCTTGTTGTCTTCCTCACGCGCGGCTCTGTTTTCCCATTCCCCCGCCGCGGTTCAATCACTGCGATGATAGATCACGGCTGGCTGCCGCCGCCCGGCACCGCACCGCCCCGCACCGCCCCGCGGGCCCCCGCCGGGCTGCCCGCCTCCATTCATCTTACGCGAGGCGTACTCGGAGCAGGGCACTGCAGCGCCGCAGCGCCGCGCCATCAAAACGCTCCTCCGCGTCCGTCACAGCGGGGCGGGGCGGGGCGGGGAGGAATTTGCAGAGAAAGTCTCGCTTGATCACTCACGCTGATCGCTCACCGCGGCGTCGCCTCGCCAACCCCCGCGGCCCCCGCCGGCCCCCGCTGGCCCACCATAGCCTCGGCGCGCGGCCGCAGATACGTGGTGCTGCAGACGTCCACACTATCATATCAATTGTGTGGATGACTTCGCACGGCCCGGAACCATACTCCACTCCCGAAGGCAGTGAGCGAACCCGATGACACATACATTCACACATGGCAAGATCACACACACACAGACACACACACACAAGCACGCCTCACGCACACGAACAACGCCGCATTTCTCCCATCGGCGAGCTCATGTGATACGTGTTACGTATGCCGCCGGGGCCTGCGGCAGCCTGCGGGCCCCGGCGCGTCCCCGGCGGGTCCCCGGAGGCACCGCGTAGTTTCGTTTTGACAAAGCTTCTCCTTTCACTCGCCACGTAATTAGTATTTCGTGTTCGGCTCGACGGCCCGCGCACTCACACATCTGGGAAACGAGGGGCACGTCCACGGCGACCCCCGCGGCGCCGGCACGACGCCAGGCACCTGCTCACTCCACTTGCTTCCAATCAATTCCTTTTACAATTTCTCCCCTCCACCGCCTTGCTTCCTTCGCATTTTCGTCATCTGCAGCCTTTTGATGGCAGCGGCGGCAGTAACCCCGGCCATCCGATGGGTTTCGTGTCGCCGTTTCTGTTTCTTAATTGGCTCATCCGAACTTTCCTTTTCCTTTTGGGCGATGCTGACGAATTCGGTCGGTTTGCGACAGAGCCTGCCGAGATGATTTCTCACGGGCGGCGGCGTCGGCGCCGTGCCCCCGCCGACCGCTTGCTGCTCGCGTGCCCACTGCGTGTGTGTGCGTGCGTGTGTGTGCGTGTGTGTGTGTGTCGCGCTGCTGGATCGAAGCCAAATTGATGCGCTGCACCGCTGGATCCCCCATATCGGCGGTGCGGACGCGCCAGACACCCGTGGCAGAACAGGTTGGACAAGGAAATCGAGGTAAACGATCGTCCGTCGCAGAAATTCTTCGTCATTTCGACAAGGCGTGGGACGCTGACATGTTGACACGCTGACACCGCGGCGGCCGGCCCGGGCGGCCCGCTGTGTGGCCCGCAGGCCCGGCAGGCCCGGCGCTGACGGATCGACGAGCGCCTCGCGGCCGGCAGCGTCCCGCCGCGTCCCCAGAAGTGACTGGCGGCAGAGACCCGATACAGTACGATGCCGAGATGTCTGAGAAAGTGGCCCCGGGGCCCTCCCCTCTCCGCATCCCCCGCAGATGCAGACGCCCGTGTTCCTGGAGGGCCGCGTGGTCTCGGTGCGACAAACTCATTTCCGTCCGGGCGGCAGCAGCCGCTCGCCCCGCACGGCCACAGGCAGTCGTCCTGCCGGGACGGACGGACGCGGACGCGCTTTTCGAACGCGTCGCCTAGGCTTCGTGATTTATGACTCATCACCTGTGAGGGAAGCCCGAGGGGGTCCCCGAGCCACCGCGGCAGGGAGGGGAGGGAGAGGAGGGGAGGGGAGGGGAGGGGGGGAGGGGAGGGGAGGAGGGGAGGGGAGGAGGGAGCCCCGCGACACCTCGCACAGAAACAGGAAGGCCTCCACAATGCGGCCCCACTGACGGCGCCGGCCGGGCTCGTGAGCCGCTCACCGAGCCGCGGGGTTGATTCGGATGATCACGCGGCCATCAACGCGAGGCGGGCCGGAACAAAAATATTTTGGACGATATTCGTCTCTGAGATTCAGCCAAGCGCCCGTCGTGAAGTGGCGGTATAAATATTTCCTGCAGTGGAGTGCGGCGCGGCGTGCGGCCGGTTACGGCAGTCATGGGAAGCGGTTCTCCGCACTCTGCGCTCCGCGTCCGCGGCACCCGGGCCAGTAAGTGACCCGCAGGCGGCGGCGTGCGCTGGAACAACAACAACCCCGTTTGGCCATAAGGGTGAGGTACGGACGTGCCATTTGCCTAGGCAAGGCTTCTTCGCAGTAATGCACCGCGTAGCGCCGCGTCGTAAAGCTTCCCGATGCACCTCCCCGGCTCGCGGGGCTCGCGGGGGGGCCAGGCCAGGGCCGGCCAGGGCCGCGGCCGCGGGGCCGTGCGCGGGCCGTGCGCGGCCGGCTGCTGCTGGCTGTGGAACTACTTGCTGCACATTATTGCCGGGTGGGAAGGCGAGGCGCGATTGTTTAAATGTCGCAACGCCGTGCAGTCTATGCAGTAGCCGCGGAGCACGGCGGGGCTCGGCGCAGCGCCGCTCTGTGACCGGCGGCGTCGACTCCCCGGCGACTCGCCGCCGCTGTCGTCGCCGAGCTCTGCGGCGCCGCAATGCCGAGTTTTACGCGGCGCCGCGCTCTAGGCCGCTGCTGGGGTGCACGGCCTGCCGCACGTCCACCGCGGCCCCCGCGGCCCCCCGCCTTCCCCCCGCCGAGATGTGTCAAGCGGCCCATCTCCCGTTGACACTGCCGCTGATGAGCAATGCCGCGGTGTCACGGCGCCGCCAGCGAGCCGCAAGTGGGAGGGAAGATACAATGGACAATGGCGGGAGGGAGCCGCGGCCGCGGCGCAGGCCACACCGGTGCTGCCGCCGCCGCCGCTGCTGCACAAGTGCCAAACGCTGCCACGCTCCACGCCGCGGCGCGCCGCTCCGATACTTGCCTGATCAGCGGCTCACGCTGCGGTGGGTGTCGCCAAGGGCGGCGCGGCCGCGGGAAAGCAGAGTCGCTGTCGCACGGGGACCACTACACGGGCGGGGGCAGCATAGCGCCTGCAGGCCGGCCCCCGCAGCCCCCGCAGCCCCCGCAGCCCCCGCAGCCCCTGCAGACGCCCGCGGACGTCCGGCCCGCAGCTTCGCGTGCACGTTGCCGACGACGACGGCGCCGTGGGGACGCAGCTCGCGGGGAGGCTCGGTTCTTTTGCCGATGGCGCCCCGATGCATCTCGGTGTCGTGGTTGCACAATGCCTGACTTTTCTGGACCAGGTCACCGCCGGCGTCCGGTGGCGTTCCGCGAACTGCCCTGCGCTCTGCCCGGCTCTGCCGCCGCGCCGCCGCCGCCGCATCGCGGGTTGATTGATTTCGGCCCTCATTTGTCGCTCCGCGGGCAGCGGAAGAAACCCTGTTGTCGGCGTCGTGTTGTGCATCGCATGCAACGCACCGCCGCCGCCGCCGCCGCCGCCGCCGCACGGGGGCCCCGATGAGTAATTAATGTACGCGGGCTGCGAGCGGAGCGGCGGCGGCGGCGGCGCAGCTGAGCGCTAAGTCAACAAGCACAATTAATAGTCGTAGACTCCGATTTGCTGGCCGAGTGTTGGTCCCCACGTAACGGCGGGGGGTCCGCGGGGGGTCCGCGGGGGGCCGCTGGGGGTCCGCGGGGGGTCCGCGGGGGGGGGGGGTCCGCCGGGGGGGGCCGCTGGGAGGGGAGGGGGGGGGCGCAGGGAGTCACGTGGGTGTCGGCGCCCTGATTTATCTCCCGGCCGGCCCCGGTGCACGCCGCGTACACTTCTGCGCGCACCGAGTCGAGGCGCGGGCAGCAGCCAGACGTTCTCTAAAAGGGACCGAAAAGCTCATGTTTCCCTTCCGCGTCCTGAAAGTGCCGTCTTGCCGTCCCCCGCCGCCCGGGACCAACTCAGGCCGACGTCTGTGTGGGTGTGTCACCGCGTGTCACACTGCGTAGTGTGTGTGCGTGTGTGTGTGTGTGCTTGTGGAGTGCAGCGTCAGCGTTAGCGTTCCGTGACCACTCATAAAGAAAACCATGCATTATTTGAAGTCGAAATTTAATCCCTTTCCTTCCGAACTGTTTTGTGCGATTCAACTTGTGCTTCAGTTTTTACCTCCGACTTTTCTCCGATTTTTTATTTACCTTTCCTTCTTTTTTTTTAGAAAAAAAAAATGGTTGATATGAAAGACCCCTCGTCGTCGCCCAAGTATCTTATTCTCAAAGGACATTCGCGACAACCTCCCACCCACCCAATCTTGGTTAACCGCATATCGGGAGTCGGCACACACACACACACACACAAACACACGCACACACGGACACTCACTCCCACTTCCGCACACTCACGCCGTCGGCAGAAAAAGTCCCATCTTTCGTCAGTTTTGGGGGCCCTCGTGCTGAGATGGGGGACGATAAAAGCCGGCGTGGCTGGCGGCGCGGAGGGTCCGCAGGGGCGGGAGGGGGAGGGGGGGGGTCTGCTGCAACAACAGCATCGGCGACGCCGGCCACAACAACAGCAGACGCGACCGCTGTGGCCACAAACTTCTGCCGGCCGCGGTGTCGAAACTTCTCTTCACACACACACACACACACACACACATACACACACACACGCGCGCCCAGCCAGTCAATCGGCGCGGGGTGGGCCCTCCACCTTTGTACGAGTGCGGCGGGCAAAGCGGCAGGCCGAGAGGCGCACGCCGGTCAACACAGCGATTATATTCAGTCCATGGTGTTCGGTAGTGTGTGGTCGCCGCGGCGGCGCTGGAAGTGTGCGTGAAGGAGAGAGAGAGAGAGGGGGGGGGGAGATAGGAAGGGGGGGGGGGGGGGAGGCTTCCGAGAGTTCCTGGCCGCGGAGGCAGCGGCTGCCGGTATGGTTCCTTGTCTGCTATAAGGGCGGGTTGGTTGGTTGGTGGGGGGGGGGGGGACCCCGTCGACCGCCGAGTTTGTAGTTTGAGAAATTCGGCGCATCAAGAGAACATCCGGCGCTCGCCGAGAGGCTGTATTGTGTCGTGTCGGTCCGGCGTGTGTGTGTGTGTGTGTGTCGTGGGCGTCTTCTCGGCTTCCAGTTAGCCTGTCATTTATACTGGCTTCTTCGCGGAGCGGCGAAGACCTTTTGGCTGGCACCACTCGGGAAGAATTAACTACTCCGCGAATAGAAAAAGAATTGTTACCGCGCGTGAAAATAACTGCGTCCCACCGCAGCGGTGCCCGACGGCGCACCGCGGCCACCCGTCCCGACACACACACACGCACACACACACACACACACACACACACACACACACGACTGGGCCGCACAGACACGACGCGCTGATTGACACTTCATCAGCAGATAGCGGGCCGCACGCATGTCCGGCGGCGCAGCAGCGCCGGGCTACTGGACAAGAGAGGCGCGTTGCCTCACGCCGCCGCCGCCGCCGCCGCGTGGGCGTGGACCCCGCCGCGCCGCCGTCCCCCGCGGCTCCGTGCAGCGAGTGCGCTGCCGTTGCTGCGTGCTCCCGCGGCCGCATCTGCCATCTCCGCCCGCCCCGCTCCGTCCCGCTCCGTCACGCATCGGCTCTGCAACACTCCGCCACTCCCGCACGTCCCGAACATGAGCTTCCCCGTCACCGCCGTGCGGCCCGCCGGGCCCGCCGCGCCGCGGGGCCCTCGGTGTCCCCTTCCAGCCGGCAGCAGCGGCGGCGGCGCGGCGGGGCCCGGTAGCCGCGGGGGCCGTGTGAATAACGTGTCCACACATTATTCATCCTCCTCGGCGGCAGGGCAGGTCAGGCCGGAGCAGGGCCCCGGTGCCGACTCGTGTGACGCGGGACGTGACATGACTCCGGGGCTGGCGGGCCGACGCCCGGGACCAGAACCGGGTCCGGGAAATGCAGCTGCCGGACCCACCGGACCTGAGGTGAGGAGCGGTCCGGGGCCCAGCGGAGTAGAGCCCAGCGGGGCCCGGGGCCGGGCAGCGGCTGCCATTGAGAGAAGGGAGCCACCAGGAGGCGCGGCGCGGACAGCCAATCTGTCGTCGCGGACCTTTTCAACGCTGGGCGTCGTTTGGCACAGGCGTCCTGTGCGGGCCGGGGGCCGGCCGCACTGCTAGCTGCCAGCGAATAGGAACAAGCCGAGGTCTGGAAGTCCGGCCAGGACGCACGTTAATTGTGTGCACATCTAAGACTTCTGCGGTGGGCTTCCATACAAACTGTAGGAATATCACGAGTGGCTGTCGCCTCGTATGTGGCTGAAGGTGGGTGCTCTGCGGGCCGGCCCCTTCCAGCCACAGTCAAAAATTAATTACTGCATGCGGATATTGAATGGCGACCCCGCCGCGGGGGGTCCGAGAGCTGAGCCCGGGCCGCCGCCGGGCGCAGCCCGCAGCTCACAGCGCCGCCATTCCTAAGCGTCCCTCCGAGTCACAACAACGTTATTCCTGGTGGGTGCAGCCCGGCGCGGCGCCGGCAGAGGCAACTCGAAAATGATTCACATGTGAGGCAACACGACGCAACGCCGCCGCCGCGCGCAGGACCAGCCGCAGTGAATTAGCCGGGCAGGTTTAGCGCGTGCCCACCGTGCCCGCCGAGCCCCCTGATCTCCGACACGCATCCACCTCATCCTACCCCCCCCCCCCCCCCCTCCTCATCCCTCCCACTCGCTTGCGCCGCCGGTGCGTCGCTCTTCCTGGGTCCTAGGTCCTAGCTTCGCCATCAGTAATCCAGCGGGGCAAGTTTGGGATGATTGGATTCCCCCCCCTCCCCCGCACCTCGTCTGCAACCCTCTTGCTCTCTCTCTCTCTCTGTTGTGCCCAAAAGTGGCTTTCGCAGTTCTTGTTTGTAGTTATAATTAAAGATATAACACGAGATTTTTTGCTTTCTTCTTTTTCTCTCATATTATGCCATTAAAATATGCAAAAAATTTGACGCTGGTAAATTCTTTTCATTTTCATCACTTTATATGCTTTTTTTTGTTATGTTCTGTCGGTGTGGGCGCGCGACGCATAAAACGATGCGGGTGTTTTTTTTTTTTGCCACATTACTACAGGACGGAAAGCTTTGGAGTTCCGTCCCGCCTGCGGAGTTTGCAGACCCCTCTGCCTTACGCGGGTCGGCGAGGCGTGGGTGTGAGCTGCTGTCCGGGCCGGCATGCGGGCGCTGGCTCCTGGGGGCCGCGGGGGCCCCGGCCACGCGTGTTGCGTTATGGCGGAACTGGCGCGGCGCTGCTGCGGCGGGGGCCGGCTGTACTGCCAGGCAGCACCGGCGGCACGCGGGTCGCGGAGGGTCGCGGCGGGTCGGGTCGCCGTCAGCCGGCGAGGAGTTCGTTAATTTGAGCCGGCCGCGCCCCCCCCCCCCCCCCGGCTGGCCCGGCCACAACCGGCCCACCGGTCCTCTCTACATTCCAATTTTTGTTTTTGCCTTTCGGCATCGCGAGGGGGCGCGCTCTCCCTTCTCTTTTCTGCCCCCCCCCCCCCTTCCCTCCCCTCCAACGCCTTCCTTTCCCATGCCGCTCCTCTCATCCCACACTATTGCGGCGCCCGCTGCAACAGCTCCCTTACATTTCGGACCGTCGCCGGGTGGCGGTGGCCGAGGGGCCGGGAGCCTCTCACTCCGCGCCCCCCGCGGCCCCCGGCCCCTCCGGGCTCCCCCCGGCACAGCGGGGGCGGCGCGCGGTGCGACTACAGCGTCCGGTTTCACGTGTCTGCAACAAGTATGCGGCCGGTGCGGAGTGCAGTCTTCGCGGGGCGGCCTGAGGGCGGCCTGAGGGCGGCCTAGGGGCGACCTGAGGGTGACCTGAGGGCGGGCTTAGGGCGGCCGCCGTGGCGCTGCCGCGGGAAAATGCCGATTTGAGGAGTGCAGGCCAGCCTGCCGCCGCACGCCGCCCGCGAATCGAACTTGGTTCGGGCAGGGACCGCAAAGCAAGGCGTTCTGCGGAGAGAGCATACGGCAGGCCGCGGGCTGCTGTGCTACCGAGAGGCAGCCTGTGAGAGGCCGGCGCCGCCGCGGTGCCACACGGGGGGTCAGGCCGCCGGGGCCACCGGGGCAACGCGCCCGCCGCGGGGGACGTACTGCCCGTGTGGCTGCGTGTAACGAAGAGAAATGGCCGACTGGCTAGACTGCGAAATGAGTGTGTCAGTCCCTGCGGTACACTTGAAATATCACAAAAACGCTGCAATTTGTGATGAGAAGCATTAAACTTGGAATTTTTCTTTAAATACCACGCATTATTTCCGTTTGTCCCCCGTGCCAAACGGCAGCAGCGAGCCGGCAGCCGGGTCGGGGGAGGCCGCGGGCCGAGCCAAGAGCCGAGCGGCGCCGCTGCCGGCAGCCCGGTTAGCCAACGCCTCCCCCGCGTACCTCTGCCTTTCGGTGCCGCGGATGACAGATCGCGGCCCCGGCTCCAGCTCCAGCTCCAGCGCGGCGCGTGTCAAAGGTCAGCCGCCCCGGCGCTCGGTGTCCGGGTCCACCTCACTACGACAAACGCGTCAGAATAGAGATGGCTAATTACAGCCGCCCCGTCCGTCAGGGTAAATAATGCTCCAGGAAACGAGCGAGCGCAGACGGCCTCTCTCCTCAGGTTCCAACAAGAAGCTTCAATGGATTTTTCCGTTTTTCATACTGAGGTGTGGCTTAAGACTGCGGCTTTCAGTAGTATTTTTTGCGTGCCCCCCCCCCCCTCCTCTCTCCGGTGAATCGTGTGGCCCACTTACCGTGTAGGATAGAACGGATTTAGAGCAAGTGCCCACTTGGCCGGTGGCGGCGCGTCGCGGCGGCGCGGCGGCAGAGCCGGCCGGAGCCGGCCGGAGCACGATGCAGTGATGCGCGGCGCTGCGAGACAATGGCTCCCCCCTCCCCTCCCCTCCCTTTCCCCCTCCCCTCCCCTCCTTTCCCTTTCGTTCCCCTCTCCGCGTCCTTCTCACGTACAGAGTGCGGTTGCTGCAAACAAAAATTACGCGGCCCGCAAAGACAATCATTTCTTTTTTTTTTATATATACGTTTCTTTATTTTTTTACGACAGATAGTCGGTGTTCCCGCTTATAATCCGTGCTCGCTTCCGGACAGGGCGGCTCACACTCACACGCGGCGCGCGGCGCGCGGCGCCTCGGGGCGGGCCGACTCGTTACGGCCCTGGTTATATTCCGTTTCGGAGGGTTTCCTCGTTTTCTCCTCGCGGCCGCCCCCGGCTCCTCCCCGGCTCCTCCCCGGCTCCTCCCTGACTCCTCCCGGACTCCTCCCTGACCCCTCCCCGCGTCGTAGGCTTTCTTCTCCCGAACCCTTCAGCGCCACGATCCACACACGGCTGCGGCCTGCGGCTCGGCTCGGCACTCCCGGCTTTCTTCGTCCTACCAACGTAATAATTAATGACAGCCGGGCTGCCGCTGCCGCCGCCGCGTCGCTCGGGCACAAAAAGGGCAGCCGGCACGCGCGGCGGCGGCAGCGGCGGGGGCCCGTCGGGGGCGCGTCGCCGCCCCCCCCCCCAGACCTGCCCCGCCCAGCCCGGCGCGGAGAAACGAGGCAAACGCTGTCATAAATAAGCGGAACGTCTCTGGGTACACTCCGGCGGATATGACTGTGGTGTGATCCGGAGGCAGCCCGCGGTGCGGTGCGGTGCCGAGGCCAGCCAATCCGGCCCGAAATTATCCAGGGTCACCCGAAGGGCATGACTGTGGGTGCCTCCCTCAAAGCATTTCGTCGCGTGACTCCAAATATTGATGGCGAATAAAGTTTGCCATCTAAAATTTCGTCACTTCATGATTTCCTTGTGAATAAATATTTTGCAGAATAAATTTATTTCTGGGTAGAACGACCAGAATGTATGTGACATTTCCTTTGTCATAAAGCCTGTGTGACGAAAAATTCATGAGCAAAATTTGACAGTAGATTTTTTGTTTTGTTCCAGCGAATGCCGGCTGCGTACGATGACATGTGCACGGCGGCCGGTGGCGCCGGATGGCGCCGGGCACTCGGCGGCCGTGTGCGGGACTGCCGCCCCGCCGGCCTGCCTGCCCCCAGGGCGCCGCCGCCGCCGCCGGGTGACAGCAGGTGACTCAACAACAAACGGCTCGCGCTAGTCACACGCAGTCACACGTGACGTCACGTGCAAAACACATGCAAGTGCCGCCGCGCGCTCATAAAAGCGGATGATGGTGCGCCATGGGGGGGGGGGGGCGGCGTCAGGCCGGAAGGCAAGTCCATAGCATTCCCCTGGCGTAAGCCGTAAGCCCCGCAAAGTGGGCCACACGCCGTGCGTAGCATGCAGTGCTGGCGGTGCGTCACCGCGCCGTGGGGTAACCCCTCGCGGCAGGGGTATCGCCGCCGCCATCGGGGCGGATGAGTCACGTGACAGCGGCCCCAATTATACCACCGGACCATCCGCCGCGCAGATAAAGCCGCGGGCCCAAGGAAGGTGGACAAGGAACAGTTCTGTAGGCCGCAAGGAAACGAAACGACTATACGCACACACACCAAGCCATATCTCTTTGTTTTCGTCCGGATTGTTTATCGTGAGTTTCCAATATTTTTTTTGTCTAAACTATTCATCAGCGAACGGCTCGGAGTCGAGGTGGATACACACCGAGACGAGACGTGAAAGGTTCGCGATGATAAAGGTTTGAGGGGAGAAGCGCGGCGAGCAATCAAAGTGTACGTTTCACCGAATCGTTTTGTCTAGTTTTCAAGGTCGGGCCCCGCCCTGCCCGGCCCCGGCCCGGCCCCGCCGCCTCCGGCAGGCTCCGGGGAAGGAGGATGTTCTCACGCCGTTACGCGGCAACAGCTCCACACTCCCAGCCACTCCCAAGCAGATTGCACCGACACTACATCTGGGGGGAAAAGTAGACTTGCGGACGCCACTGAACTCTGCGATACAATCCGTACATTCAAGACAACTAAATAAAGAAGCTAAATTATCCTTGAAATGCGCCAAATCGCCTTGAGACGAGAATTTCGGACAAAAACGAACATTTCTAGACAAGAAAAAAACACTGCAAAATAATTTGTTGGGAATTTTCAAACAGTCTGAGCTGAAATTTTCCTATCGTTTTTTTTCAGGGAAATCCAAAGTCTCTTTGGCATTTTCTAAATCATCATAGGTGGGTAAGGAAGTCTACATCTCCGATTTCCAGTGATTGAAGGATTACCAAACCGCGTTCTCCTCAGCAAATGCAGCCCCTGTTTCATTTCCCTGTCCTGTTTCTCATCGTGCGAATTTCGTTCTCTCTTTCCGACGTTGCGGCGCAACGAGCGATGCGCACAAAAGTTAGGAAATGGTGATCTCCATCGCTGCCCGATTGACGGAAACGAATCGAAATGCGCTCTGTTGTTACCGCGCCGCCGCCGCCGCTCATTGCGTAAACAGCGGCGTGTGTGTGAACCCCAGCGCCTCGCAGCCTCACAGCCTCGCACCGCCCCCCTCTAGCTCTGTCTCGTTCTCTCTCGCTCGCTCGCTCTCACTCACTCTCACACTCACTCTCTCTCTCTCTCCCTCTCGCCCGACCCGGCGGCGCACCGCGCGGGGCAAGCAATGCGAGAGTGAGAGGGACGAGTGCGGCCAGCGACTGTAACATTGTTGTAAGACCCCCGCTAATTTGGTCTGGTGGTGCGGAAAGGAAACGTCGCGCGCTGATAAGATCGATAAGGGCGCCGGAGCCGAGCCGAGTCGGGGGCCGAGGAGCCGAGCCGGGGCAGCGCGGAGCCGAGCCGGGGCGTAGCGGAGCCGTGCTGCGGAACAGCGCCACCTCTTCACATCCGGCATCCGCACCCGAACATATAGCGCCGGTAAAGTGGCGCAGGGTAGGAAGGGCCGGAAACACTCATGATTTAGTGCCCTCCGATTATTTTTCGCACCCCGCGCCACAACGACGCCGAGGCCGCGCACGGGCCGCCTGCCGCCGCCTGCGGACGGGCGGGTAGGCCGCCCGCTGGACGCGCGTGCCTCACGGGACGACGGGCCTGCCTACCTCGCAGGCGCCGTGCCCATGCGGCCCCGGCCGAGCAGTGACGCCAGAGGAGTAGGGAAGCGGCAGCCCGCAAACACACGGCTGTCAAGATTGTGCCTACCTTCGGCTGCCTACCAGGCATACTATTGACATCTGTCGTGACATTGATTATAGGCAGGCGGAGGTACGTAGGCACAGTCTTGGATGTAGTTGGGCTCCTTTCCGCCTGACAACTGCAGCCGAGAGTCCGCCGCGGATAATCCCTGCACGCCCGATACCCATCAGGAATAGTAGTTCTGACCGATCTATTTAAGGAGAAGGAGACGTTTGTCGGGTTAATGATGTCCAGGCAGGCCTTCCTCACGGCCTTGACTGAGGAGGCGGCCGGTGGCGGCGGCGGCGGCGGCGGCCTGACCTTAGGCACTCACACATTCATCAAGACGCTATGCTTTACCGGTCGAGTGGCGAGCGGCGCGGGGAAAAAAATTGGAGCAGCGCAGCGGAGCATCGCGAGCGGCGCGGAGCGGCGGAGGCGATCCGACGCCCGCACCCGCTCTGCTATCTCAAAAATCGAACCGCTTTTCGTGAGGATTTATTCACCCATTCGCGCGCACCGCGTCCGGCTCAAGGTGTTCCAGTCCGCTCTCACCCTCGGCGGGATGGGCGGTCGGTACACCCACAGCGGCAACCAGTAGCGGCAAATTGATAGGCCCCCTCTTTGACGCGGGTGAAAAATGACATGCTCGTATTACACGCTTCGTGAAAATAGAGGAGCGGACGTGAGCAAGTCTGTTGAGAAGAAACCAGGGCGGAGGAACAGCTTGTCCATGTCGTGTCCTCGAATTATCAATTTCCCGGAGGTAAACACCTGCGGTTTGGTTCCCCTAGTTTTCCTCCGGTCCACCCCAGGACACGACCGAAATGTCTCCGAACTGCACTGTTCCAGGTATTTAAGGAGAAAGTGGGATTGCATGATGACTACCCCGGGGGCTAAGTCCACATCGCCCCGTAGTCCCCGGCCGTGGCCGCTGCGGATACCCAATTCGTTTCTCGTCCTCGAATATGAAACAAATTGGTCGTGTTGCGACGACGTCTCCAGAGTGGCAAACCAAACGGCGGGTGCTGTATCCCAAGAGACTGCCGGCCGAGGCTGCCCTCTCCTCGCCTCGCCTCCCGCGGCCTGCTCGCGTGCGCGGGTCTCTGAAAGGCCGGCCGGCGCCTCCGGGCGGTGCCCCGAGGATGTCCCGAGGGTGTCCCGGTGGGCGGTGGCGTCCCGGCCGCGGCCTGTCAGCGCGATGGCATCGGTGGGCGTGGCGGGGCGTGTCGGCGGCGACGCGGCCGGGGTCACACGCACCGCACCAAGAGTTTGCGTTCGAGATGCACTGCGGCGGCCGCTGTGCCGCGCCGCTGTGCCGCGCCGCCGGCCGTTCGGCTCCCACGGCTCGCGTGCAGTGCAGCCCCCCTCAGATTTGCATTTCCAAACTTCCGTCCGGTGCAGACAGTTCGGCACGGCGTCCACTGATCGGGCAGCGCCGCTGACCGGGCATCTGCGGCCTCCGCACGCAACGACGGGCCGTGTCTGCTGCCGCCGCTGCCCTGCCGAGATCACGACCTTCTCCCCGGGGAATCGCACCCCAACAACACACTCAATGCAAAATAATTCCGCATTTTTTAAATTTTTTTTTGTTTTGAATGTATTATACGATGTCCCCGTTTTTTGAGGAGTGCGGCGTCAGCGCGCGGTTTTCCTCGGCTGCCATCGGCTGCCATCGGCTGCAGGCCGCGGACCGGTTGAGACGCCCCGCGGGCGCGGCCCCTCGCCGTCCTCCCGGGTGACGCCTTGCCGCGTGTCGCCGGGTGACGCGCACGCACACGCACAGGCACACGCACAGGCACAGGCACGGGGTGTGGCGGTGTGGCGGGTCGAGGCCGCACCGGAAGCGGTTCCCCTCGACGCCGCTATCCGCGTGACAACGGCGTGCACCGGGCTCGTCAACCGGGAGAAGTGATCCCCGCGGTGTCCGAACTACACCAAGAAACTCGAAGAAACTACACTTGTCCAGGGAACCGTAGTTCTATCGGAGAAAGGTTATGCGCAGTTCCCCGCGTTATCTACACTTAACAGTGCAAGTACAATAAAAGTACAGTTCATCGAGCTGCAGTTTGAGCACCGTGTAGTTCTAACTGTAGCTTCATTGCGTATCCTACTGCCCGGGAGGCCCACTCGACGCCCCCGTGCTGCGGGGGCCTGACGACAACATTTTGGGACCGTTGTGATGGATCTCCTCCCGTGAGAGCGAATCGGCCGTGTCACGGCCGCGGGTAAATCTGCAGATAAGCCGCCTCGCTCGCTGAGTCGGCACTATCGGCAGCGAGTCAGTCCGCCGTCCGGATTTCAGCGTCACATTGTGAGCAGCGCATGGCAGATAGCGAGGAGCAGACGCCCGCAGCGAGACGCCCCCGCCGCCCACCACGAAACTACCGTAACGCCGGCTCTGTTATGTTCGGGCGGCCAAAAGGCAGCAGAGGGCCTTTTATTAATTACCAGTTGGTTGGCCCCTCTTCGTTTGCCAATGCCGTGCGTGAGTGTGTGTGTGTGTGTGTGTGTGCCTATAAACAGGCATATAACACGCGGCGCCACGCAACCCGATTGTTTTCAGAGGAGCATCCCGTATATCATCCCGTCTCGGCTGAGCAGCCTCAGACTGCGTCAGGGAAGACACACACACAGACACACACAGACACACACACACACACACACACGCACGCTCGCGCGCGCGTACGAGTTGCAGCAGTGCCTCTCTGTCGCTCACCCCGCGCGCTCTTCCGTAAGACCCAGCGCGCCAGACGAGGACAGAGAGACTGTGTCCGAGCGATGAGCAAATAGCAACCTGCCAGCCCGCCCGCCCGCCCGCCCGCCCGCCCGCCGGGTGCCGCGCGCGGCTGCCCGGCCGGCCCAGCCCGGAGAGGAGCTGGTTGTGGTTGGTATTACTGGAAACGAGAGGACGGGTTCACGCGTTCGCCATATGAATGCCAAAGGGGAGATGCGGATTATTGGGGGGTGGGGGCGGGCAGCGCGGGAAAAAAACTCGAGGGTGGGGGACGCCGAGGCCGCGGTACGGAGGGGGGGGGGGGTCAGCTGCGCGGGTACCGGCTCTGCAGCTAATGGGTATTGACACGGCGGCGATACACCAGGAAATAGCGGTCGTTAGGGGGCGCGGAGCCGTTGCTGAGCGGCCGGGCGGCGGGCGTGACGGCGGCGGTCCGGCGACCCCGCGGGGGGCCGGGGGCAGCCGGGGGCAGCCGGGGGCCGCGGAGGTGTTGTCGCAGGAGGCACTCCACAACTCCACACTCCGCGGCGCGCGGACGTGTTTATACGCCACCACTATAATAGATTCGCATGTGTCGACTGATGTTCACTTTATAGCGGCCGTCCCTCGGATTGCTGTCGTCGCGGGGACGACACGGACAGCATTTTCATTCCACGCCTTCCGCGAACGACATTCCGGTCACGTATCGCGACGCGGGGGCCGCTGGGCCAGCGGGGGCCTGGATCCCGGGATCAGGTCGATGAAAGGCGAGAAGAGCGTGGCGCACCATAACCCGCCGGCCCAGCCTCCGAACCTGCCGGCCCCCCGGCCGCCGGGCCCGCCGCCCGCCGCCGTGGCCGCGGCCCTGACCAGCGCGCGGCGCGTCCCTTGCCCGCTGACCTCTGACCCTGCCCCCTGCCGCGCCCCGCTAAGCTCCGCCGCTCCCCACCCCGCGCTCCCCGCTCCCCGCCCCGCGCCCCGCCCGCGGCCCTGCGGTGACCTTCCGCCGCTCCCGCGCGCGCGCGCCAGGGGGGCTCACTTCCTTAAACGAAAGAAAAGAAAGGCGACAGCAGGCGGCGCCCTTCCCTTGTGCTCCGCCCGCGCTCGCCCCCCCCCCCTCCCCTCCTTCCACCTCTAAACTCTTCAAGCGGTTTGATTTCTGCACGTTCGGCTGGGCCCCCTCAGCGAGCGCTGCAACAGTGCGCGCCGCTTCGCTCCGATCACAGAGAGCGAATAAGCAGCGCTTTCGCAAACGCCGCGGCGGCCCTTCTCCCGCGGCGACCTCTTCGCGGGGCTGCGCTCCCTTTCCCCCCCAATCTTCGCTCTCTTCTCCCAGGAATGGTCACCTTATTTACATATTTGCTTCGTATCTCGCCGAGCGACCATTGATTCGCAAAGCAAAAGAGATGATATCGGCGCCGGGCGGCGGGGCGGGCTGCCCGTCTCCTAGATGCCGCCGTTGTTGGAGTGCGACAGCGTGCTGCAGCTGCGGCCCCGACACCGTTGCATCACCGGGTGTTTAAAGGCTTGGTCCGGGGCGATGCGCTCGACCCGACCAGCGGCCGATTCTGAGCACATTTTAGGTCCAACCCCTCCTGTCCCCCAACCCCTCTCTCTTTCTCTCTCCGTCTCTCTCTCTCTATGTGTCTCTCACCCCCTCCCCCCTCTCTGTCTTTCTGTCTCTCTCTTACAGAGCACCCCACGAGTGCGACAAAGGTGGGGATATAGCAGCGGAAGGCAGTGTGCGGAATCGGCCGCCAGAATGCGCACAAATTTGTCGGCCGATTCTCCCCCGGCGGCCCCCGGCCAAGTCGGAGGCGACGCCGTGAGCGGCCACGCGTCACACCACGAGTCACGCCACGCCACGCCACGCCGTGCCTGCGGACGCGTCCGAAAGTGCGTGCGGCGTTGGCGGCACAGGCCGCGGCGGGGGCCCGCAGGGTACCGCAGGGTACCGCAGGGCCACGCCGCGGGCCGGCAGGACGGCAGGGCGCAGCGTGCGGCGGTTAGAGACGGCGGCGGCGGCGGCGGCGGCGGCGGCGGCGGCGGCGGCACAGCGGCATTACCAAACAATGGGCCAACCTTGACATCATCCATGCGGCACCGCCGCCGCCGCCGCCGGCCGGCGCAGCCGCCATGCGGCCTGACACGCCTTTTGTTTTCTCGCCTTTTCGCGAATATCACACACCTCCCACCGCCGCCCGCCTCCGCCGGCATCCCGACAGCAACAAAACGCCAGAGACTGGAAATTCGGCGGGCGGCGCGCGTGCGTGGCTCCGTTTAGTTTTTCACGGGCGGGACGCGGTGCGGCGCGGTCCCCAGGGCCGGCGGGCCTCGCCTCCGGCCGGGCCGCGCACGCAGCTCATAAAATGGCATTGTTGTATCGCCCGTACGTTAAAGTCCGATGCCCGCCCGCCGGCCTGCCAGGCATGCCCGGCCCTGCCCGCCCGCCGACCGCAGTCGGTTCACTCGAAAAGGCAACTGGTGTGAAGAAATAATGTGCGAGCGAGGAAACACAAATCGCGGCTCTCGCCTTGTACGAAAAGCCTAATGTTCGTCAGCAACGCGAACCTCTTGGGGACGCCGGGCCTCGCCCCGCCTCATGCGAGGTGAAAGTCGCATCCGAAATGTGCGCGCGCTGCCGACGGCTGTGTCAACGGCTCGCCGTTCGGAAAAGGGTATTCCGGAGAGCATGACCGGACCACGAACCCAATTCCTGATGAAGGGTACCGCAGCAGGGAGTATCTCCGCCGCGGGCGGGCGCCAGCCACGGGCGACTGAAAAATTTGCGTGGCTTGGCTTGAGCTGGCGATGTGTTACGACCGCACGAGCTGTCCGTGTGGTACGTACGGCGGGTACCTGGTGGGTACTGTAGCTGCACCAGGGGCCCGCGCGCTGGTCGGAGGCTGCGCCGGCTGCTCTGCGCCGTCCTTGGTCCCGACGCCTCTGCCCGCCGCCGCCGCCGCCGCTGGCGGTGCACATTTTCCATCCCCGGTCGCACATCTCTCGCCGCCTAGATAATCGAGGGCAGCGGCCTCCAATTGTGTCCCGTAATTGTCTGACGGCGCCGAGAGCGGCTCCCGCGTGCCGCCGCTGGTGCCGCAGCCGCCGTGCACGCCGCTGCACATCGCCGCTGATACCAGAGTCCGCGGCGCCGCGCGGGGGACCCCCGTCTGCCTGTGACCGCTGCCATCCGCGTGCAGAGCGTCCCCGGCGGGGTGCTGCCTGCAGCCGCTGCCGCCGGGCCGCGCGCCTGCGGGGTAGGCTGCCCCCGGCCGCCGCACGCACGCCTGCCGCGCGGGCCGGCCTACCCTCCCGTCCGCAGGCGCTCGCCTCCCCCCGAGCCTCTCCCCGCCCGCCGCCGCCGCCGCCGCCGCCGCGCCGCTGTGGTCAGTGAGGGGCGGGTCCGGGCCCGCGGCCCCCCTAATGAACTCGCACCTGCCTCGGAGAGCGTCGGGAAGTAATCTGCGGGGCCGTGCGCGTATTGCGCCGTCTCCGTCCCACCCGGTCCGGGCTCGCGGGCCGCGGCGGGTGCGACAGAGACGGCGCGCGCCTCCAGGTTTGGCGGCGTCCGATCGCCTTGAAGCGCACAACCCGATCACCGCTGCCGCGCTGTGATGGACCGGCTGCCATCCATCTTGAGCCCTGCTTTGGGCCGGGGTTGGGTTCGGCAAGGCGGCGCAGCCCGCTGCGGCTCATCAGGCGCCGCGGCTCATCAGCTGCTAATAACGGCGGAGGCGTTTTATTTGCAGTGCGGTGTGGTAACTCACTTGTCCACACGCGGCCCGCGCACACATGTCGCTGCTGCCGGAGGCACGCAGGTGGTCATCATTCTGCAAATAATAATAATAATAAAGATAGTGCGGCGGGGCGGCATTGAATACACACACACACACACATATTTCTTCGCCGCCGCCCGCCGCCTCGGGTGGCCGTGGCTGTATGTGGGCGTCATTAATTAGCGATTGTCTTTTGTTGCGGGCGGAAGTGTGTCGTCCGCTGAGCGGTGGTGGCGGCGGCGGCGGAGGGGCGCTCACAAACCCGGCCGCCAGCCCGCGGACAGCCGGCCGCCAGCCCGCGGACAGCCCACCGACAGCCCACCGACAGCCCACCGACAGCCCACCGACAGCCCACCGACAGCCCACCGACAGCCCACCGCGACCTCCCAGCCTGACAGCCCCGACAAGCAGCGATCGCGCTGCATCCTCATCACGTCCAATCACGTAGTGCGGGGGGGGGGGGGGGGGGCGCTGGATGCCGGGGAGCGATACCGAGCGGTGCCCGTCCCCGTCACTCTCAGAAATATCCGCCAGGCGGCGCCTCCGAGCCCGAGGGTGACGCTGTGGGGAGCCGAGGTGCCGCGTCCTTGCGCCTGCAAATGGACTGCATTCCGCATTGGCGACGGCACTCTGGTATTTGCATACACATATTTCTGTACAAATTGTAAGGAACGAAATTGCCCCCACAAATCTTTAATTCATGATAAATTGTACACATGTGCCATACGTACGATTTTGGTCATTAGCAAGGACGACAATAATACACACTGACATAGTCATATACACGCAGTATGCACGCACAATTTCATTGACAAATGCGCAACAGTTCCCCTTTGCGCTGCTGGCTATAAAAAAAAAACTCAAGTGACAGCCGTGGAGACACGGTTTGGTCCGGTGGAGATGCCCCATTGCTGCCAGCGCCACCTTTCCCTCGAGAACCTTTTGTGCAGAGCCGCACCGGGTAATGGCGGGCGAGTGGTGCGGCGGTTGGCGGTGGCAGTCCGCCTTGAGTTGGATTGGAGAGGCGCCCTGCCGGCGCGGGGGGCTCCGCCGGGGGGCTCCGCCAGGGGCTCCGAGCACATCCCCGTCCCGGTCTCCGCCGGTCACCACATGGCCGCGCCAGCGACAGTCCACTTTATGACTGTTAGGGCGCACGGCGAGCGAGCACGACGCTCTCTTTCTCTCACACGCGGCGCGGCGCGGCGCGGCATATATAATATGCAGCCGCGCTGGACGCTGGCTGCTGCTGGCTGGACAAGGTCTCCGAGTCGGTTCTCAACGGCGCGGTACGCCACACGGTCTGCATTTGGAAACAATCATCTTATCAAGCTGGCGAGTAAATACGCTGCTCTCCTGCGCCCGCCGCGCCCGCCGCGCCCCGCTCGTGTGCATGCAGTGCATGCTCATTACGGCGCGGCCGCCACGCCGAGCGGCACGCGGGAGCGGCACGACACGGCCGCCCCGCGCTGGGCCCCGGCGCCCGCCCGGCCTGTCGGCGGCTCTCGTCACACCGCCCGCCGCGGTCACCGAGTAATTTAATTTTCGCGGTCCGCGGGGTCCGCGGCGACAACACGGCAGCAGCGGCGCCACCGCCTGTCTCCGTCTCCGTCTTGGTCCGCGGCGCGCACCAGTGCGACAGAGACGCCCTGCCCCCCGCCGGACCCCCGACGGCCCCCCGCCGCCGTGTCGGCTCGGGGACCACGACTCTGCGGTGGCGCCCGTGGCGCTGACGGGTCCCCGCCGATGTCGTCGCGGAGGCGGCCACGCCCGCGCCCGCGCCCGCCCTGTTGTCCGACCGGAGCGGCACGAGTAGAGCAGTGCCGGCCGCCGGAGGACGCTGGGGCACAGGGCTGATGGGGTACAGGGGCCCTTTGCCCCCCCCCCCCCTCTCTGGATCCGCGTCTGAGGAGATTAGACGCTGTCGTTCATCCACACCGTCGGCTCCCTTGGGCCCGCGGCAGTCTACTGGGCTAACGAGGCGGCAGGCGCGTGGTCCGTAATCCTGCTAAAACGCCCAAAGCCCTGAGCCCGCGGCCCGCGGGTCGGAATGTTGCACATCCCTCACGGGACGAGGGGGGCCGCTTCAACATTTTCGTGCTCGGGCGCAGA
Organism: Megalurothrips usitatus; assembly: GCA_026979955.1. Taxonomy (NCBI): domain Eukaryota; kingdom Metazoa; phylum Arthropoda; class Insecta; order Thysanoptera; family Thripidae; genus Megalurothrips; species Megalurothrips usitatus. Next base: position 9,270,122 of record CM049592.1, read on the forward strand.
CGGACGCGGTGTCGCGGTGTAATGCGGGCCTTATCTGCCGTTCACATGCCGGCCGTGCGAAGACGGGCTCCTCGGCTGCCCGCCTCACGCCGTCAGCTGAAATCGGCGGCCCGTTCCCGGCGGCACCGCGGCGCCGCGGCGCCCACAGAGCGCTTACAGTGCACTGGCTGGGATGGGAGCTTCCAGCTTCCCATTGGCTGCTATCGGAGCGTGAGCAGGGGCGTGGCGGGGCGTGGCGTGGCGTGGCGCGGGGGCCGCGCCGTGTTCCCATATTAAAGTGCCTCCCAAACGATGCACCCCGGCAGCAGCAGGTGAGTTCACGTAAGCGGCAGTTACAATTCCCAGCACTGGAGAGTCGTCCCGAACAGATTCTTCCTCACGGAATGAAACCGCCTCTCCCCTGACATAAGTGCAGCAGAGGCCCGAGGCAGAGTCTAAACTCCGAGAGGCGGGGCCCGGAGTAGAATTTTCCCGGTCGATCTCATGGCCGCTCATGACGGTCGGTAGGAAACGCAAACGTCACGGCGGGAGCGGTCTGCGTGAGAAATGGTGGGGCGGGGGGTAGGTACACGTTCGGACGTGAGCCTCGCCAACTAGTGCGGGCCGGACCCCGGCCCGGGGTCACCGGGTTGCATGGCGGATGGTTTGAGCGGCGCCTGCCCGACCGCGACGTGGACTCGCTGCCAAGGACCCCGCTAATATAATTAATTGGACCCCCCACCCCAGCGCGGCGCCGCTCTTTCGTCAATCACCTGTTGGAGGTGGTCAGGGCCCGTCGGGGCCCGTCGGGGCGGTCCGCCTAGTGTTGTCACAGCGCCGCGCGGCGGGCGCAACGCTTCGGGACCCGGCCCCCGGCCCGGCAGCTGCGCTGGCGCCCCTTTCTAGACCGGACCCGACCGCTCCGCTCTGCAAACACTGTGCTGAACTACGGCGAGGGAGGCCGCTGCGCGAACAACCAGAAAAATCGGTTCTTGTCCCAAAATCGGCTCCGGTATGCGGGGAACGGCAGCAGAGGGCGGGTCGCCTGGTCTCTCCGGTGACACCACCTTCATATCCAGAACGCTCTCGGGTCGGGGGAACACAACACAGCGCCGCGCACGAGTTACTGTCACTCCGCTTTTTGCCGGGGCACGATAATGCCTGGACGCGGCGGCTGGAGAGGCAGGTGCGGCGCGGCGCGGTGCGATGCGATGCGATGCGATGCGATGCGCCGGCGTTGCGTCACGCCGATGTAACATTGTGTCGACGCAAACTCATATGTGAGCTGAATGTAATCGCAGGGGCCGACAACAGACCGATGGCACGCGGCGACACGCGGCGGCACGCGGCGACACGCGGCGACACGCGGCGACACGCGGCGACATGACGCGGCCTCGGGAGGGGGAAAGGTCAGGAAGAAGGCGCGCGCGTGATCTGAAATCCGGCCGCGGAGTCCGCGGCAGAGGACAGGTTCACTGGGCTGAGGCCCGGCACCCGGATTATGCGAGGCGGGCCAGAGAGCACGGCCGCTGCCGGTGCGCATTACCTTTGGCAGGGTCGGGTCCAGGAGCGGCTCGGGGAGGGGGGAGGGGAGGGCTGACCGTTTCGTTTTTGCAAAAAAAAAAAGTTGGAAATTTGAGGGGGAGTACCCGAAAACACGGCTGGTAAAAATTTCAGACCGATCGGACTGATCGTTGGTGGCGGAAGGGGCCTAAAAGCCCCTCTCTGCATGCACCATGCCAAACAAAACTAAACGCTTTTTCTGGCAGGGTGATAAGATTGTCGGGTTATTGGGGGGCGCGGCTGTCAGGCAGCAGCAGTCGTTATGGCACCCGCGGGTTCGAGGTGCCGCACGCTCTAGCCCAGGAGGACGCACCGGGCGCTCTCAGAGTCCCCAAGGTTACCACCAGGTTACCCCTAGGTTACCACTAGGTTACCACCAGGTGAGGATTATTGCCGGTTTCGTGACATGCGTCCTTTCGTTTTCGACGAGCCGCCACCGCCGCCGCGCCGCTGCTCGTCCAGCGGGGGGGTTTTACGCGGGGCAGTAAAAAGTAACGAAACAGGCAGGGCCCCCGCGTTTGACGGGCGGGGAAAGTAAAAACTGCTTATTGCACCCTATTCCCGCTCGAAAATCCATCCTTCTCGCCAAGCCGCTGCACGAGAGGGTGGCCCTGCCGTCGGTCATATTTATTTATTATTGGGGTCCGCGGGATTTATGGCCGAATTCTCTGCCGCTGAACTCTGACTCCACCGCGCCGCCCTGCCGCTGATCAGCCCTGCCGAGCATCAGAGTGTCGAAACGGCAGGACAAGTCGGGAGGGGGAGTCCGCCTTATCAACACACATCAGCACTGAATCATGGCAGGGAAATGTGACGCCGCTTTGCTCACCCCGCGGGGATTTGTACAAAAAATATGTCACGACAGCAGCGCCGCTAGGGCCGCTAGGGCTGCTAACAAGGCAGGCCGCGCGGCGGGGCGCTGCGATACGTGTGGTGGCATTTCAACAGGACGTTTCAGCACCGCCCACCGCCCGCTCCTCCCCCGGCACTGCGAGGAGGCGCTGCGAGGCCCCGCCGGCGCTGCGAGGCGGGGCCCCTTTGCAATTTGACGCTCGAATCAAGGGGAAGCAGTGAGGAGGCCCCACAGCAGCCCAGCTTATCCCGTTCGGATCCCCCCGACTGTGAGTGATCGCTGAATGGGACGGTGATTGAATACACGTGTTATTGTGTGTTACACGCCGAGTGAGCGACCCCGCGTCGGGGGACGGGGATGGCTAGAACAGGCCGGACGGTTTCCCTTTTGTCTAGAGAGACAGACGGACAGAGCCTGCAAGAGCCGAGGTTCGGATTGTAATGCTACGATTCAGTTTGCGAATGGTGCGGATTTCAACACAACGTCGGGGCTGGAAAATTGGATGTATAAAAAAATTGTCACCTAATGTCGTGGAATGAAATGTTTGTTAGAGTGGTGCAATGATTTCAGTTCTACGCCAAAAATAAAATGACATTTTTTTTATTTTCCTTAATTGTTTTCTTTTCATTAGACATCCTTGTTTAAGCCATTTTAAAAATCATTGTCATAGAAGCCATACAAGAGTTAGCAACATCAACATTAGTTGCTCATTAACAGTTTCACTTTCGATGCAAGTGTTGTGCGACGATGAGCGCGGGTCCGTCGGGCCGCGTCGGCGGGCGCCTCGCGACAGAACCCCTCGCGCATCTCCAGGAGGGACTTTCCCTGCTTCGATCGTGAAAGTTCCAATTATTTTCAGCGCACGCGGGCGTCACAGGGCCTGGACAGCGGGCCGCTGCGGTGCGGTGCGGTGCTGCCCCGCGCGCCGAGGCTGGCCGCCGACGAGCACGCACGCTCCGCGGCCGCGTCCGCAGCGCGCCCCTCTCTCTCTCTGTCCTTGTCTCTCTCCCGCTACACACCACGCCGCGAAACGGACGACGCCCTCGCACGCAGCGCTCGGCGCGCACAGAGCGCACGGGACCACCTCCTCCATTACCTCATTATCTGTAATTGACAATGCGCACAAGGCGACACCGTGAAGAAGATTTAAAATAAAGGAAGAGAAAGGGGAGAGGCGGCACGGCGCGGCACGGCACGGCACGCGTGCGTCCTCCCATTTGGCAAAAGTGACCGCAGAGGAGAGAAGAGGTGGGCGGCGGTGACGACACAGCGACAACCGCGTGACGCAATGTCGGCTGCAGCATCCGCAAAATACTGTCTGGGGCTGATTCCTCACACTCGTGCGGCCCTGCAGAGAGGGGAGGCGGGAGAGAGATGCAGAGGGAGAGAGAGAGAGAGAGAGAGAGAGAAAGAGAGAGAGAGAGAGAGAGAGTCTCGGAAAGGGGTTCGGAATGGGCCTGCAGGCTGACGTCGGTGAATGTGGGATCTCAGTGACGCGGTCGCGGCGTGTCGGGCGGCTGTCGTGCGCGGCCCGGCGCGGCCCGGCCCCATGATCCAGTGCGGCGGTGTGACCGAGTGTGCGGAAGGCCCACATTCCCACGCCATTCAATAGGCCGACCTTCGCGCCGAGCCTCCGAGGAACGCGGAGCCGCGGAGCAGAGCAGAAAGGGTGGCGAGTCAAGGTTCAGCGCCGCCCTGCCCTGCCCTGCCCTGCTCTCTGGCCTGCCCTGCCCTGCCCTATCCCAGATGAGGCCCCGATAACAAACGACTGCGAGGAATTTGCACGACAGTCACACCACCAGCGCATCAGTTATCAGTTACATCGCAGCCACGTCGCACCGGTGACCTAACTTATTGCAATCTGCAGCAGTTACCTCTTTCAACACGCTCGACATTTCTTTTCTTTCGTTGCGTTTTTCGCGCGAACAGGGGGCTAATCGCTTTTAGTGTGGCCCAGCGAGGAGCGCGGCCGAGCCGATTTGTGCTGCGGGTTCCAGAGCCGTCAGGGCGCCGCGCCGGCGGCGGCGTCCCGGCGGCCCACCCGCACCCACCTGACGCTCGGGGACCGGTGGGCCGGCGGGGACCCATAAACGGACTCTCAAGTTATCCCGGCGGGGCCCGCGGGGCCTGTCGGGCCCGGCCTGTTGCGAAGGAGCAGATGAGCCGCTAAGAATGCCAGAGGCTGCCGCTCCGCCGCGCCGCCGCCGCGCCGCCGCTGCGCCGGGCTGCAGGTGCCTGCCCGGCCGGGCCCAAACCCGTTCTACATGGCAGGCCGCCGCAAACACAAAGTTGCGTTAGGGGAGTGTGTCTCTTTGCAAATCACGTCAGCGGCCCATCCCCCCCCCCCCGCCGCATCCCCTCACGCGTGCCCAGCTGCCCGGCTGCCCAGCTGCCCAGCTGCCCGGCTGCCTCGGCGCTGTTGTTGTATCGGCGGCGAGCGTTTTCGTGACCTTTACACTGCGGCGGGTAACACTGTAATGACTGTCCGAAGGAACTGAACGCAAAACCGAACCCGCGGGAGGCGGCGGTGTAGTAACAAGACCGCGGCCGCCGCGGCCGCGAACGGTGCGCGGGGCCCCCGTTACGGGGCTCCGAGATGTGCCGCCGCCGCCGCCGCCGCCGCCGCCGCCGCCGCCGCCGCCGCCGCCGCCGCCGCGCTGCAGCCGCCGGCATGTGGCATTTCGCACGTGGTCACTCCGACACTCGCCGTACAGACAGCGCGGCCCGCCCGGCCCGGCTATTCAAGTAGGTCGGCCATAAACAGGCGCCGATGGCCGCCGGTGGACGCCGAGCCGAACATCCGACCGCGTCGCGGCGCGGCGCGGCGCCTGTAAAATGCAAATCCCTGCGCGCCCCCCGGGATGTGGGGCAGTCCATAAAACAGAAGACGACGCCCTTGTTTATCACGTTATTGACACTGACTCGCCGCGCCGCGCCGCCGCCGCCGCCTCGCCTCGCTGCCCTCCGACTTCCTTCTTCCTCTTCGGCGCGGCGCGAAATTCAAAAGTCCTCTCCGCGCGTCCGCGATCCCGGCCTGATGATAAGGCGGAAAGATGATCGCTAGCGGCCCGGTGGGGCCCAGCGGGGCCAGGCGGGGCCAGGCGGGGCGCCGCCCGCCAACGTGGACGTCCCACTTCCTTATGGCGGCGATTGTGGCGATTGTGGATCGATGGGGGGGCCTCCGGCCTCTGGGCCTCCGTCCTCTGGGCCTCCGGTCCTCCGCGCGCCGCCCCCACCAAGGCCCTTAATTACAGCTCCGCGCGGGGCCACACCTCCACCCCGGCCTCCAAAAGCCCTGCATACCTGCACACTTATATTCTTGTGGACGAGTTTGCACGAGCTGAACTCCAGCATGCTACGGTTGCTAGTGCGGCTAGTGCAGAGTTGTATGCATGGAAAATGTAAACGCGACTGCCTTCCCTCCCGGCGTTGTACTTTACACATCGCGGCAACAAGGCGAATGGGACGGCAGCTTTATAGCAGCAACGTTTCGCGTGCACTCTCAAAAACTGCAACCGATCTGACGAAAATTATTAGTCTACCAACTGCCCTTGCACTTAATTTCGAGGGTCGTGTCGACTGAACTAAGAAAGTCGACAAAATTATCCTCAACTCTACATTTTTTTTACGGTGTGCGTGGTTTTTTGTGCTTTCTGATTTAGCGCAATAAGAATACACCAAGGTGAAACTGAAGCAGCGCCTCGTGGAGGTGCCAGGTGCCAACTGCTGCTGTCGCCTCGGCTGCCGCCCCCGCAGACGCGGTGCAGCGAGGCAGCGGCGAAGCGGCGCAAACGGAGCGGCACCGACCGGGGACCAACGGGGACCGCAAAACGAGCGCGTGATTTGCTTTGTCAACGCGCTGCCATCGTGATGCTCCCGTAATCACCGCCAGATTATTCCACCCACCCTCTTTTTCACGCCCCCCCCCCCCTCTCTCCTTCTCTCTCGCTCTCTCGGTCCCCATCTCGCTCACTCTCACTCTCTCGGCTCGGTCCCGGGCTGTCTCTAATTAACCACGTCGCGGGGGCTGACCCGTTGCAGCGAATGCGTGAGACACGACTGTCATTTGCAGGGCTGCGCACAGTAACAGTTTGCAGCCGCGAGCGAAAAAAAGGTTTAAATAATCTGCATCGGAAAGTGGCGTGGCGGGGCGTTTTTCGAAGAGAGCCGTTCGATCGGGATCACCTTCCAGGAAACGTTTTCCTCACCCCAGCCGAGCTGAGCTGCCGTTTTCCCGACCCTCCGAGCTGCAAAGCTGCAGACCCGCGCGTCCCACAAGAAGCGGAACCTCTGCGGAGCTTCTGTCCGGGAGGGGAGGGGAGGGGAGGGGAGGGGAGGCGGCAGCAGGTGCCGAGTGGGCTGGAATAGTCACCCTGCGTGACTGAGTGGCCCGCAGAATATTCATGGTCCTGCTTTGATTGCACCCCGTGGCGTCCGCGGTGCAAGGTCGGGCGGATGCGTGCCGGCAGTGCCGGGCGGTGCGGGGCCGGGCCGGCGGGCAGGTGGGGACGCCACGCCACGCCACGCCACAGGGCCGCAGGGACGGGGCGGAGGGGCGGAACTGTAAGGCGGGACGCGCGTTAACGCTCACTATAATTGAATCTGGTTTTTGCGACGCGACGCATAAATCGCAAGAAACGGAACGGCGGTCCGTCTGCATTGGCGCGCACTGGAAGGGAAGGGAAGAGAGAACGGTGCAGCGGGGGGGGGGGGGGGGGGGAGGCAGGGGGCAGAGAGGGAAGTGCGCCGGCCAGGGCAAACAGGAACGTCGTGACCCAGCGGAATTGGACGTGCAATTTCGTTTCCTGGACTCGCCTCATCAGATCCCCGGGAACGGACGCACCCGGCCGGCACCGGCAGAGGCTGCGGCAACAGCAGGCAGCAGGCATGTCTCCTCCGCCGTGACGCGTCCGCCGAGACACCGCCGCCGCCCGCCATTTGCCTGGAGAATCAGTGTACTGTCGGAGATAATCACACACAATCGTGGCTTAAAAATCCCCAAAACTGGTGTCAAACCGGCGTTTTTTTTTTAAATTGATTCTTCGTCAGTGTCATATTGCTTTTCGTAGCTGTGGCTCACTCGCAGCCCTACGGGACACCCCATCGGTGCGAGAGAGAGAGAGAGAGAGAGAGGGAGAGAGAGAGAGGGAGAGAGAGGGAGAGAAAGAGAGAGGGAGAGAGAGAGAGAGAGAGAGAGAGAGAAAGAGAGAGAGAGCACTGCTCGGAATGAGATCAGCCTCAGCGAGCCGGCGGGCGGGCGGGCGGAGGTGAGTGCGGGGCCTCGGAGCCCCGGCGGGCGGCGCCTCGGCTCGCATCACACTCAGTCGGATCCGGGACCCGAAATAGAAGCGCGGGCCGCGGGGATCGGTACTCGGCGGGCCGCGGCCCACGCGGAGAGAAAAGAGGATGTGATAGAGAGACTCAGAGTCTCTCTAGGATGGGGTGAGGAGGAGGAGGCGCCGGGGGGACGCGGGCCGGCCGGCCGGACCGACAGAAATGCGTCAAAAGCGAGCGAAGGTGAGCGGGCGGTGCGCGGGGCGCCCGCAGCGAGGTTTTTCGGTCGTGTAATTACTCTGCTCCCCGAGCCGCGCGCAGGAACGGGGAAAAAAACACAAATGAAGATCGGAGGAGCGGCATTCGGGAGAGGAGCCCCGGACAGGGAGGGGGAGTAAATCAAGCGCGGAGGGCGGCCGGGGGCGGCCGTGCGGGTGTCCGGCCTGGGGGCGGCGCCTCCCGCGGCGCCGAGCACACCGACAGCGCCGTCATCGCGGCCGGGAGCCCTGCGGGAGCCGTGCAGAAGCCCGGGTGCAGCGGGTGCAGCGGCTGCAGCGGGGACGTGTGAACCGAATCACGGCATATTGGATCGTGGTGCTCGGCGGTGACATCATAACAAGGAAGAAGCCCCGTGTGTCCTGGTCGGCTCCCAGCCACGCCGCGCACACGGCACCGCCACAGCACGGCCACGGCCCAGCGATGAGCCGAGTCGGGTCGGGCTGCGTCCGCGGGAGCAGTCGGCGGCGCGGCACGGCAGGCGACACGGGCGGCCACAGGCTCCGTCACCGCCGCCGCCGCCCCGGACGCAGCCGCCGCGCTGCCAACCTAACCGCGCCCCGCCGACGACGACCATCAGGGTCATGTGACCTCACGGCGTGGCAGCGGGCCGCGGCAGCCCGCGGCACGGCGGCGGCAGCCATGAGCTGACCTTTCGGCATTTCGACGTCGCCGACCGGTGGCACGGCGGCGGTCCCCGTATGGCACGAAGCCGCCCGCCGCCGCGGCACATCCCGGCCCCACCCTCAGCACTCCCACAGCCCTTGCCTGCCTGACACAACTCCACACTTGACCAGATCTTCCCGCTTTCCCCGCAAGTGGAACAGCTCCTCCCGCGTCTATCCGGATGACCAGGGCTGCCCCGCCCTCTTGTGGACGTCAACGTAGCACGCTCTCAAGAAGAGGAGTACACAAAACTGCCAAGAATCTCCCGCAAGCATCAAGACCCGCTTCCATCATTAAGCATTCAGTATTAGGGGTGCATGAGAAATCAGGCTGCGAAGCAGGGTGTCTCCGCCGCGGGTCGGCGTGAGTTTTCTCAAACCACTTAAATACCACCCCCGCCCGTTTCCACTTGTTCACCGGTAACCATCGGAAACTATGTAAGCTACATGGTAACCAGTCGTAACCTGGCCGCGGCGGCGTCACGCCCGCCATCACGCCTGCACGCCCGCCCGCACGCCGGACGCAGGGGCGCCTCGCCGCCGCGCCGGCCGGCCACCCGGCCACGCCTCCCTAGAAGGCGGCGGCTGCATTTCCCGCATTTGGGCCGCACACATGTGCGGGTCATTTGTTTGCGGGCCGCGCCGTTACCTCACGGCGGCGCGTGCATCACCGCTGCTGCCGGCGCCGCCGCCACGCCGCGACCCGTCCTCCCGTAATTGAATCTCGTTTTAGACAGCGGCATTACACGGGCTTGTTACTCCCGCCGGCGGTGTGGGCGTGCAGCGCCGAGGTCTGCTCCCCCGCTGCCGCCCCGCCGCTCCCCGCGCGCTGTCATTTCCAGGGACACACATCGCGTCCCCCCTGATCTCTGCATCGCCGTATCCCTTCCGGACGGCGACGTTCGCTTCCTCGTCTCTCCTTGTCTCTGGCCGGGCTGCGTCCGGAGGGAGGCCCCCGCCGCGGCGCGGGTCCCCCGGGTAGGGCTGCCGCCGGTGACGCGGCCGGGGCCGCCGCGGAGGCAGCCGCCGCCGGCAGAGCACCGCGGAGCACCTCAGACAGACATAACCCAGGCAGCTCGCCGTTGTCCGGACGATGAAAGTTGAGATGAATCGTAATCTGCGTCAGTAGAGCAGCAGGTTATGATGGACGGCCGCGGCATCTACCGCCGGCAGGGCTCGGCTCGGCCGGCCCCGCTGGGCCTCCCCGCCGGGCCCCGGGAGGCCCCGGGATGCTGCGGTCTGTCTCTGTCCTCCGAGGCGGACGGGTCCCGGACGGCTCGAGTGGGAGGAAGACGGGCAGAAGAAGAGTTCCGTCGGCCGGAGCGGAGATTGACAGAGGGACAAACGGCTGCAGTCGGTCCGGTTAGGACTACACTTGCGGTGCGTGGGGGAAATAGTGTCGGGAAGCGTGCCGAGTGGAGGCGGTCTGAGAGCAGAGTGCGGGTCCAGGAGAGCGTGTGCCGAAAGCAGAGTGCGGGTCCAGGAAGAGAGTGCGCCGAGGACAGCGCAGCGGATCATGATGAGTTCGCTTCGAGCGGTGCACTCCCACATCCACGTCGTTGTGCCCAACGCTCCAGGTCGCTGCAGACACCGCAGAGCTGTCACATCGTAAGGCGGAAAGGGGGAGGGTGGCTGTGACCTGCCTATAACTCACCGCCGTAGGAAACCCGAGTGCAAATAACTGACCCGGGGGCTCCGTGCAGCTGCGTGGGTCGTCCACCCGGTCCCGGTGGTGGCCCGGCTCGGCTGCCCGTCGTCGTGGCAGTGCAGTGACAAAGACGAAGTGGCAAAGGGCTAACGATATGGCATGTCAGAAGGGCAGAGTGCGCGGCCTGCGCGGCCGATCGTCACTACGCCGCTGGAGAAAGTGCGGCGGGCGGCGGTGAACAAAAGGAAGCTACGCCGCCGCCGCCGCTGGGGCCCCGGGCCGCCCCGGGCCGCCCACCGCCGCCCCGACACACCGGCGTGCGGCCTGCGTCGGCGCGTTCCGCGAGTCGCATCGGAAGTGTGACATTTAGGAGAGGGCTGCGACTCGGAATGCCAATCGACTTGTAAACCTTTCTGGTTTAATAGCGGGCCCGGCGGGTGCCCGAAGTCGTAAAAATATAATGGATTATGTTGTTGAACACGGAACAGTGGTTGGTGTTGGTGGGGAAGGTGTGCCGAGGGAGAGGGGGGGGGGGGGGCGAGTCGTAGTTGCTGTGGCGGCGTTGGAATACTGGTCCGTTGACCTCGATAGAGCGTATCACATTTACAATTTATTAGGACTCGGCGATTTCTTATCTGCCTCCAGTTTATAACACGGACATCAACTGCTATCAAATTTGTTCCTGTCGGGTTCGGTGCTCTGTCGAAAGGAATGCGTGGTACGCCCGAAAGGCGGAGCAAGTAAGGGTCTTTGGCTATTTGACACAACGCCTTATAAGGCATATAAAGTCCGTATACGGACTGCGTTTTGTCATGCTTAACAAAAGGCGCAGTACTTATCGCCTTGGTCTTATCAGTGTGACATTTGTTACGTTGTTTTTCAGGTCGGACACCGAGCGTCGACAATCAACGATCATGTTTCCGTCGTTAATGTTGCGGTAGCTGTAAACCCTATTCAATTGGGGAACTCCTGCTGGGGGGGGGGGGACACGTTACGGGCCGTGACGTAAGATTTGTTGTCTGAGGGCGGAGCCGAGCGGTGCAACGGGCATAATCGGAAGAAAGGGAGAGGGAGAGAGAGACGAGACGTAGAGAGAAAGAGAGAGAGAGAGAGAGAAGAGAGAGACATACAGACGGACAGAGATGTGCGTGCCGGCCTCCATTTTGAGCCGTAGGACGTTCTCAAAGTGGTGCCTTTCGTGTCTCGGTTAGACTGTTTTTGACAAGTTGACCTGATGTATCGGCCGCATCACCCGGCCTAATAACGCAGGGGAGCGTTCCGTAACCGCTGGGCCGCGCGGGCCGCGCTGCGAACTAAGCATCCCTGCAGCCGGGGGTATTGACGGCCCCCAAACTGCCGCGGACCGACTACCGGCGAGCGCCAAGGCGTCGGCGCACTCGTCCATTAGGGGGATCCGTCGCCCCATTCAGCCGCGAGCACGCCACCGCCGCACTCGGCCGCCTCACGCTCTCTGTCTCGCTCGCTCCCGCGGCTGATTACGGTGACAAGAGTCGGCCGTCCTTGTCGCACGCACTGCCAAGTGGGCCGCAGTGCGTCGTCGTCGTGGCGTGTTGACAAGTGGCCATCCATTCCGGCCGCAACGGCAGCCAAACCGGCTCGCATTGATAGTGACTGACACCGGCGCAGGAGGAGGAAAGGTCTCCGGGCGCGAAAGAAAACAAAAACAAACGCAGTCCGCGCTCAACGACTCTTATCTGAAGTTTCGTTTGCGGTGCGTTGTATTTCCCTCGCACAGCTACTGTGCCCGGTGCCACTCGCGCTTCTCTTATTGGCGCACGGCACGCAGTCAGGCGGGTTGACGGACGATCTTTGTCGTGTCGAGATTCTTGCGGACACACTGTACGGAGCCGGCTCCACCGCCGCCCCATACAGAGTGCCTCGTGCGTCGGTGCGCGCCCCGCAGCCAGAATATCAATGTATCACAAATGAAAGGATGGCCGGTCTCTGTGCGCGGCCGGCGCACACACCGCATCGCGCCGCGTCCCACCGCAGCGGCGCGGAGCGGCGCGGAGCAAGGTCGACGAGATTCCTGGACTCGAGATGCTCTAACAGGATCCCCCCCCGCACGATGTGACTGGTCACTGGGGCAGTGCTGCTACTGCTGCTGCTGCTGCTGCTGCTGCTGTGGCTCTACATTGCAAGGTGCCGCAGCTGGGAATGGCGGACGAAGGGAGAAATAACGGATTAACGTTGGAAGGATCCGTTCTAAGACTGCACTTTTAAGTGTCCAAACTGCAGTTCCCAAGACGGCAGTTTTGCGACAATGGGAGTTGCACTTGCTCTTAGCACCCAAAAATATCATGCGTCCCAAACAACAATATTTAAACTACACTCTTCTGACCAAATACTACAGTTTTACTGCAGTTCTATGTGGTGTACTTTCGATTGAAGATCCGCCCACCATGCAAAAAAAAAAGGAAAGAAGGGCTGGGTAATCCTTGACGGCGCTCGTGCCGCCTGCTCTGCCGCCGCTGGCCGTCCCCCGGGAAAGGCGAGGCGCTTCACTCCCATCAGTTCCGAATCACGTCCGAGACGGGGGAAGGTTGCATTCGAGGTGTGCACTACATAGCAGAGAGGCGGTGCGGTGCACGCCTCCAGCGCCTTTGCGAACGAAAGCCATGCCGCCGAAGGAAGGGTTACCTAGGTAAACCGTCCGTTGGTCCGAAGGAATTTCGAGGTAACTCGGCAGTAGAGGGGGGGGGGGGCTTAAGGACACGATGTTACCCCTGCTAGTACTCGCCTATCGCCGGCCCCCGGCACTGTAATGAGGGCAGCAGCATCACCGCGGTGTCCTTCCGATCTCGCGGCGCGGGATTTCGCAACGCGCCTAAAAGTAACGGTTTTGCGGTGCGGGAAAGGCTGCATATTATGTGAGACGTCGGCCCAGCCCCGCGCGGGCCCGGCGCCGCCACCTCAAATGAGTGTTACGTCGGCGATCCCTCTGCGGTCCGGCCTCGAACGTGCCCTGGGCGCCATTTGCCTTGAATCCCCCCGACCTGCCGCCGTCGGATCGCGATGATCCGATGCACGTACGGGAGAGTGCGACCGCCTCGCCGCCGTCCGTCTAAACTTGTGTCCGTTACACCGTGAGAGGCCTCCTCCGATACGGCGAGGACGGTGCGGCGCAGACATGATCCATGTACAGTTTCATGTACGATTGTATATAAACATTGTATTCAAGTGTCCATGTATGCGGGGACGGCGGTGTGTGCCGCGCTTCCCTGCTCTTCCCGGCACCTGAGTCCACAGCGGCGGCGGCGGCGTCAGACGACGGCGCCCCGCCCGCCGGCCCCGTGTCACACAGCTGCTTGGCGGGGACTCTGGCGCGGCCGCCGCTTCCGCCTCGAACCCCGCCGAACCCGGCCTGGCGAACGAAAAACGGATCAGAAACCGATTCTAAAGCACTGGGGGTTGCTGGAAGCTGGAACCTTGGCGGAAGAGCTTCGCCCAGAGTATACTCAAAACAAGTGACACACATTTTATTCCACGCCATGCAAAAACCGCGCGCTGCGGGGGCGGCCGTCCCTCACCTCCGTTTCCCAGGGAATGGCTGAAGAAAGTTAGCCGTGTGCTGCCGCGGCGGCGCCGAAGATCCGCTGAGAAACGGAGGCGGGCGCTGAGAAGAGCGAGATCTATTTCCTCCGCGGCACGGGCTGCGTGCGCAACGAGGCCGTGCACAAATGCATGCACGCCCCCAGGGCTTCCTACTCGGTCGCGACGGCGGGGCACGATAGGTCGGCTGGGAGGGGAGGGGGGTAGCATTGGCCTACTGGGATCTTCGTATCGGTTGTAGATTAGTTGCAGGGTGGTTGAAGGTGCGTGAACCGTGAACCGCGTCCTCCGATAGCCCTGGTTTTCATCTCAACCCGGATAACAACTGTATTATTTTTTCCCCTCGGATCTAGTTCGGATCACCCTGGATAACCGCCATGTTGGCGGCCGGCCCGCACCCCCACCCCTGCTCGGCGGCGGCGGCCTCTGCCTCTGCCTCGGCGCGGACCACCTGCGCGACACACTCGCACCGCCGCCGCCTCGAGGCTGGCTGTGTCACGGCGGCCGGCGCTCTCCTCTTGTCCGGGACTCATCGGAACATCGGCGCCAAGGCCGGCGTGTGCGACCAGTATGGTGGCGTGTGATTGTGCGGCCCGGCACGGCGTAGGGTGTCTGTGCGCTGCCCGGCACTCTGCCCGGCACTCTGCCCGGCACTCTGCCCGGCACTCACTCTGCCCGGCACTCTGACTGGGTCGGGTCGGGCCGGGGGCAGCCGTGGGCCGGCGGGGCTGCTGTGCGTGGGAAATGGCGCACAAAGTCCCGCGTCCGCCTCGCCCGCCCGGCCCGGGGCTGCCGCCTTGCCGCCTTGCCGGCCGCCGGCTGCCGGTGCTGCAACGCCACACATCCTCCGGGCCGGCGGCGTGGCGGCACTCTTGAACGCCCGCGGCTCAAACAGAGAGGAGGATCGTTGGCTCCGAGTAACATGGAAGGCCGCGCGGCGGGCTGACGGCGGCGGCTGCTGGCGGCGGGCCGACCCTCTCACAGAGGCCCGACCCGTCGCCCTCAAGATGGTGCGGCCGCGCGGCGGGGCCTGTGGGGCCTGTGGGGCCTGTGGGGCTTGTACGGCTTGTGGGGCCTGTGGGACTGTCGACCCTCTGAGGCATGTGGGACTTGTCTTACAAAAGTGCAGGAAAGGGGCCGCAGGCGAGGGCACCCCAAAGTCCGCTCCAGTCACCGCCTACACGTCTCCTCAACACCGCGAATTTTGTCCGTCTATTCCAGTTTGTATACGAAATTACTCGAGGGATTACACTCTTCTACAGACTAGGCGTAAGTGCAGCCCTCCTGAACAGGGAGGGGGGGGGGAGGGCACTTACGCAAGTGGGGACGCGTGCGCGGTGCGTGCGCGGTGCCTGCACATAGACAGTGGCGCACTATCGGCAGGGCGGCACGGCGGCGCGGGCCCCGCGGATGCTGATCGACACACTGACCCACTGGCCAGCCGCAGCAGACGCCGCAGACGGCCGGGCGACGCATGGAACAGAAGGGAACGGAACGGAACCGAGCGAAGAATGGACAAGTAGGGGCAGGCCGGGCCAAACACCCACGCGCTCGGAGGAGCACAGGTGGGCCCCTGTTCCTCTCCCGAGTCCGGGTCCGGTGTGTTTGTGTGTGCGGAGGGGGGAGGGGGGGGGGCTCCGAGCACGCGCACGCACGCACGCACGCTCACACACACACACGCACGCACACACACGGAGTCTGCGTGTCTCCTAAAGACTCGCCGCACCGACAACAGCGTCCCAAGAAGAAAGGGGAAATGAGGCGTAAGACGCCCGCGCGCGCGACGGGCAGGCGACCACCAGCGCCGTTGGACAACAGCACCCCCCCCCCCCCCCCTCCTTTCCTCGTCTCTATCTCTCTCTCTCTCTCTTCCCCTCTCTGCTTGTTGCCGCGTGCGCGCGCGCGAAAGAAAGGGAAAGGAAGGGAAAGGGACAGGAGAGGGGAGCGCGCGCGCCGCGGCGGGCACGCTGCCGGCCGGGCCCGGTCCGGTGAGAACTCCACCTGCCGCGGGGGAGGGAGGGGGGGGGGGGGGTGCCGGCGGTGTAAGCATGCCAAGGTCGGCAGGGATGGGACGGGATGCTCCGGCCGCCAGCGCGGCTCGGCTCAGCGCACCACTAAGTTCCCCCCGCGGCCGTGGAGTCAGGGGACAGTCCCCTGGGGCGCCTCTCTGCTCGCAGACAGACCGCCACTGCCCCGCGGACCCCCCGCGGACACCCCGCGGACCCCCCGCGGACCCCCCGCGGACCCGCCCGGCGGACCGCCCCGCAGCGGCCGCGGCGGCTGCACGCAGGGAGCGGCTACCGGGCCGCACGGCCGCTGGGTGCGGGGAAAGGAACAGCAAAACCCGTGCCATCCGCCGCCCCGCTCCTGCCGCCCCCGCTCCTGCCGCCCCCGCCGGGGCTGCGGTGCACCACAGACACCGCACCGCAGCGCGCGGTGGCGGCGGCACTAAATCCTCCTCCGGTATCTGGAGGGGAAGCGGCTGCGAGTCTTGCCTGTGCCTGCGTCTTTGACCTTCCCGGTCTGAGCTCATGAATGAGTGACGGAGTGAGTGGCACTTTATATACTCCCCCCCCCCCCCCCCCATCCCCCTTCCCTCCCCACACGGCGCGCCCGTACAGTAAGGTTGCAAAAAAAAACATACACTACACAAGGAGGGTTGGATCTATCTGCATAATGTCTGGAATTCCCCCCGCACTTACGCACACACTGCCGCGGTGAGCGCCTGCGGATGGAGGGGTAGGCCAGCCCGCACGGCACGGGTGCGTGGCAGAGGCCGCGGCGTGCCTACCCGCCAGGCGCCCCGAGCGCAGGGCACTGAGAGAACAGGGAGGTGCTCATGGGCTTCCCGTACCGGAGGCCGCGAGTGCAAAAGCAATACTGGAGATGCTTCACATGGCACAGTATTTGCTCAGAAGCCCATCAGGGATCCGCTTCATCGCAGCTTGCGAAGCATCCCGCTGGTCGTACTTATATTATTGCTGTCCGGGCTGGCGGTTCATTTCAGTTTAATTTGCTTTCCCTCGGCATTATTTTCCTCCCGGAGTCTTCTTGCGTCCGTTTGCGCACTCCGTCCCGAGAGGGGAGGGAGGTGGGGGGGGGGGGCAGGCCCAGATATTGCCATACCCGAGTCGGCTGTTAATGACCAAGGTAAGTTGAGCGGCTGGTGCGTCGGCCCGGCTCTGAGGGCCCCGAGCGGCCCCCCATCGGCGGCGGCCCCGGGCTGCCCGAGCCCCATCCCCAGCTCGACCGCAGTTTTTCGTGTGGTTAATTCGTTTATAGGGAGGCATGGGCTGCCGCCTCAAGGATCGCGGTGCGCGCGGCCCGCGGCCCGCAGCCCGCCATGGGAAGGTCGTGTGGCGTTGTGCGGCGAGAAGGGAAGAGGCGATATGCGGGCGCGCCGCTCGCATAAGATGCGGGGACCCGCCGGGGACCTGCCGGGGACCTGCCGCGCCGTGGCCGGCTGCCTGCAAATAATCAAGCAGGGCACTACGCGTCCGGTCCCACTCGAGTCTCATTGCTCCGCCGGTGGGAGTGCCGCCGGCCGCGGTGGTGCGGGCCACGCACAATAAGCTGCTTCCGGAGTGTTTCATTCACCCGCGCCTCATTCATTCGCACATGCCGGCTAGCCGGTCCACTCTCACAGCGGCGTGTCGAGCGGTGCCGGGGCAGCCCGCGCTGCCGTCGAGTGGGGAAAGCGCTCGGTGTCGCAGGGCGCCGGCGAGCTGAGTCACTGTCAAGTGCTCCACGGCCGCCTCCCCCGGAGCCCCGCCAGCCCCGCCCGCTTGTCTTCTCCTGAACGCGCTATGCGTTCATTTTCAGGTTCTCATCTCTATTGCTGTCGTGCCCGTACCTTCCGTTGCTGTCCGTACCGCGCCGCCGCCGCCGCCGAGGGAGAGCTCGCTATCTCATGAGCTCATAGGTTGCCGAGCGGCGTCACGCAGCCCCGCCTGTCTGTCCACAATAAGTGCCCCGTCAGAGGCGTGCGTAGGTGACGCTGCTGCCTCGCCAAGGTCCGCCGCGCCGCCGACGCCGCGACGGCGAGCCGCCCAGCGCCCCGCAGCAGCCCCGGATCACATCCCCTGCGCGGAGGCGCTCGGGAGCCTCGCCGGAGCACGGAGGTCGTCGTAACCAAACACGCCAGTAACCGTGGAGCTCGTCTTGTGTGCAACTGTGACTGAGTCGGTTAAAGTACACACACTAATGTGCTTCGTTTGCTCTTGCGTATTAGATTCTGCACCGTGTTTGGAAAAGGCAAGGATAAATTTATCTAAGTATGCATAATACGCCTGAAAGCTTACAGATAGTGCATACGCGCTTAATGTCTATAAACAATTTTGTAGATATGCACAGATGTCAACATTAATAGACTGTGTACAAAATCGTACCCATATGAAAAAATAGTCATTTTTTTTTGCACAATCGAATGTTTAATTCTGTTCGAAACTGTGTACAAACTCTGCTCATACTACGCTCACACACAAAACATACCTATAACTGTGCACAACTATGAGCACCTCAGTGCATGCAGGCTTACCTACGAGCAGAAATGAAAGGTGCGCACAGGGTCTATCTGGCGTGCGCACTCATTTGCCACTGTTTGCGGTGATCCTGTGCTCACACTCCGCCCCTCCCGCCGCAGCGGTCGGCGCGGCGGCTGGCGGCCAACGGGATGCGGTGCAAGGTCTTGATGGTCAGCACGATCGTGTCCAGTCACCGCGGACCGTCCGCGCCGCCGCCGCCGCCGCCGCCGCCGCCGCCGCCGCCGCCGCCGCCGCCGCCGCCGCCGCCGCCGCCGCCGCCGCCGCCGCCGCCGCCGCCGCCGCCGCCGCCGCCGCCGCCGCCGCCGCCGCCGCCGCCGCCGCCGCCGCTCAGCGCCGCTCGTGACCTCGCCGAACAGAGCGGGCATCACTATGCAGCCGCTTATCACTGCCACTCGAACGGATTATGGCGCACTACACCGGCCGGACGCGAGGCGGTGCAGCGGGCGGTAGCGGGGCGTTCCGGGAAGAGCCGATAGCCATTTGTGCCGCATCACTTAATTACTTTGCTTGGACCGCTCGCTGACGTTCGCCCGTTCATTGTACATGGAATTCTTAAAGGGACATCTCCCACGCTCTACTAATGAAGTGGGGATTGAAAACCGATGGCTCCAGGAGACATGGAAATCTTTCTAACCTTCTCGGCGGTGGCCACTCGGCGGCATGGGCGCTGGAATTTTTTTTTTATTTGATTCAAAAATGTTAATTATTAGGGTGTACTTTTTCCAGTGCGCCCCCCGTCCTCTCCTCCTGGTCCTGGTGAACACGCAGTGCCTCGGTCAGGTCGACGCGTCGCGGCGGCGCCTCCGGTGCGTCACGAGGCGTGGCCGTCACACCCGAGCGGCCCGGACCCCTCCGGACCCCTCCGGAATCCTCCGCGAATCGCTTCGCCGTTCGTTCCCTTCCGGAGTGGACGACAGCAGTGGACACCGACGACGCCGCCGTGCCGAAAAGCATGAGGCCCTCGGGCCTTCTCCTGGGTCATTAGTGTCCGGCAGAGTCTCGTCCCGCGCGCGTCGGCTTCCGATCGGCACCGCGGCCCAGGCCGGAGGGTCCTCCGCGCAGCTCCGTCCCGGGCCGCCGCCGCCGCCGCCGCTGCCGCCCTCGCGAGGAACGCTCGCGCTCGCTGGCGCCTGCGGCCCGGCGCGTAGGCCACCCATCCGGCACCGGCAGCGTCGTCAGCGGGCCAGGGCCAGGCTCCGTGCACCTCCGTGTGCACTCGGCGCGCGCGCGGCCCGCCGCTGCCCGCTGCACGGACTAGCCCGCGCCTGTGCACGGCTGCCGCGGCCCGTGTCGTGCGTAGCGAAACTAGAACATGCAAGTATGTCACGCAAACACAGGTGCTGAGGGCCGCGGGCCGCGGGGGCGGCACCGGCGGCGCCGGCGCCGGGAGGGTCAGTCGCGGGGGCACGCCGATACTAATAGCGGCCCCGGCGGATGCGGGGACACGAAGCAAGCGCCGAGACCCGGAACATGCGCTTAGCTGTAAGTAGGGGGCGGCCCGCCGGAGGCTTTGGGGAGCCGCGGCTGCTGACGGAACCAAAACGGACCCGCGGCATTATTCAGAGTCGTGTGCGCCTCTTTGCTCTGTTCCAGCACAAAGTTAGCGCGTTGGGTATTTTAGGCGAAGTAACCAATCACAGACCCCAATGCGATCCTCTACATTGCACTGACGGCGCGCTCTTCTCTTCTTCTTCTTACTCGGCCGGCGTCTCTGGCGTCAGAGGTTTGCGCTGAGCAAGCAGAGGGCACCCCTCTCATTTGCTAGTTCTGTTTTGACAGCTTACCGATTCGTGAGTCGGAGTAGGGCCGCTTTTGCTATAAATCCACGGGGAGCGGTCTTCCGCCACGTTCAGGTCCTCTACCCGGCAGCGAACATGGTACGTAGAGCCGGCGGTGCAAGGGAGACGTGCTTCAGGCTGTCAGACGCCAGACTCACTGAGCAGCGGGAAACCGTTGTGTTCGAAATAGGTTTCATGGCAGATCTTACGTGTCGTGGGCGACTGAGGTCGGAGGGGGGGGGGGCGACAATAAAACTACAGTTTGGACACTGTTAAACTGTAGTTTCAGTTTCATTGTAGATCCTCCTACCCGGGTAGGGGATCCCGAGTAGTTGCCGGCGGGATTCGCAGTTGTTCAGCTGTTTCCTTGTCTACTTGCCGCAGGCCTTCCAGCACATCCCCGTCCTCGCTCTGCTCGTCGCGGGCGGTAAGTGTGCGACAAACGTGACGACAAACTCCACAAGCTCGCAGGGGTCTTGATCTGGACTGGTCTCCCTCCCCCCCAGCGGCTTGCGTGCTGGGCAACATCCAGTCGCCCATCAACATCAAGGCCGAGGACGCTGCCAACGCCAGCCTGTCCCCGCTGTCCTTCAAGCACTACCACTCCTCCCAGAGCACCTACTACCTGGCCAACACCGGCCACGGCTGCCAGATCACCCTCAAGAACTGGATGTACAACCCCAAGGTGAAGGGCGGCCCCCTCCACAAGTCCTTCATCCTGGAGCAGGTGCACTTCCACTGGGGCAAGAACGACGGCACCGGCAGCGAGCACTACCTCAACGGCGAGCCGTGAGTGAGCCGCGGGTTCGAGCACCCGGCTGGACTTCCACGTCCATTTCCGCGGAGAAATGCCGCGCTGTTCCGTTTGAGATAGCGAAAGAGTGACCGAAGCGTCCGCCCCACAGCTTCTCCATGGAGGCTCACCTCGTCCACTGGAACAGCAAGTACAGCAGCTTCTCCGAGGCTGCCACCAAGCCCGACGGCCTCGCCGTCATCGGCTTCTTCCTTGAGGTGAGCGCCGCGGCCGCGCTGCCAGCGTCTTCCTCGTCCCCTTTCTTCCGATATGACAACCTTATGAAAGTGCTCCGAGTGGTCGTGTCCGTGGAGGATTACCTGGCCGCATGCCTCGTGGTGCCATCGGAGCACTGCGACTGCGACTGTGAGAGGGTCTTGCTCTGCACGGAGGCTCGTGAATGTTCCCTAACTGTCGTGTCTGTAATGTGGTGTTTCTGTGTCCCTGGTGCTAAAGCCAAATCTCTACTAATATGTCCACTTTTGTAAAATTGTGATCATAACAATAGTCCATGATTCGCGTTAAGGGGGGCGCTTTATGAGGAGCGGTCACGCCGCGTTTTTTTTTCACACTATCAGGCCGCTTCCCCTCTGCACTCTCAGAAACAAATGCTTGATTCAAATCGGTTTTAATTTGCTCTAAAAATTCTGCCTACGCGTGCTTACACCAGCCACAGGTGTGCTGACTTTTGTGCAAGTACGTGTAGGATGTCTTACATTTTAAATCGTTATTATTATGCTTCACCACTTATTGGCCAAGGCTGCGCTCTTTTAGCGCCGAGGCCTTGGGGGTGAGTCGTGTTAGCTCCCCTCCTAGGCCCCCCTCCGTTTCTGTTCCGTGCTTGTACCCGCCCCGGTACCCATGTCCCGCTTGTGTCTGTTGTCCTGCCGAGGCTGTGCCTGGCTGCGTGTGTGTGTGTGTGTGGCGTGTCTGACAGCCGCGCTGGCGGGTTGACAGTGTGCCGACTGCTTCTCCGAGCTGTCCGCGACCCGGCGGCGGCGCCTCATATGCGGGCTCCGCGGCCAGCCCGGGCTGCTGCCGTGGGCCGGCCGGCGCCGGTCCTGGCTGCTGCACCTCATGTGCGGCGCCAGCGAGCGGGCCTGGCTCAGCGTCAGCTCCCTCATGTCCCGCTTCCTGCCGGCCAGCATTAATGTCCGCATCCGCTCCCGGCTGTTCCCCACGGTACGTTAGGGCCCGCGGGGTCCGCAGGTTTGTACCCCGTCACCGCGCTGCGGGTGCGGGTGCTTTCCCATCAACTCGGTGAGCCCATCGGGCACTCGCTGCCCGTCATTCGTTTCGAACCTTGCTTCGGTGTATGTTTGTGTCCGTCAGGTGCCATAGCCGTGATTATCTGCAACGGTTCTGTTTAATTTATCTAACTATTTATCTGATTATTTCCCGGGACTCGCGGTTTGTGGCTGTCACGGTGCGGAGGCGCCCGGCGCTGACGTTAACCCAGCCGGCGGACGCTGCTTCGTCCCTGGGGATCAGAACGCGCCTCTCACGGGCTGACTTTCAACACCCATGACCCCTCTCAACCCAAACCTCGGAATGCTCCCAACGCCTGCTTTCGGGCGGCTGGCTCTGACTTTGCCGGACACGTTGCCAACGCCCTTCCACCCCGCAGGGCCTGGACAACTACAAGAACCCGGACTTCCAGAAGCTCGTCAACGTCATCCCCAAGATCGCCGCCGCCGACTCCAGCAAGGTGGAGAGCAACGCCGACCTGCTCGCCTGGGCCGTCCCCGGCCTGGCCCCCAACGGCTACTTCACCTACGGAGGCTCCCTCACCACCTCCCCCTACTCCGAGAACGTCCTCTGGATCGTGTACAAGAACCCCCTGATCATCGGAAAGTCTCAGGTCAGTGCCGCGCATCCCCGCCACCCGGGGCGCCACTTCCAAGTTCACTTTCGCACTCATGGGGACATCAAGGGAAAACCAAACACGCAAATCAACTGGTGAAAGAAACAACATTTATTGTCTTTTCAGATCGAAGCCTTCAGGGCCATCGAGAACGAGCACAACGAGCTCCTCCACACGAACTACCGTGCTCTGCAGAACGCCGAGAACGCCACCCTCAGATACGTGCCTTCCCCCCTCCTATGAGGCGGTGCCGGCGGCGAGTAACATGTGCCATTGACAAATAAAAAATAAATTATTTGCATATTACACAACGCGTGTGCTTCTCGTCCCAGAAATCGCAGTGGAAGACGCAGGACTTTAAAAAAAATAAACGCGAACGCAACACAGGACTGAGTATCCATGAGTGAGTGTGGAACAGTCTTAAATTAATACTTACGTCTAGTGCATCTTAGTTCCAGTCCGATCACAAATACTAATTCTTACTCCTGACGTTCGAAAATGTGATTCCGTCCGAGTGGTCCACCAGAACGATCCGAACACAGATAACATAAACTATAGTAGATAGGAACTTTAAAACTATCACAGAAGATCGACATGGAGTGAGTTCTCCTCCCGAGTCGCCCGTTTTGGGCGGCACCAAAATCCACAGGCTGCGTTAATACCGCGAGGAGCGGTGCTCTACAGCCGCTGCACTATCTTCGTAGCTCTGTCTCTGTCGCACTCGTGGTATGCTCCATAAGAGAGATAGAGAGAGAGAGAGAGAGAGAGAGAGAGAGAGAGAGAGAGAGAGAGGCCCGAGTTCCCCGCGTCTCAACCGCGTTCACCATCACAACTGGCGGCTCAACGAGAGTGAGAGCGGCGGCCTCAGCTGATCTCCTTCGGGGCGGCGTCCTTGTCGCCCTGGAGGATCTCCTCCACGGTGAGGGTGATGGTGGCGAGGTTGCTCTGGCGGGCGTCCTCCCTGCCGCTGGCGCCGCTGGCGCCGCTGGCGCCGCTGGCCTTCTTGTTGGGGCGGGGGGTGCGGTCGGCCTCGGGGTCGGCGGGCGCCAGGCCCAGCTCGTTCCAGGGCTGCGTCTCCGCCGTGCCCAGCAGGAGGAACAGGGTGTTGGCCACCAGGAACACGACGGCGGCCCCGATGAAGACGATGTGCCACTGGGCGGGCTCCGTCTGCGCACACAAGGCCGTGGCGGTCAGGCGGTGCCGCCGTGGTCGCGGGGGACCGGGACGTCCTCCTGCGGGATGTCCTGATGGATGTCCCGCAGGACGCTCCTCGGGATGTCACCGGGTACTCACGGGGCGCGTGACGATGAGTGGGGTGACGATGGGGCCCAGCACGGACAGCAGGTTGGCCCACAGGTTGGTGAAGCCCATGAGGGCCGGCGCGTGGTGCGGCGACAGGTCGAGGTGGTTGATCTGGAAGCCGAGGTACATGGCGGCCAGCAGCGTCATGGACACGGTGAGCAGCAGCACCGTCAGGAAGGGGGAGTCGTCGGCGACCCCCGTGCCGATGACGCCCAGGACGACGGCTCCGCCGTACTGAGCTGCAGGCAGAGGAGGCCGTCAGGGCTGCTGCCGTGGCTGCTGCTCCAGGGGTGTCGAGCCGCGTGCTCACCGATCGTGTTGGCGATCTTGCGCGAGGCCGTGGTGCTGACGCGGCCGCTCTTGACGACGGCGTCCGACACCCACGACAGGGGGATGGCGGCCAGCCACATGGTGAAGTAGGGCAGGGCGGACACCAGGCCGTTCTGTTGTGGGGGAGGAGGAGGGCTCGTTAAGCGGCTGCGTTCATTTGCTTACGAAAATTCCCGGTGCGACGGTCGCGACTCACGTCAGTGATGGTGTACTTCTGCACGTTCTTCATGTAGTTGGGCAGCTGCGTGAGGAGCGTCCAGTAGCCGACCATCTGGCCGCAGTGGGCCGCCGTCAGGCCCCACACGGGCGCCGACAAGAGCGCGGCCTTCCAGGGCGTCGACACCACCTGGCGGGCAAGAGCAGCGCACCTGTAGCGCCCGGCGGGTAGGCACGTCTGGCCGGCGCGCGCACGCGTGCCGTGCGGGCCGGCCTACCCTGGCATGCGCGGGCGCTCGGCCGAGTCACCGTTCGCACCGGCCCGCCACAGCCACACTCGTAGGATGACTTTTCACTCTGCGCGGCCGCGGCCGCAGCTGCCGAGGCCGGCATGTGCTTCACACTCTCGTGATCAAGGGCCTACTGGGCGCGAGCGGCGGGGGTCGGCAACGACGGGGGCCGACGTAGGCAGCTGATGCGCCGCGCGTTATCTCCCACAGGGGAGCCGTGACATTCACGTAGGTTCACTGCGCGCACTGCGCGGGTCCGGGACGGTCCGGGACGGTCCGGGACCTACCTTGGCGGCGCTGCCGCTGGTGTGCTGCAGGATGAAGGCCTGCTCCCGCGGCGTGATGCTGGGGTGGGCGACGGGGCTGTCCGCGCCCAGCAGGTACCAGGCCAGGCACCACAGCAGCCCCGTGGAGCCCGCCACGTAGAAGACGGAGGACCAGCCCCAGCTGCCGGCCAGCACGCCCGTCAGCAGCAGCCCCAGCACCGTGCCCAGCTGGGCCCCTGCGCAGACACGGCGGCCGTCAGTGGTGGGGCGCCCGGGGGAGGTGCGGCGGCGCGTCTCCGCCTCGACTTACCCCCGTACACGAAGGAGCCGAGCCGCGACCGCTCCGAGGGAGGCACCCACTTGGCCAGCAGGGCGTGGGTCGCCGGAGCCAGGACGCCCTGCGACAGGACACCGACAGAGTCAGCCAGGAGGAAAGGGAAATGGTCGTGAGGGGGCGGGGTGTCTCCGGGGGTGCGGCCAGGTCCGGAGGGCGCCCCCAGTGCGGCCAGCAGGACGACCAGGCTTCAGAGTAGAGTGCGCAGGCGCGAGGCGCCGGGCCGGCCGCCGCGGCGATAGAGGCGGGAGCACAAAAACGGTTCCGCCGAAACGCGATGCGCAGCGCGGCGCGGAGAGAAGCGCCAGTGCAAAACAAACAGGCTGCAGGCTGCGGGCGGTGCCAGCGGTGCAGGTGCCGGGAGCAGGTTGCTGACTCGGTAGGGTTATCGTGCGGAGCCGCAATTATCGCTCAACGGCGTCCTCGCCGACGTCCGCGCCGGCCACTGCCCCGGCCTGCGGGCGCAGGGCAGGGCCTGGCAGGGCCGGCGGGCACCTCGGGGACGTCTTGGACCTCGGCTACGTCGGGGAGCTCACCTGGAACAGGCCCTGTGCGACGCGCACGGCGCACGCCACCTGCCAGCCGCCGAGCTGCGAGGCGGCTGGCATGAGGAGCGAGCCCACGCTGGACAGCAGCAGGGACCAGCAGAGGACGTTCTTGGCGCCGAGGATCTGCGCGAGGCGGCCGCCCGTGATGGGCGTCAGGCAGAAGCCCCACAGGAAGGCGGACAGCACCACGCTCTGCTCGTTGCTCTTCCAGTTGAGGCCCTGGCGGGACAGAGGGGGCGTTGAGTGGGGCAGGACGAGACCGCGGACCTGAGCCGGGCGGTGCCACTCACAGGACGAGCAAGTTTGTGGGGGGCAGGGTACTCACCGGGTCGTCCGCCATGGCCACGATGGCCACGGAGATGCAGGACACGAAGATGTAGGCTTGGACGAAGCAGAGGAACGCCATGAGCGACTGAATGTGCCGCACGCCGAACGCGGGGAGGGGGCCCGCCGACGCCGGGGTCTCCGTCACCAGGACCTCGACGGAGGAAGTGACCGCCTGGCCGCTGCTCTTGGGGATGCTGAGGAAGACCATGGTGGTGCCGGCTGCGGTCCGCGGGGGATGGGTGCCGACGCGGGATGGGGAGACTTGGCGGACGTGGAGGCCGCCGTCGACGCGCGCGGGTCGGGGAGTGCCGCGGACGCGTCTGAGCACCGGGTAGCAGGGGCAGGGAGGAGCAGACTGCGCGCCGATTTGCCAGAAGGGGAGGAAGGGACTCACTCACTGCGAAACCAGTGCAGTCCGCTCGCTTTATAATTCGACACTCGAGATAAGGGGAAACGTCGTCCCGCATAGCAAAGCGTCCGTGGCCGGCTGTCATCAGAGTCTATTGTAATCTCTATGTCGTAGCGATGATTTGAGAAAGTAAGTCGAGTACTTCTTGAAGACGACGCAGGTCTTCAGAAAAAATCCCAGCCGAGTTGATACCGGGACTTCTTAGTGTATCTGGTGTATCATGAGCAGTGACTTTGTATTATTCTCACAGTACGGTCGAACGCTAATGACTTCCTTCATTTCGGCGACGCACCCCCGGGTGGACAACGAGGAGGTAAAAGCACAACTTTGGAACGATTTCAGAAACTTCTCTTTTTATTTCGTTTTGGTTAAATAAATCTATTTTGTTGAGCTAACAGAAAATTCTCATACTGTCAGCTTTCTAAATTCAACACTCAAAATAACTTATAGGTAGAAAATGAAATAGTTGGATAGGTGGTGCCAACAAGAAAACTACTTGAACAGGTGTACTGTAACTTGACTTGTTCGTGTATTGGTAACAAGGGACAGGGTTTAAAAAATGGTTGAGACATCAAAAGTAGCAGCAGTAAGGCAACATTAATTATTTATTGGGCAGTTGAAACACTGAAAACTGTAGGCTAGTACATTAGTAAGTAAGTAAAAGGAAGGCTACAAAAAACACAAAAATAGCAATTCACACTGCCAAAGCCACGCATGAAATACATTTATTTCTTTCAAAAAGGCACAGTAGAGTTAAGTACTATGGAATGTGATTATAACAAAAAAAAAAAAAAGACAAGTAGCCAACCAGAAATCAAACTGTGAAGGCATATAATGATGCATATGATCACTGAAAAAATCAATGAAACAGATATTTACAAATATTAAAATAAAGAAAGGTAGTAGAGTAACACCCCAATAATTACACATAAAAAATTACACTGGGATAAAGTAGCTGTAGAAACAGAAAATAAAAACACAGTCCAAAAACAATTAGATCAAAGGGTACCACCTATAATAAATGGCCAGACACCACAAAGTAAACATGTTGTAATATAGAGAGGCAATTTAGCAACATCAAATGTAGTAGCTAAGAGACCTACAGTAGTAAATAGATTATTTGGATTCTAGGAAGATCAAAGTCACTTCAAGACCAAATTGGCACTCTCATTTTGAAAGAAAATGCCATCACAGAGGTTGACTAGAATCAAAGGCACAGCCTTCAGACAAAGATTTTCATTATTAAATATAAATAATGCAACCCTGTAACAGTTTCTATACGCCCTACAAACCTGTTGAGTAGGCATAAACAAAGATGTATTTCAGCCACGATACTTTGCTATCAGACCAATATTGCAGCGAATCCTACCCAATCAAATAGCAGGCAAATTTGAAGGCCAACAATCACTGTGGTTTTTCCAGCACCAATCTTTATCACATTTGTAATAAGAAACACTAGGAAAATGTTAAGCAAAATTGATCTTGACAAGCAGAAACTGAAGCCAACAAAAGAAAAATACTAAAACTTAGTAACCCATAAATGAACTTGCCACCAAAGCATTCAAGTTAGTTGTGTTACAATTCCATTTCTAAAGGTGGAAACCCCATACATTTTTACAATGTTGACAATTTATTTATTTTTTTAAATTAAAAAATTGAACATCCAGATAACAATTTTGAACAAGCAAAGCCATTCCAATTCTGAACTCAGATTGATGTAAATAACAACCAGTATAAAAGAAATTAAAAAAAAAATCTGAGTAGACTTATTGTGTAGGCATGATGGTTGGTTGATTGATTGATTGACATAAGTAAAAGGCTTAAAAGGAGAAACAGAAGTCTTTCATATACCACCAACTACCTCCATCAATCTTTCAATTCTCCGTTTTGCTATCTTTTGATCATCTAGTGTGCAGCCGACAATGACAGCAGCAAAAACTTGATCTGGTCCCACACCCGATATTTGGTTGGAGCAGCATGCATTCATGTATGAAAGAACTCTCAGTTTTGAACCATTTGGATTTCTTTTAACTTCCTTCTCCAAGGTGTCTAGTAAGTGGTTCACCTGCAACGTGTAAATTGTAATGAAATTCAAAACATTATGGGTAAGAAGTTGTTCATCCTCCATAGCAGTCTCCATCAGGAATGACTCACCTGGCAGTTTGCTTTAATCTGATGGTCATCCCTTTCCATAGGATTAACTGAAACTTGGACGGTATCGGATAATCTAAATGCTCTCTGAAGATTGCAAACGGCATCTGCTCTTTGGGCTGGAAATGAATATCAGTGTGGTCACATGGAGGTTCAGTTTAACAGTCAGTATCTTACTTGAGATAATACAAGTATAATATTTCTCTACCTTCAGTGAGGGATGACGCATTTCCTGACTTTATCATCTCCTCTAAAGTTTCAATACTCCGGCGAATATTTCCCTTTTCATCCTCTAGCCGTTTAGCGTCACTTCGTAGTTTCTCCGCTAAATCCGTAACAAGATCCACTGCTATCTCCATTTTGCCGGAGTGGGTTGGGTCCAGGTGGCTAAGCTGAAGACAGCAGACTGACCTGCCTTGTCCAAAAAAGGTTATGCAATGAAACAGACAAATCATAAGTATCCATAAAAGGACACCACCGTATCCTACAAGGATTCAATAAACTAGACACGAAAAGAAATATATACAATTGAGCGATCCTCACATAACACATTTTGACAGTCAGCTACATACTTACAAACGATCAGTACCTGCAGTACTGGTATATTCCCCTATCACAGATAACACAATAAAACGTCACTTACGACCGTGAATAGACTCCCAGACCGGAAACACTACTAACAATCACTATCCTCATGACTGGGAATCCACTGTAGTGTTCGGATAAGGACAAAAAGAAAAAAGAGGGAGACAAATTTGTTCTGGAATGCTTATGTAGAAACAACAGGTAAAGCGTTTTCAGTTACTTTATGTTAGGAATTCACGACAGTGCTCTTTGGAACACTTGAATTTTTTGTTCCTTGTTGGCTTCACTGTCTACCAATCCCAATATGAAAAGTGAGTTTTGTTTTCAGCAGTAGCAGACCACAAACAAAAGATAGTGCAGTCACTTCGCAATGTGTATGTGTGTAAAGTTAAGCACGACATGACTAAGTGAAACTTGTCTCGAATATTTCTTCGTTTTTACTTGTATGCCTAGCCATGACTACCATTGAATGACATTTCTAATGTAGAGTACCTGAGCTGTCCGATGTTTACAAATCAATCTAGGACACCCCAAGTTACCATTTGTTTCTAGTAGCTAGGTACTCTGCTTAACTTTCTACATCCAATTTTCAACTTCCTCTTGACCAAGATTGAAGTTTTGAAACCATCCCACACATCCCCTCAACATGGACAGCCTACGGTTCGTAATTAACACGCAATTCTACGATCGATACTTTGGTTTTCAGCCTTTTCTTCTACTCAGTGTGTAGTTCACCAATAGTTACTGTCAACACTTTCACCAGGGCAACACATGGACTCTGTAACACATGGGTAGACTTATGGAATCATGGCACCTATTGTGTTTTACTTTCCATATATTTTTTTATGCATCTGATTAATTAACCACCAAAAATTGCCATAATCTGCAAGAGCCCAGTCCAGCCCAATCCAATGAATCTGTTTCACTGATTTGTCAGTTCTTGGGTTTTACATCACTTCAACATATGGCTTGGTTCCTTACAGAGTGTATTTGGTCACCTGGAATGTGGCAACTCAGTCACCAGAAGAAGATGTTACTGCACTGCTCGGGCTCAGTAACCGTTCATCAAAAGACAAACTCCCAGATTTGTATTTTATTGGGTAAACTGTGCAGTCACCTTTACTTGTGTTTCACAATGCCCCGTACTGTATTGTCTCCAATATTAATAATAATTTTATAATTTAACAATTTTCCAGGCTACAAGAGGTGAAATCACAACCCCAGAACATGTTGCTTGATGCCTTTTTTGATGATCCGTGGTCAAATACCTTCAGGTAAATAGATCTTTTCATACCCTTGAATCAGTCATACTCGCTTTCACATCTCATATCATTGACATTTTTGTCATCCAGAAATGTATTGGCTAAACACAAATACATAAAAATTAAAACTGTCAGGCTACAGGGGTTAGTTCTCAGTGCTTACTGTTTGAGCCATCATCTTACCCACATCAGAGATTTACAAACCCAGTTTACCAAGACAGGATTGGGAGGAATGTGGGTGAGTTTACTGTTAGTTAGTTTGTTTTTTACATGGAAATACTTTGCAGTGAATTTTTCTAATGTGTATTGTAAAATTGGAATTTTCACTACATTTCATACATTACAGGGCAACAAAGGTGCCGTCACTGTCCGTTTCAACATTTATGGTTGTTCAGTATGTGTTGTAAATGCTCACCTTGCTCCCCACGACCATATGCTGAAAGAGCGTATAGCAGATTACAACACTATTGTTAGCTCACAGACTTTTTCTGTTGGAGAGACCACTCAAATATTTCTTCATGAGTATGTATTTTAAAATTTACATTCATATTGTGTGTTGTCTCACTCAATTAGCAAAGAAACCTCAAGTTCTAATCCTTGGTTTGCAGCTATGTATTTTGGATAGGTGATCTGAACTTTCGCTTGGCTGACCCAAACGTACTCACTGGTGTTGAGATCAAACGCCTAGTTGCCTGTGGTGAACTGAAGTCCCTTCTGGACAAAGACCAACTTCGACAAGCTATGGCACTTGGCTCTGCTTTCAGTGAAATGACTGAGCAGCTACCAACTTTTCCTCCAACATATAAGTTTTCACTTCGTAATTCCACCTATGACCTGAAGTGAGCCACAACATGCTCTCAGTTATGAGTGTTTTTCATTTTACTATTTTAATTTTGTGATCTTTTACCAGGCGTAGACCATCTTGGACTGACAGAGTTCTATATTTTGTTCACAAAAATGTTTATGAAAACATTACACTTCAGGCAGAACAGCTGTCTTACAATAGTTTTCCTCAGTATGAGCAGAGTGACCATAAACCTGTTGTCTCTGAATTTGTCATTAAGGTAACTTTCAGGAGTGTTCATGGTGACTTCTGAGATTGCTTTTTGTGGGGAGGAAACTAATTTTACATTTGCTTTCTGCAGGTCTTTAGTGATTATCATGATCGAATGGTGGAGTTCCTTCCCGTTGAAGATTGGTATTTGGATGAGATGAACAGTGTTTTCTGCCGCATTGGAGATGATGTAAAGTTGTCTCCATGGGATTGGATTGGATTGTACAAGGTAAGAAGAAATTTAAGGAAAAACAGTAGAGAAATATTCAATTTTATCTTCTAACCAATTGATCTTACACACTGTAGGAAGACTTCTCTAGTTTAGATGACTATTTGTGTTATGTATATGTCACTACAACTCCAACATGGGTTGAGCAAAATGGAGGACAAACCAATCAAAACCGCAATACTTTGAAATTGACATTTCCTGACTCAGCAGCCCGTCTACCAGGACGTTACCAAGTTGTATATGTTTCTCATAATCCCATGTCTGTTTTGGGAATAAGTGAACCCTTTCAGGTAAGTTTCTGTGAACATTTCAATCCCTTGCTCTTAGCATACCCCATAGGCTATTGATAGAAATATAGACTTCTTTTTTTCTGTAAGTCTGTTCAATCTATGTTCCTTCTGTTTTAGGTTTATTCACCAAGACTACAATCAATAGATTGGCCTCAGTCTTGACCAGTCAAATTACTCGCAAGACCTGCCATCCCTGTTTTAAAGGTGTAACAACTACCACTTATCTCTCTATCTCTTTATTATTTTCTTATTAGAAGTGTTTCTGCAACCTGCAGGACACATTTGACTGCTTGTGTGTGTTACAGTATTGTGGACCCTTTAACTTGGGTCCATCCAAATGTTATGGTGCAACAATGTCTTAACATTCTTTCAATAATGTGTACTTTTCTTTATATTATATTCTATTTACTGCCAGACTGAATCCAGTACAATGTGTGGCAGCTCTATTCAATATTTTAGAGGTTGATGAACTATCTCAGTTTCATCGGGTGCTTTGTTCTGCGGGAGGGAACCTAATCAAAATTTATTTTCTGACAACTTGTATTGAGAGGCCCATGCATACATAAACTTTGTTGCAAATTTTATGCAGATAGGGAAAGATGTGTTTGTCTTAGCTCACTTTAGCTCGACAAAAGTGTGCTCACTTTTATTTCTATTCACATATTATTATTTTTTGTCACAAACACTTTTTTTTTCACTTTTCTTTATAATTTGATTAAAATTTGTGACTGATTGTATTGTTGTATTATAATACTGTTATTGTATGTTAACACTTAACATATACTTAGCTCTGCAGTTACCTTAAATGTATGCATTTGTCATTACTGCTGTTGATATTTTTACAAAGAGGTATATTTTCTTATAATCGTTGAGGAATCATTCCTGTTACCATGTTATGTTGTTTTGCTATAATGGAGGCAGTCCGATGGTTTCTCTGCCTTAAGATATCGATCAAAATCTGCCACGGACAGGCTGCAAAGTACAGATAATGTGTGATATGAGACATGTACCTGCTAATTATTCATATGGGTTGGCTGGTCTAGTTTACTTTTGCCTCAGGGTGGGCTTCTAATCAAAGTTATTGCTTTAGAAAGGAGTACTGGTTTATGTTGTTGCAGTCAGTGGACATGTGTACTCATGCCTTAACTGTCTCAGAAGTCACAAAATAATTGCCAGCTAGATATTGTAGGGGAAACTATGATGATATTATGAAGCATGTGTGAATAAATTGTATGCCTAAATTGTAGAAAGTGGCTATGACTATCATCACAGGGTCCTATTCTGCTTTCTACTGCTATATTACATATCCGTCCTCTATTTATAAAACCAACTTCAATGTTCCTTGTTGGGAAAGAAATTCTAAAGTTGTAGTACTTCATATCATGTGTTTTATTATTTGATATGGTTCACAGGAAGCAAGTGCTTGATTTATAATGACCATAAATTGTTAGTTAGAGCTGCAAGGGCACAGGCCATCATCTTTGTCATATATGAGGAGGACGTGTGGATAGATTGTTTAATGAGCCGTTCATTGAATGGATTAAAGTCCTCACTGAATTAATCAATTGTTTGGGATGTTAGCTAATTTATTTGATTTTGGTCTTCAAATTTCACCTAAGCTGTGTGCTTAACTGCTGTTCCTACTGCTTCTTAGTACTTGATGTAAGAAAATATGAAATAGAACAATGAAAAGAGTTACTGACAGGAGAGCTTCAAAATCTGTGATATTCAGGAAGTCATAATAATTCTAGCATGTATTAAACAAATGGACTAACAGTATGGCCTTTTATATTATCTTTTTTTTTCCTGTAAGGATGATGAGAGTTGTATGCCTAACTACTTTTCACTTATGAATTCCAGTGTGGTGTGTTAATAGTCTCAATGTTGACATTGTATTTCAACCTTAGTATTTTTAGTTTATTCCTGTACTTATCACATACATTTCAATGTTTGATTTCAGAATTTGACATCACAAGCAATTCACATAATGTATCATTCCAATTGAATCAATTTATTCTACTTAAGTTTGCTTCTACTTAATAAACTGGTGTAGGGTCAGTTGGTATGAAATAGTGGAGTGGCTTGCAATCCATGCTTGTAAGAGGTGAGACAAGAATGTTTTGTACAGTTATGAGACCTTGGAATTGTTCTTGGAATGTACTGGATGATATCCTTCAAACTAGATAGCAAGTTATCCCACCTTCCCTCCTTATGTGGTTTGGAGGTCACTTCCTAGAATTTAACATCAATGTTCTTAATGGTGGGTGCTTTTGTAAAAATCATTGCCAGTATGTTCCATTTGTGCGGTGTTTTGTAAACCATTTTAAAAATGAGTAAATTGTTCTAGATCGGCCATTTTATTTGGTTGCATGGAATCTTTGAAATATTTAGTAAGAGTGCTGTTATAGATGGTTATTTTATTCTCCTCCAATTTTATGTTGTATTATTATTTTCATTGCTCAACATAGTCTAATAAATAGTTAAGATTGACCTGCTCACTCTAGTCTGCTCTCAATACCTGGCCTTCATTTACTATATTTAATATTGGAATGTTATTGTCTTTTATTGTCGTTGATGGATGTGCACCTCATTAAGTAGGATTGTCAGTCAATATTTAATGATCATTTCAGCGTCTGGTTCTATATCAGTCAAGTTTGGCCATCCATTTTGCTGCGATCAACTCGCGACAAGAAAAACAAATCAAGTTTTGGTTGTGAGCAAGAAGGCTTGGATTTAGGTCTACTTCCAGAAACGTTAATATGTAACGATTAGAAGTGTGTGCTTTCCATCACAAGCAGTGTAGGTTGCTCACTTTGAACTGGTCTGAAAAGCTTGTTTGTTGTTTGATTATTATATTGTTATTCAAGGTGTTTTACTGTTAATGGTTACCCAAGCCTGTTTTATAACTAGCTGTTTGGTTTTTGTGTTTCATAGTTGGTAATAAAACCATTTATTGGAATGTTAACTGTTGTCTTGATTCCATTGTCACCCGATGAGTCCTACGACAGAACGCGGCCGCGGCTTGTGCCGGAGCGGGTGATGCCGCTGGCCGGCACGGCACCTGGCCCCTGGCCTGGCCTAGGCAGCCTTACCTCAGCTAAGGCCCGGTCGGCCTTCGCGTAACGAGCACGTCGACGGGCCGATCATACACCCCGCACTCCCGCGGCGCTCGCACGTGCACCACACACCGCACACCGCCACACACGTTGTTGCCAGAGAAGTAGGCAAAGAGTAGCCCGAACACGCACAACACCAGGCGTGCGTACAGAGACGTGGCGCCTGCCGCCTGCCTGCTAGGCAAACTATTGACAGCTGCACAGAGGTGTTGCCTAGCAGGCTGCGCTGCTGGCCCCAGCGGCTGGCTGCCTGAGCTCAGCACCAACCGCCCAGCTCGCTGGGTGCCGGGTGCTGGGCACGGGGAGGGAAGTACCTGCACTACACTCTTGCCGGCGCGGCGGAGTGGCGGGGCTGGGCGGGGGGCGGGTACCGGCGGCGGACGGTCGCACGTACCCGCCGACGCGGGGAGAGGGGGGGGGCATGGGGGCGACCACGTCCATGTAAGGGCACCACGGCGACCCTGATCTGACACAAGGCGGCAAAACCCTCGCGCGCTCTCACGGGCGAGGGGAGGGGAAGAGCTCCGAAAAATATGGACGCATGTGCCATGCGCCCCCCGGTGCGCCCCACGACGCGCCCGCCTGCTGCGTGTTGCGCGCGGAGGGCGCCTCAGCGCGCCGATCACCCGGCCCTTTACCTCCCCGGCGGCAAAGGAGAATGTGCCCCCATCCCTTCGACCCTTAACAGCCGCCTGCATTGCAGGCAACCCGCACCACTCTCTGCATGTGGGTAGGCAAAAAGCTGTACGGTGCCCCCTCCACACCCCCCCCCCCCCCCCTCAGGTCGCTCCTGGATCCGCGCCTGTCTCTGTGCGGCCCCACAGCAGCCCGGTTTGAGCTCGGCCTCAGCTCGGCCTCCGTCTCGATGCCGAATTGATGTTGTTGGGTAAACGGCCGGTCCGCGGCCTGCTGGCGCTGCTGGCACGCCGAGCGGCGTCCGCGCGGACTTTTGGTGGGGTTCGGTCCGGTGTGGTCCCTTACGAGCGCTATGTTTAGGTCCGAGGGTCCGCCGGGGCCGCCGGGGCCGCCGGGGGGCGTCGGGTCGGGCTGCTGGGCAGCTGCTGGCCGCTTGTCCCACTCCCGAGAGAGCTGGGGGGTGACGGAGGCGGGGCGTGGCGGGGCGTGGCGGGGCGTGGCGGGGCGTGGCGGGGCGTGGCGGGGCGCGGCGTGGCCGTGGCATGTCCGTGCCCCGCTCCCGTTTGCAGTCCATGCCTTTTGGCGACCGGCGTGGCCGCGACACAAAACGCCTCTCGCGCCTCCATCACTCTCTCTCTCTCTCTCTCTCTCTCTCACACACACACACACACACACCCATTACAGACACGGGGCGGGACAGAGTCGCTGACGAGTGACGAGCACCGTGCAGCGCGCGGGCCATGCCGCCAAAAACAATTAGCAAAAAAAAAGAAAAAACTGTCGGCGGTGGAGCTGCGTGGCGAGGCGTGGCGCGGCGTGGTGGCGGCGGCCTTCCCCGGCCTTGTCTGCAGCGGCCGCCAAAGACAACAGAATTTCCTGCACTCGCCAAAATTCCAACGGGATGTAACGCCGAATTTCTCTTCCGCACACGGCGGCGGCGGTGGCGGCAGCGCTTCGTGTGTTTCTGAAGCGGGCGTTTTGTTGCTGTGGACGCGCGCGCCGCTGCACGCGGCCCTCGATGTAGGTCAGACAGTTTTTTGAGAAACAGCGAGACGCGCGGGGCGGGGGTGGCCCCGTGGCGCCGCGGGGGCGTCCGGGGGCGGGGGCGGGGCCGCTGAGAAATAAAGTTTGTGAAGACGTCGGCGACGTCGGCGTGCGTTAGGAGCCCCCCTGTCCTGCCCTGGCCTGGCCTGGCCTCGGGTCGAGGGTGGTGGCGGCGGGGCGAAGAGGGAGCATGAAGGGGGCGAAGGGGTCCGCGCGACGCGACGCGGCCTCGGCCGGTGCTGACACCTAGCGGCGGATGGGCGGCGGCGTTTGGGAACTGTAAGCTTTAGATGCGATCGAACCCGCGACGTGCAACCGCCGCCGCCACCACCGGTCATCGCCCACAGCGATGAAAAGAGAGAGAGAGAGAGAGAGAGAGAGAGAGAGAGAGAGAGAGAGAGAGAGAGAGGGGGGGGGGGGGAGGGAGGGAGAGAGAGAGACCGAGGTGGAGGAGCAAGCCAGAATGCGTGCATTCCTTGGGGGAAGGGTAGGGAAGGTGGAAGGTGGTGTGAATGTCAGCACGCGGCCGCTGCGGCTGCTGCGGCTGCTCCCAACAGGACATAGGGACCAGGCCGAACCCCAGGCGGACCCCGCCGGACCCCACCGGACCGCAGGACCTGCGGAACAGAACGGAGCAGACAGCCGCCCAACAGAGCTGCCGGTGGCTGTCGGGGTAGCCGTCGTGTAAATCTCAGCCGACTCGGCGGCGTCGGCCCGACACGGTCACCGGCCACCGGTCACCGGAGTGTCCTCACCTCACCCCCGGCCCAAGTAGGGGTGTGGAGCGGGGCCGGGGCCGGGGCCGCGGCCCCTCCCGGCGGCCCGCTCACCTCGCCATCTGCTCTCCCCGGACCGCCGCCGCCGACAGCGCCAACTCTTGTTATTGATACATTTTTTTTTGCCCTTTGCTCGTGCGCGCTCCCTCGCTTCTGTGTGTGTGTGTGCGCGCGCGCGTCACGTTCCGTGTCGGACACGTCATTACGGCACCTGGCAATGGGCTGGTCTGGTTAGCGGCCGGCGGCGAGCGGCTGCCTCCACAATGTCATCGTCCTTCCCGGCCGACAGCGTTCGGAAGTACCGCCCCCCCGCGGACACGCACACACACACACACACACACACACACGGGATGGCCTCACGGCGCGGACGTGACTCCGGCTGCATGCGCACAGGCCACAGAACGTCGCGGCGCACCGGCAGCGGCCGTGTGGCGCTCCAGCCGGCGGCGCCGTGCCGGTCACACGGCCGCGAGGGTCATATACGGCCATATAGTTCGGGACGGGCCGCGGGTGTGGAGGGGGGGAACTTGTGGACACTCGTGCGGCACGGCGGCGCCACGGGAAAGTGTCCGAAACAGGCGTGTGCGTGGGGTGGGCCAGCCAGCACCGGCACGCAGGGCGGTAGGCAGGGCGGGACATACGGGGCTCGCCCTTAGTGAGACTGACATGCTACACGCAGGGAGGCCCGCTGCTTAGCCACAGGTTACAATAGTTTGCATGTCTGATAGAGGCGTCGATACCAGCGGCGTGCGAGCTGCCCCGCGGGGCCGATGTCTGAATCATAGCCCCCCCCCCCCCCCCCGCTGTAAGTACACTGCGGGGCGGAGGGATGCTGGGCAGCGGCGCCGGGTGTAAGGGAACGCCGCAGACGCCGTGGTCAACGTCACCGCCCCGGTCATGGTGGCGGGGGCGGGGCGACGGGGGTGGCTCTCTGGGGTGGTGGCCGACGGCGAGGTGGAGGGGATACCGACCACTGTAGTGGGGGCACGCCGTCGGTGGCGGGGATGACGCCCCCCGTGGAGGGGGTTCGTCGGCGAGGTGCCGGCCCCCTGGGCACCCCCGGTCGCCCGCGGGGCGCCGTGCTGCGGACGCGCGCGGACGCCTCCCTCGCCCGGCCCGGATTGGCCCGCTAAGGCCTGGCGTAAGGTGATCCCGGCCCCCACGCCGACGACACCCCGCCGGCCCCCGAAATCAGCCCCCCGTCTCCCCCCGGCCTCCCCTGGTCTCCCCCGCGCGCGCCGTCGGGCCGAAGCGGCGCCGAGCGCGAGCCGAGGCGGCCGACGAGCCCCCCGAACGTCCCGGACCCGCGAGCGGCGAGAGGCGAGGCGAGAGGCGAGGCCCCGAGCGAGGCTAGGCCGTGCGACTCAGCGAGCTGCGGAGCAGGGAGGAGCGCGACCTGCGACTGGCGCCAGATCCGAACATCTCAAGGAACCCCACGGTTCTCTGGTAAGTGCCCCGCCCAGCCCAGCTCCGCCCGACCCAGCCCTGCGCAGACCCGGGGCCCCGTGCGTGCCGGCCCCAGCACCAAGCTCCCCGCCAAGCTCCAGCTCGCCGACGTCGTGTGCAAGTGCGCACCCCGAGTGGTGCAGTGTAGTGTAGCCGCGGTGCCTCGAGTGCGACAAAGTGCAACAAAGTGCTGAGACCACAAGTGCCGATCCGTGCGTGTTCGTGTTCCTCAGTGGAGTGTGGTAGTGGTGGTGGTGGCGGCGGTGTTGGTGGCCGCCGACAGGTGCAAGCCCTGTGCGTGCGAGTGCTGCGTATTGTCATGTCAACGCCAACATCGACTCTAGCGTCTCTAGTGCGCTCTAGCGCAGTGCCTCAAGTGCCAGTGCCTCAAGCCGACCTCGTCGCCATCGCCACACAGGAATACGGGAACGCTACGGGACGGCCGGGGAAGGCCGCTGCGTTGCGTCGCCGCCCCGGGGGGTCCGCGGGGGTCCGTAAGGTTCCGCGGGGGGTGGTTGTCGGGTTCTCCGGATGCCGCCGGACTTTGACAGCGCCCCCGGAGCCGGCCCTGCCGGAAGGACCGCAGTAGGCGCGGCAGGCGCACGCCACCCTCACGCACGGGGTGGCGCCCGGCCCGTAGGGGCAACCGTGCCGAATGGGGAACGGCCGCGTTTCTCTAAAAATGAATCGCAGTCGGGTTCGTCTGCGATTTTACGGGTTTACAGGGGTTGGCGGGGGAGGGAGTGGCGGGGGGGGGGGGGGGGGCACCCTGTCGGCCGAGCCGCGGCGGCTGAGCGTAGGCCGGCGGTGCTTTCGCCCGGCCCGAAGGGGAGCAAGATAAAAATAGACAGGGGCGGACGCAGGCGAAGGGAAGGGGTCTGTTGTGTGTGTGTGTGTGTGTGTGTGTGGTTTATGCAGACGGCCGTGCGAGCATGCCTGTGCGTTAGTGTGAGTGAAAGGAGGGGGGGGGGGGTTCTGACGCAGCAGACGTCAAACATGCCTTGCGCCCGCCTGCCCTGCTCTAGCTGAGACTTGAACGCGCCGCCCTTCGGGGTCCTGAAGTCCACATCCGAACCGTACGGCGGTCATGAGCGCGCGCCCCCCGGCCCACAGCTTAATTGTCTCCGACTGGCCCCGCGCAGTTTCGTCACGTCCCTGACTCTCGTCTCCTAGGTTCGCCCCGCTTTGTCTCCCTGGCTGGGGCGGCGGCGGCGGTTGCGGTTGGTCCTGGACAATTTGGCAGCCCCCCCCCCCCCCCCCCCCTCTTCTCCGGCCCTGACCACCGCAACGTGCGGTCTCTGCTGACAATCGGCGACGCGGCCAGGCAACCCGAGCGTGACTTGTCAGTGACTTGTCAATGACTTGTCATTCGCCGGTACGTGCCGGGCCGCTGCTGTCCAGGAGGGCCCGGGGCCTGCGCAGCCTCCAGGCCGGGTGACCCCCGGGCCCCGGCCCGGGCTCATGGCTTACAGCCCGGCTGATCTGCTCTCGGAGGAGCTGCACTGGCCCTGCACTTGCCCCCCGCAGAGATGAATTCGCCTGAAGGGGTGGAGTCGGCAGAGGTCCTCCCCGCCGGCCGGCGCACGCGGCCGCCTCCGATAACTGCCTTCCGAGGGGCGGCGCTTCTCATATCGCCGGCCGGAGCGGAGCGGAAGCCGGCACCGCGCACCGCGCACCGCACCGCCGGCACGCCATACTTGGGCGTCAGCGGCGTCCGCGGCGTCAGCCCCCCTGCCCTGCGCGCGGCCTTGCATACGCCGTGACGCACGCCTCCCTCCCCTGCCTGTGCTGGCCGCTCGGGCCGAGGGCCGCGATTTCATGAGCTCCTGAAACAGTTTCCGCTGAACGTCCGCTTTGCTCCCCGGTGTAACCCGGTGTAACCCGGCCCGGCCCCGGAGCTGATTGACCCATTGCGTCGTGTCGATCGCGTCGCGTCACTAACGCGTCGCGGCCCTTACCGGCGGCGGCGTCTTGAGTCACCGCCCCCCTCCCGGGCCCGCTCCGCCCGGGGCACCGGCACGGACACCGGCACAGGCGGTGGCGAGGTCGCCGTCGGGTCTGCCACCATATTCGGTCAAACACCGCTGCTGCCGCCGCTGTCCCCCCGGCCGGCGTAGCGCGGCGTCTCCCCCTCCCTGCCGCCGCCGCCGCAGCCGCAGCCACCACCGCCGCCGCGTCGCGGGTAGCATCGTGCATGACTGCCAAGTCTGCCACGCCCGTCCTTGACATAGGTCTGGACGGCGGCGGCCGGCGCAGGCGGCGGTCCGGCAGGTCCGGGGGCGTGGCCGGCGCCGGCCTGTGCTGATGTGTGTGATCTCCGGGCCGCCGCCCGGCGGCGCACTGGCCCCGGCCCCGGGAGGCCGGCGCCGGAGGCGAGACGCATCTCCTTGCCCCTCTGCAGCGGCCGGCAGCACCGCGTCGAACGGATCCCGGGCGCGTCACGTGCCCCCC
Source organism: Megalurothrips usitatus (assembly GCA_026979955.1). Classification (NCBI taxonomy): domain Eukaryota; kingdom Metazoa; phylum Arthropoda; class Insecta; order Thysanoptera; family Thripidae; genus Megalurothrips; species Megalurothrips usitatus. Next base: position 9,311,934 of record CM049592.1, read on the forward strand.
CCCCCCCCGCCGCCATCACCGCGGACGACATGAACGTCATGGTCAGGCCGTGACAACGATCCCCGGCGCAACGCCGACGTGATTCGGGACACAGCGCCGTGGATAGACAAAATCCTGGCCGGCTCCAGAGAAAGCCGCGGCGCAGGCGGACCCCCTGCAGCCGCCCACGCGCCGCCGCCACCCCACTTTCTCACGACCGACAGCGAGATGATCCTCGGTGCAGCAGATGCGGGCGGTGCAGCAGCCCTCAGCTGGGATAGGATCGTCGGCTGTCCCCATCGCCTCTCCCGTCTCTGTCTATCCGTCTGTCCGTCTCTCTCTCCGTCTCACTGCGCTGCAGCGGTAACGGGCTCCCACCAAACTCTGCCGGCTCATCGGCAAGGAGGACACCAGATCCGGGAACAAACGCCGACCTTTAAAGCCCACGCGAGGCTCGGTCAGCTGGTTAGGGGCGTTCAGAAACTCGCCGACCGAGCGTTAGGTAACTTTCTGGACCGTGACCCGACTAACCCGACCTCACAGTGTATTTGGATTTGGGACAGTCATGACTACGCAGCCCCGACCCCCTCCGAATGCCCACGTAGATTGTGAACGTGCATGCACGTTTAGGAAAGTCCCCGCACGGTCCGCACGCCCCGGCGCCCGCCGGGTGGGTAGGCAGCCGCGCGCCTGCCCGGCACCGTCCTCGCTCCGCTCCCCGGCACCCGGCACGGCCGCCGCGGTCCTCGCCGCGCGCATGAGTAATCTCCCGGCCCGTTGTAATGTCCGGCTCGATGTGAGGTGTCCCGGGGCCCCGGCCGCTGCCGGCGCAGCTCTAACGGGACGGCCGTATCTACGAGCGCACTCACTGCCCCCACACGGGCGGCGGCGCGGGCCCCCCGGCCCTCCGGCCCTCCGGCTGGGGAGACAACGCCCTCCAAACACGACGCCGTACGTCTTCAAGAGTTAGGACAGCTGCTCGGGGCCCGCCGGGAGCGCTTAAAAAAAAAAATCGGGCCAACGCGAGGGGCGAGGGGACCGACCGGCGTGTCGCACCTTACCTTGGTGCTCTGAGTCCAGGGCAGGGCGTAGCCGAAAGAGAGAGAGAGAGAGAGAGAGAGAGGGGGGGGTGGGGGGGGGGAGGGTCACGGCCCACCCTGACCCCGCCCGACCGCTAACAAGGCGGTGACCCGCGGCCCCGCGGCGGCTGCGGCGGCCTGTTGCTGTTGCTCATCACCACCGCTCCGCTTTCGGCGGCGCCGCACGCCGGACCCGAGGTGGCCGGGAGAACGCACCGCGCCGCTGTCAGCCCGGGGGGCGCCGAGCCTCGCGCCACGAGCGGCCTGCAGCCCTGCCCTCCTGGAGCGGGGGGGGGGGGGGTGACTCCGCCCTGTAATGAGTGGCTGCAGAGCTATTCCGAACACCGCCATCTCTCTCTTTCGCTCCCTTATGGAGCTCCGCACGAGTGCGACAGAGACAGTGCTCACGGAGGCCGTGTTCAGCCGGCTGGTGGTGACACACACGGGGCTGGCGCGGCTGGCGGGACATCCGGCATGCGGACTGCCGACCCCAAGCCGCCGCCGCGCCCACCCTGAGAGGGCACACGAGAGTGACTCATCTCGTCCGCTTGTTCTGTTGCAGTATTCTCTCCCCGCGGTAGTCCCCCCACAACACAGCCACCATGGACGCGATCAAGAAGAAGATGCAAGCGATGAAGGTCGACAAGGACAACGCGATGGATCGCGCCACGCTGTGCGAACAGCAGGCCCGCGATGCCAACCTGCGTGCCGAGAAGGTGGGTCACCGGCCGGTCACCGGCTCCCCGTCATGAGAACTACACCGGAAAGCTACACTTAAGCTAGCGTTTGTACTGAAAGCCACAGTGCCACAGGGGAAAAAGCACTATGCAATTGCAATTTCCGCGTGCAACTGTAATAAAACTGTAATTTGTTGAGCTACAGTCCGGGAACTGTAGCTTACACGGTAGTTTCACCGTAGACCCTTCCGGCCGGGCACAACGCCTAGCGTATAACGGTCCTGAGGGCCTGACCCACGGAGAGTTGAACGCGTGGCGTAGACTGTTATTATTGTAGTTTTTTTGTCATTATTGTAATTATTTTCATTGATGAGTTCGCCGTTCCGCACCGACGCATTGATCTGACGCCTTCGCTGCTGGCACACAGGCCGAGGAGGAGGCACGCAACCTCCAGAAGAAGATCCAGGCCATTGAGAACGACCTGGACCAGACCCAGGAGCAGCTCACCCAGGTCTCCGCCAAGCTCGAGGAGAAGGACAAGGCCCTGCAGAACGTGAGTACCCATCGACAAGCACCAGGTCCGCAGCGCGCCGCGAGCGAGCGAGAGACAGACAGTGACAGCCGGCGTGTCTGCGAAATTACACTGTGTGGTGGGGAGGGGGAGGAGTTATAGCGCAACAGATTCAATAGTTTGACCAACCCGTCCGGGGATGGCGCCTGCTGGGTAGGCAATCACCTGCGAGCACGCGTGTCGTGCGGGCAGGCCTACCCCGACTCTTGCAGGCGCTCGGCGCTCCGAGCGCAGGGACAGATGGTGATAGGGAGTCCCGACGTGCGATGCAGTACTTGACGTGACAGCCGCCGCGGCCCCGCCCCGGGCAGAGATTGTTTCGAGTTTGCGGGCGGTGAGGGGTGATGACGCGTGAGTCTCTGCCCCCCCCCCCCCCCCCCCCCCCGCCGCCCCGGAGTACGTCTGCGCCCACCGACAAGGCCGTGCTGTGTGCGGCGGACGTTTTCGCAAATGGTTCGGGGGCGCCGTGTTTACAAACACGCCGCCTTTGGGGCGGCGGCGGGCGGCGGCGGGCGGCGCGTCGTTCCAACGGGGTGCAGCTGGCCCGCTGCTGCCCGCGGCCGGGGCCTGGAGGGCGGGGAGGCGGGGAGGGGAGCCTACCGCCCGTGCCGCCCGCGCCGCCCGTGCCGCCCGTAATCACCAGCGGCGCAGCGGCTGGCCGCATTCCTTCTCCGCTTCCATCCCCCCCCCCCCCTGCGTCCTCCCCGGCCACACGTCACCTTGAACCCTTGCAGATTCGCGACCACCTCCCGCAGACACACGGCGGCAAACCCCAGAGAAGCGTGGCGGTGTGGGGTGGTGTGTTGTGGGGTGTGGTGGGGTGGGGTGGGGTGCTCCACGAGAGATAGAGAGGGGGGGGGGGGGGGTTAGAAGGCAATGCTCGGAATCGCTCCGCCGGGGTTGTGAGTGGTCGGTATGTTCGGGCCTCGCCGTAGCTACGTGGACCGTTCCTTTGCCGGACCTCGACTTAATCTCAAATGACGCTGAATACGTTTTTCGGCTCAAGATCGTTAGCGAGAAGAAGCGAAATGAAAAAAGGGCAGCTACGGGTATCGGCTGTGTCGTAAATTTCCTTTCGGGGATTATTTATTGTTCTGCTTTGAGGAGCCGTCTGGAGAGACGATCCGGCGGTCAGTCACATGGCCTCGTCTCCCGCGGACGGCGCACCGCGGCGACAGGCGCCGCCGCCGGAAGCGAGCGTCGTGTTGTGCTGCCCGGCGATTTGCTGATTAGCGGAGGAGAGAGCGAGTCCTTGCAGGACGCTTCGCCGATTTCCTCCGCGAAATCAAATAAAAACCATCTATCGCGTTCCTGCGGCGCTCTAACCGGGCGTTGACCCCTGCCCGCCGGGCGTTGCTGTCGCTGCCGGCGCGTACTCGTTGTGGCGGCACGGGTGGCCCATCTGACGCGGCTCGCTTCGGAGCGGGCGGCGGCGGCGCTGACCACTTTTCGGTCGGAATCCGCTGATCTGTCTCCGGCGAGAGCGATAAGGCAGCCCCGGTGCGGCGGCCCGGCGGCGGCCCGGCAGCTGGCTGGACGTGTTTGGGCGCAGCGGACGGCCGCCCGGGCCGCCCCGCATAACAAACACGGTGACACACTGCGCCCGGCCGCGCCGTGCCGATGGCCGGTGACACGTGCGCCGCTCTCCGTGATGCGCCGCCCTCCCCGCCGGGCTCCGGTCAACGCCGGACTGCCGCCGCCCGGGGATACAGGGGTGACAGACGTTATTGGCACCGCACCAGAACGCCACTGTAGAGTTGGGTAACGGTGGAATTGCGTGTGTGTGTGCGTGTGTGTGTGTGGAGAGAGAGAGAGAGAGAGAGAGAGAGAGAGAGAGAGAGAGAGAGAGAGAGGACCTGGCGGAATTATCTGATAAGGTGGTGGGAGGAGATAAATGTGGCAGCTCTTGCAGGCACTAGGGCACAGACACCCTGATCTGGCACAACCTCAAACGACGGATCAAGGATCAAGATTGGGATTATCAAGGATAACGAAACACGGAAGGCGGAGGAGGAGGATAAGAAGAAGAAGAAGAAGAAGAAGAAGAAGAAGAAGAAGAAGAAGAAGAAGAAGAAGAAGAAGAAGAAGAAGAAGAAGAAGAAGAAGAAGAAAAATAATGCTGAGGCTTTGAAGAACAAAGAGGGAAGGCAATGTACTAAAGCCGGCCACGTGTGGGCGTGCGGAAATGACAGGGAGGAACATGCGAAACAGGGTCGCCGCTGCCCCCCCCCTCCCCCTGGGACTGAATGTGTTGGCGGTCACGGGGGTGGTGGGGGTATGCGAGCAATGTGTAGGTAACACAAGCCGGTTAAAATTAGCCCCCCGAGTGCCTCCCCCCTCCCCGAGGCCGCGGGGCCCGCGGCTGCCGGCGGCTGGCTGCGGGGGCAGCCCGAGGGGTGCGGCGGCCGCGCGGTGGCTGCGGTGGCTGCGGCGGCGCTGGCGGCGCCTGTAGTCGAGCTGCTGCCACTGCAGCGGCGGTAGCGGAGCGGAGGCGCTCGCGGCGCACGCCAACCAGTCAGTCCGTTATAAATAGTGGGGAAGAAAGAAGCGGGCGGACCAGCTAGCCCTGCCGTGCCTGCCAGCCCTGCCGGCCCTGCCAGCCCTGGACCTCGACCAGCGTCCAAATATGGGGGCTCTGCCAACCCAACCCGGCTCAGCGGCCCTGCCGGACCGGACCTGACCACCCTCAACGCCACGCCGCGGCCCTGGACAAGGCTGGACTCTGGACGCTGCGTCCGGCGCACACAGAAGCCGGCGACAGGCCGGCGACAGGCCGGCGACAGCGGCGCCCGACCCGAGCCGGTACGGGGCCCGGCACCTCCACGGCGACGGCAGCCGGGGGCCCAGCCCGCACCGCCCCCGCTCCGCGCCGCACCGCACCCGCGGCTGGCCGTGGGGCGACTGCAGCGACTGCTTCCCGGCCCCGCCGCCCGCAGCGCCACCTCCGCCCGCATCCGCCGGGCCCCGCCGTTGTGCCCGTCCGTCCCGGCCCCCGCCTGGGCCCCGTCACCGCGGCCCCAGCGCGCCGACAGCGCGCGCTCGCGGCGCCTCCGTTCTTTTTTATTCCTCTTGTTCCTCCTTGGCTGTTGTGAAGCTGCCTGCGAGCGGCCGAGACTCGACAAGACTTGCTTTTATTTGTGCTGGTGACCAAGTGATGAGAGGCCGTGTCTTGGCGATTGCCATGCCCGTTGTGTCGGTGTAGTGCGTCAACGTGGACCCTCCGTGAGCCATGGCAGAGCAGCGGCCGCAGCAGGGCGCTACGCCCCGCCAGCAGCAACAGCCGCAGCAGCAACAGCCCACCAGCAGCGGTGGCAACAGCGGCGGCAGCGGCGGCGGCGGCAGCAGGAGGCCGCGCCATCGCAGGACGCCGCCGCAGCAGCCGCAGCAACAGCCGCCGCCGCTACAACACGTTGCAGACGACGCGGCGGCTTCCGCCCAGACGTCATCCTCGACGTCGTCAACGACATCGCAAGGACGTCGCGGCGGTGACCGACGTCGCCGTCACCGGGGCAAGGGCGGCGGAGGCGCTGGCGGCGCACCCTCAGCCGACGATGCCGCCCCCGGCGCCGCCCCCGGCGCCGCCCCCGTCCTGCCGCGACCCGCCCCCACGGGGCGCATCGACCTGAGCGAACGGCTCAACAGGTGGCGCAGCGGACCATCGTCGCCGCCCGCCGCCCCGGAGCCGCCCCCCAGCGCCGCCCCCACCCCCACCCCCGTCGCAGCCTCGCCCCCCTCGCCCACTCTTCCGCCGACTCCACGTCGGGATCCTGGACAGCAGCAACAGCGTCAACGGCGGAGGCGGCCCGCGGGGGCTCGGCAGCCTGCCCAGCAGGGCGTCCAGGCCGGCGAGGACTCGCCGCCGCCCTTGCAGGTTGCAGAGCCCCGCGCCGCCCCCGCCCCCTCGCCGTCCCCGCCCCCCATCAGTGTGGTCCACGTCAAGAAAAGGAGTACCCCGTCCCCGTCCCCCGCCCCCCTGCCGCCGTCCCCGTCACCGTCGCCGCCGCCGGCCCTCCTGCCGGAGCGGCCTCCCGGCGACGGCTCCGAGGACCCCGTCAACGAGGACCCCGAGGAGCTGGAGCTGGCCAGCCTGCGGTGCACCAGCGAGAGCGCGGAGCAGGTCGCGGCCCGGGAGGCGCGGCGACGCCAGCGGCGGTGCGCCGACTACCCGGGTTTGGCCTTCGGCACGTCGCTCTTCAGCTCGGACACCATGATGAAGTTCAGCGTGATCCGCAACGAGCTGCAAAACATCATGAACCAGCAGCTTAAAAGGGTTAGTAGTGAGTGCGCCCCGGGCGGCGTGCGGCCTGCAGTGCACGGCGGCCCGGCGTGGCGTGGCCGTCATCAGCTGTTTATTGTTTATACCGACGGTGGCGACCTCTGGCGGCCGCGGGCGGCGGTCGTGACGTGGCTGCCCCCCACCGCCCACATCGCCGCCCCACCGGCCCCGGCACAGAGCCCGCCGTACTTACCTTCGCCCCTGCCGGCCCTGCCTCTGCCCCCGACAACCCCACCCGACCCCTGACCTGTCCCTATCCACGCTGCCATCTGCTGATGTGCCGCCTCTCGCCGGGCTGCCCGTCGAGCTCTGTGTTGGCTGATTCCGAACACCACCTTCGCCGCCATGTCTCCGTCTCACTTGTGGAGAGTGTCACAAGCGATCGAGAGCGAGAGAGCGAGAGAGAGAGAGACAGGACTTAGTTGCCGGTGCTCGGAATCGCTCTGTGGGCCGTGTGGCAGCCTTAGCCAGAGCAGCTTCTGGCAGCGGTGGGCGTAGCGGCACCGGGCGCACAGCGGCAGCGCCGCGCCACAGCTTAACTTCGGCCACTTGTGCATCTCATTTCTTTCTCTGTCACTCGACAGCGCGGCTCGGGCCCGCGCGGGGGGTAGAGCAGGACAGAGAGCCGGGCGGACACGTCATGTCGCGCTCCCCGCCCGGATGTGCCGGGCTGGGCTGGGCTACCTTACGTTAGACCGCTTCACGCTCGCGGGCCTTGAGGCCGGGCGCGACTCGAGTCAAAGTGTTAGCGTGTGTGAGAGTGTGTGCGTGTGTGAGTGTGCAGGCAAGTTTTATCGTTTCCGCCGCCCTGGTCTTCTCGGCCTGGCGGCGGTGGATATGGCGCATGCGTGCGAGGAGGAGCGGCCAGTGCCAGTCCGCGGCCGGCCGCATCAGTCTCTGGTGCCGAGCGGCTGCGCGGCGTAGGCCAGGAGGGGGGGCGGGAGGAGGTGCACCCAGACGGGAATACATTAGGGCGCGCCCACACACCGCCGCAACTCTGCGGGGGGGCGCCTCGAGTTGCGGCACTGGCCCCGCCAGCCCCGCTAGCCCCGCCAGCCCCGCCGCCTCCAAGTAGTAGACCACGTGATCCCCCCGCCCCCTGCCGATGTCTGCTCGCTCCGCCTTGATGGCGGGCCGTATCTAGACTACAAAATGCGCAACTCAGCCCCCCCTCCCATCCCCCTCCAACCTCTGCCGCATGACAGCCGCACGACCTACGGAAAGTCGCTGATAACCTGCCGATGTGCGTTTGTCGTGGATGAGCAGGGACGGGCAGGGCTGGGCGGGGCTGGGAGTGCGCCGTCATGCCGTGCGTCACTTCGGGCTTTGAGACTGTCGTGTAGGCAGGCGGGCAGGCGGGCAGCCCGCCGGCAGCGGCGCGTGGCGGGCTGCCTACCCGGCCGCTGGCGGGGGTTTCGGCTCCGCCTCCTCCTCCACCTAGAGCCCCTCCGCCTCCGGCCCCCGCAGAGGGGCCTCGGTCTCCATTCCGTCGTCGGCGCGCTGCTAAGTCGCGGAGCAAGCTTGCTTTGCACGTGAGCGAAGGCCGCGCGGTGCGTCCGCGTGGTCCGCGCCCGCCCCGCCCCGCCCCTCTTTCAAACTCTTCCCCGCCCCTTTTGTTTCGACCCTCGGCCTCCTCTCTCTTCCGCCCCCTCCCCCTCGGCAGATGTAGTACTTACTCCGCAGCATCATGTCGCCGCGGATTCGCCCACTCGGGAGGCGTGCCCGACAAGGCGGCGGCGGCGGCGGTGGCGCGGCGGCTGCGTGCGAACAGGCAGCACGGGCGTGGCGTGCACGTGTGTCGCGCCGCCGCTAAAAGGTGCACATTCCGGACGTGGCCTTCTCGGATGCAGACGCCAGTGCTGTGTGTGTAGGCTGCCGTGCGCTGCGTCGCTGCTCCGCATTCGGTTATTGTTTCATACTGCGAAAATGTTCCGACAGGCAGGAGACGGCCGGGCACCTGGCTGCCGGCGGATCCACGGGGGCAATGTACCACTTTTGCCTGCATTCAGCATTGCTGGTTGCCTACATTTCAAGCCGCTTGTGAAGGGCGACGTACCCCCCCCCCCCCCCCCCCCCCCCCTCCCTCTGGCTACATTCGGACTGCCACGCGTCCGCCGGCCCCTCGCCCCGACTTCAACAACTGTCGACCGACATGATTGAAGGAAATATATGCGCCGCCGCCGGGGAAACAAAAATGAAAGGGGGGAAAAAGAAAACGATCGGCGACTCGAACCACGAGCCGTGACGTTTGCGGCCGGCGGTGCGGTGCGGCGGCAGCGGCTGCAAGTGTGGTGCAGTCTGCTGCAGTGCCGTGCCCCTGCCGCCCGCTGCTGCGGCGGGTGCGGCGGGTGCCAAGTAACATTGTTGTGCACTTTACTGCCGGCGGTCGGCGGCGGAGTCAACGCGCTCCGAGCGGAACCAAACAGCCTCGCGCGCGCGCCCGCGCCGTAAAACGCGTGCAGACACATCGAACCCGCACGTCCTCCTCCATTCCACCTGAACTGTACCTCGGCGGTGTATTTCGCGTGTACACGGTCGGCATAAGACTATGTATAAGCCCGGGTTCGGCTCCTGTCCGTTTCTACCGAAACGTGTCATCTGGATTGCCTAAAACGGGAATGACCCAAAATTTTGCAAAAAAAAAAAAAAAAAAACAAACAAATAAAAACAGGTGACTAAAAATTACAAGTCTGCTCGCTGAGTTATGCGGTTCTCGGCCTCTTGTCAAGTGTTTTGACAGTGGTTTCCGCGTGTGCCCGGGGTGTGCCCCCCCCCCCTCCCCCTGCAGCCGCGGCAGCAAACGCCGCCTGCTAGAGCAGCACATTCCTGTGGACGCGGCCCCGGCAGGGCGCGCCGCGGTCGGACCAGACATGACAATAACCGTCGGCGAACCACTCGGCCCGCGAAGCCGCTGGTATCGATGCCCGGCGGGGGGGTCCGCGGCGTGCCGGACGCGGTTTTGGACATGATCAGCACGCCGGGCCCGAGCCGGTGCTGTCGTGGCTCCGCCTCTCTCTCGCACTCATGCTCGTGGGGCGTAGGGGCGGCCCCCGCAGGGCCCCGCAGGCCCCCGCAGGCCCCCGCAGGCCCCCGCAGGCCCCCGCAGGGCCCCGCAGGGCCCTCCCCGGGCCCGAATCACGCTATCTGCTGTTTAGGACCGTTGCCGCCGAGCCTGCCGCCTCTAATGAGCCGCCCCGCGGCCCCCGGCTGCCTCGGCTCGGTGCCGAGGGCCGCCGTGACAGTGGGGCTCATTTCGCGATTTCGGCCGACTGTTTCGGCCGCACTTTAATTTCGGCACTGGTTTGGCCGGCGTTTCAAAGACACGACAAGCTAGACTGCGTCTTTTCCTCCGTCCCTCTATCTGTCTGTCTCTGTCTCGCACCCCCTCTCTCTAGCTATCTATCTCTCTCGTGGCCTCCAGCTTCCCGCCGTCCGCCGGGAGCCGCATCGCACTCCACAGCGGCGCGTACGTTTGGCTGCCTGCCCGCCAGGGGCCGTGTAGTGCTCCCGCGGCTCCCGTTCGGTTCCGTCACCCGTCCCCGCTTCCCGTCCCGGCGCCGGGCTGCCGAACTGCAGATTTTTAACTACAGTTTAAAGTGCAGTACAACTACTGATCCTTCCACCCAGGGCGCCTCGCCGCCGCCGCGCCCCGGATCGGCACCGGCACTGCCCCGGCTGTCGCGGGGGGTTGTTTGAAGACGGGGGCTGCGTCATGATCCTCCCAAACTGCTGCACTCGCTGCGGGGCTGTCGGCTCGGCGACGCCCCGGGGGCCCCGGCCGTACCGTACGTGCTCGGCCGCTATCGGAGCCGCGGCGCAGACGGCGGCCCGGCCTTATCGCGGCCGCCGCACTCTTTTTGCTTCCGCGAGAAAGCATTAATCTAGGAGTGACCGTCCGCGTGTACCGCTGATGACACTCGCAGAAGTCGAGGCGTCAGCGCACGCCGCCGCCACCCACTCCGGCGGGACTCGGAATACACACTGCACTCGCTGAATGCAGCGTGTAAAGGCTTCACGGGTTGATGGACTGGAATTTCTCTGGTGCCCCCCCCCCCCCCAACCCTCCCCCAAGCCCTTTATTGATCCATTTCCCCCCTGCTTTCGGTGAGTGACGAAGCGAGTGACAGGCGGCAGCGAAGGGGACACCGGAAGTGACCGGAAACACAGCGCCGCGTACCTATGGACCGGAAGTCACGCTTCACTAAACCGTGTATGCACCGCGCGGCTGCAGAGCGGCGCCGCTGCTTCCCGGGATGTTTTCCGAGCCATTTTCGCGATCGCTTTCCCGCGGCGCCGCGGCCCGCCGCCGAAGCGATCTGGATCTGGTAGCAGGAGCCGCCGGCACGCGTCTGACAGAGCGCGCACCTGCGCCTCCTGTCCTCCTCGCACGCAGCCCGCTGCCGGCAGAGCGATTTCGAACACTCTCTACTCGGAGGCCCCCCCACCTTCTCTGTCTTATGGAGCACCCGGCAAGTGCGACAGAGACGGAGCTACCGAGGCGGTGTGTTCGGAATCAGCCCGCAGCATAACGAGCGGGGCCATGTGCGGCGGCGGCGGCGGCGGTCTCGGTCACCGCCAAGGGAGTTGCGTGCCTCTTGGCGACGCGGCCGAACGTGGTCGCGGGCTGCGGGGCTGCGGGGCTGCGGGGCCGCGGGGCTCACGCTGCGCGACGCCGGTCCTGACCATGTACGGCACGGCCCTGCGCCACACCGCGCCACGCTGCGCCACGACGCGCCACGCCGCGCATTCGTTTTAGCCACTCTAGCGGGATGCGTCCGAGGTGACACAGTGGAGGCCGCCGGGGCGGTGGGGGAGGCCGAGGTAGCGGAGGCCGAGGCCCGGGGTAGAGTCCTGGAAGACTCTAGCCGAGCAGCCAGGGCTCCTCCGGGGCTCTGGCTGCGCCGGCTGCGCCAGCCCGGCCGGGCCAGGCCCGGCAGACCTACTCCACTCCACTAGTCGTTACTAGGCTGCCTTTGGCCTGCTCTGCTAGCCTCAACAGCCTGCACCAGGCACATCTCTCTCTCTCTCTCTCTCTCTCTCTCTCTCTCTCTCTCTCTCTCTGTCTCTCTTCCTCGTGCGCACGCCTGCATTACATAGGAGTATGGTCAGCGAGCAAGTAGGAAACTCCTGAGGGAAACCGCAGACTATACGCGAGCACCAAGGCTGCCTGAGTTTAAAATCCGCTCTGCTGGGGGGGGGGGGGGGGGGGGGGGAGGGGGGCAGCACACAGCGAGCAGAAATGCCCCCTTTATCGCCCTCGGAATACTTGAAATCTAGTGCTGGAGGCAGTAGCTGCACTGTCATGGGCAGCAGAGCAGCACCTCGCTTATGGACGCTTATGGCCGGGCGGCGGCGGCGGCCCGCGAGGCGCCTCTACACGGGGCGTCCGCTGGAAAGGTTCAACGAACAACACATTCGACGGCTGGGCGGCCCCGGCCGGTCCCGGCCGGCCGCCGGCTGGTTGGCTGTTAGCACGTTTTAGCCATGTCACCTCTCTCACGCAGCGAGTGTATGAAAGAGGGAGGGGAGAGAGAGAGAGAGAGAGAGAGAGAGAGAGAGAGAAGGAAGGGGGGGGGGGGGCAGCAGAGGAGCCACGCTTGTCACACCTGTGCGTGGTTGTCATCGCTGTCATCTCATTTCTGCGACTGGTAACTCCGTGGCCTTTCATTACTGCTGCCTGGGAGACAAGCGAGGAAGGAAAATAATCACAGTAATGTTCAGCCGGGAACCGGAGAAGCGAGGGGGCGGGGGGCCGTCGAACAGATGTTCTCACGCTACCTCGTAGAAATAAGCGAATGAATGAACGAATGCCCGACAAATGAATGAACGAGAGTGCGGATGAATGAATGAATGAATGACCGAATGAATGAACGAGCGTGGTTCGGCCTTCATGTTCGCGAGCGGCTGACGCCGTAGCCGATAGGCCTCCCGCTCCACAGTCGTACTCTGCGGGTTTGCCAGTCGGGCTCTCGACGCACACACACACACACACACACGCACACACACAGACATTTGCGCGCGCCCTGCCACTTTTCGCAACGCGTTCAGCAATATGACGACAGGGAGCCCTAGCGCGCTGAAGGGCCGCTGGCCTGTCTCACCTGCGGCCTGCGGCAGGTGTCCCGTCACCTCCTCCTCGACTGGCGTTTTATTATTTCGAACCAAATTCGTTCGGTACCCGAATCCTATCACCCCGGCTGACCACCCCTACCCGCCCCGCCAGCCGGCTCCGCGGTCCCCTTCTCCTCCCTCTCCCTCTCGCCGGCCCCGCCCCCTGCCCCGCCCCCCTCTGTCCGCCCCCTCTTCCTGCCCAGCCCAGCCGGCCGAGCCCCGGTCGGTGTTGCCGAGCGCGGAGGGATACAGCCGTCCAAACGAGCTGTCACTCGACTTGGCTTTCCACTCGCTTTCGGCACGTTTCGTGTATCAAAGTCGACATCTTGCCCGATTCCCTGCCGAGGCGATCGGTCGGCAGGTCACTGGGGGCGCGTGCCGCGGTCGGAAAAGCGTCTTCGACCCGCGGACTACTTCGCGTCCCGTCCCCGTCCCGCAACCACCTTGCAGGCCTCCGACTCCCGGCCGCGGAGCGGGGCGAGCGGAGCGCTGAGCTGGCGAGGCAGAGCGCGCAGCGATCGCTGTGGTCGGGATCCGAGCCGAGCCGAACCGTGCCGTGGCGTGCCGAGTCCAACGCGAGCCGAGCGCACAGCCACCATCTTGCGTCGAGAGGTTTTCGTGCGGGTCTGTCGGTGTTCGCCCGTGTGGGTCGAGTGCGGCTGTTTTCTAGTTTATTTAGCCCATTTGCTCACTTAAAACCGCGCCCAAAATGACGGCCAACGTGACAAATAGTGCGAACCTGTTGGACGTGTTGAAAAAGAAGATGCGGCAGACGAAGGAGGAGATGGAAAAGTATAAGGACGAATGTGATGAATTCGTGAAAAGGTTACAACAGGAAGTTAAACGCCGGGAAGAAGTGAGTACTCAGCGGAGGAATGCGCAATTATCATTTAGCGATGCTCGGAATATCGGCGCGGAGGGCCGTTCGTAATCGAAGTTATCTAGTGAGGTGGCGACTCCTGGTCCGATGAGGTTAGCGCAGCCGCAGCCGCCCTGTGCCACAAAATCTCATCGACAGATCGGCTCCTCACCCTGCTATCGATTTTTCCAGTCTTGTTGATGTTATCGCATGTTGAAGCTGGGGTTACTTTCATTCATTCTGGGAATTTAAACAGATCCTGCTCTTGTTTGGCACCTGAGATTACTTGAGTACTTTGTGTACTTTTCTGCATACTTGTCAAATTCTGATGATGTAAATAAATACCCAAGAAGTCTGCAATTGCAAAGCAGATTATGATTTATAAATTCCCAATTTTCTTGAGAAATTTTTTCTAAACCTCAGTTTGTGTAATTTATTCACTCTTTCCAATGAGTAATTATTTTCTGCAATAACATAACCTGTTCATGACCTGCCACCTATGTCACCTCATTACTTGGTGACTCATAACTTAGGAATGTTTTCTCTATCTTTATGACATGATGACTCATGATATTGGAGTTGTTTTCTTTTGCTTTGCTTTTTGTAACTCACAAAACTAGTGGAAACGTGTCATTTTAAGAGAAGATAAGAACGTACAATTAAAATTTAAAATTCTGCTTCTGCAAATTAATTTACTTCCTTGAATGACATTTTACATTTGATTAATATTTAACTTTCCTTCAACCTGCTTTTCAGGTTTGCAAGTTGCCAGAAAAGTCACTTAGCCACCGCAAATGTCTGGTTTTGAAAAAAAAATTTTTGTTACAAATTTAAATCTACCCAGATAAGCTTGATGGATCCCTGGCCATTCAATGGTCCCCAACCTATCCAATGTTTGCCCTTAGTGTGCCATCCATCCCTGTGCACTGCATAGGAAGTAGCCTTAATTCAAGTATTGATTTCATGAATGAGAGTAATTGAATTTCTCTTGTGTTGTGCTAGCATGCACCACCTCTGCTGCCCACCCCCTGCTGCCCGGGCCTCCCTGTGGGCCTTTGGGGGAGGGGGGGGGGGGGGGGAGGTCCTGGTGGTAGGGCGGGCAGGGGAGTGTGAGGGGCGGCTGCCGGTCCTCCACTCTCTCCTCCGCCTGAACTTCCCCTGTTTGTTAAGAGCTAGACATTGACAGTTCAGGTTCTCATTCTGACAGCCCCCTACCGGCTTGTGATGTTTGTGGTGCAGTGTAGTTCGCAAATAGTTCATTGACACATCTAGGCCGTGCCAGTTAATTGCATGACTATAAATAGAACAGAGCTAACATTCACGTTTTTTAAAACACGAAATTGTGTGTGGGCCCTGCACTCGCTGGCCGTGGCGTGGCGGAGTGGTGGGGAGGAGAGGGGCGGGTTTCCAGGATGCAGCACAGGCAGTGGCAGCAGCCGGTTCCCATGACAAGAGGAAAATAAAATAAAGAGCCGAAGCGACGGTCGGTTGTTTTTGAGTGACAGGACAGCGGCAGCAGCAGCGGCAGCGGCGCGTAGGAATGGTGCGTGCGTGTGTGTGCGCGCGCGTGCGCCACAGCTGCGTATTGTGCCCTGTAAAGGCCCGGCCCAACATTGATCACGGGCCGTGAAGCTGCACATCCGAGCCAACGCCCCTCAGCCAACCCCCCGCCGCGTCCGCGCCGGCCGCGCTGGCCACGCCACGCAACGCGGATGAAAATTTGATCCCTACACAGCCGAGCAGACGACGCCGGCGCCAGACCTGGCGCCTGTGGCTGCCTGGCGGGGCGGGGCGTGGCGTGGCGGGGCGTCGTGGGCGGCTGCTGGTACTTTGCGCTGTTGCGGCCGCACTCCTTGTGAGAGTGGCTGCATGTGCATTTTCCATCCCTGTCGGACCTTTCGCCGCATGGCTGGGGAGAGAGATGGGGAAAACACTCTGGCCGGCGCCTGTAAGTGGGCGATAGTGAGTGGCAAGGCGGGGCGGGGCGATGACCCCGGCACTACTTGGCACAGTTTGGCCGCAGCTGCACCCTGCCCGCCCGGCGGGGGGCGGCGGCGGCGGCGGCGGCGGCTGCGGGAGAAGGAAGGGGGGGGGATAGCCCTCAGAAAAATGTTGAAGTGGAGCGCGGGAGGTACCCGGCTGGTACCCGGTGGTGTGGTATCGATCCCCGGCCGTGAGGCGGGAGGAGGTCAGGTTATCAAGTGCAAGGCGTGGCGGTCCGTTCCGACTGTTCTCGCGCCGCCGCTGCGGGTGGCGCCCGCCGCCCGCCCCGCGGTTGAATAGCGCATGCCGCGCTGGCGCCTCGCGGGACGGCGGGCCGCGGCGGTCCAGCCCAGCGCAGCCCAGCCCTCCCAGCCTCCGACCGTGGGCCAATCAATTGACCACGGCCGCCCCCCGCCGGCCCTGCGGCCCCGCGGTCCCGCCCCGCCCCGCCCCAGCGGGGAAATGTCATGCACCGCTTGTCCGTCCCGCCGACATTTCGCTTGTGATGTGAACGGGACTCTGCATCTCTGTACCTCTCTCTCTCTCTCTCTCTCTCTCTCTCTCTCTCTCTCTCTCTCTCTCTCTCTCTCTCTCTCTCTCTCTCTCTCTCTCCCTCTCTCTCTCCCTCTCTCCCTCTCCCTCTCCCTCTCTCTCCCTCTCCCTCTCTCTCCCTCTCCCTCTCTCTCCCTCTCCCTCTCTCTCCCTCTCCCTCTCTCTCCCTCTCCCTCTCTCTCCCTCTCCCTCTCTCTCCCTCTCCCTCTGCGAATGACGAGATTGCAGGTGTGCGTCGTCCTGGGGTCACGTCACGTCACGTCCGCGTGCACTGCACACGTGTTGGTGATATTTGCCCCCCCCCCTCCTCCGCCCCATCATCCCCGCCTCGCGGTCGTCCGTACCGTCCGAATCTCCTCCCGCCCACCCACGACATACCCTCTCTGTCATCCACCCCACCCGGCGGCGCGCGGCGGGCGAGTGCGGCGACAGAGGCACGGCGCACTCCGGAGACGGCCCGGTCCAGCCCAGCCCAGCCCAGCCCAGCCCAGCCCAGCCGTTCTAGAGGGGGGCCTCGCGCCTCGCTCGGCCTCGCCCTCGCAGCGGACGCTTTTTGTCGCGGCCGCGTGTGCGGTTCCCTATGGGAAACTGTAGGGGGACGCGGTGCTGCGGTGGTAGTGGCCCACCCGCCCGCTGCCGCCGCCGTTCCTGTGGGGGCAGAGGAGTCGAGTGTTTGGCCGGGCTGGCCGGGCTGCCTACCCGCCCCCCTCTCTGCACTGCTCTGCACACATGTTGGCGCGCCTCGCGCTCTGGCCGTTCTGCTGTGGGACGCGTCGGGCCGCGCACCGCGTGTGTGTTGAGCACTGCCAGCGGCGGAAGTGGCGTGGCGCGGCGCTGCGCGGCGCATTTGTTGGAGAGTGACCCTCCTGTCCGCGCAACGCATCGCATTCCAAGACGTGGAGCGCAACGCGGTGCGCCGTCCGAGCCGGTCTGGCGGGGGCCGCCGGCCCGGGGCCGCGCCGGTCGCGCCGGCCGTGCGCCGGCCACCACAAGCAGGCCCCGTCCCTGGCCGTCCCCCGGTCCTCCGGCCATCGTCATGTCCTCTTATAGCGCCGCCTCGGCAGCGTCCGCGTTTGAATCGAATTTCTCATACTTGGGCGTGGCACGCTGGCGCGGCGTGGCGGCGCGAAGCCGGCCGGTCTGTGGCTGGCTGCCGCTGGCCGAGGCGGCGGGAGGAAAGGGGAGGGGGGGGGGGGGGGCGAGCTTACGCCCCACGGGCCGCCCGCCCGCCATGCCGGCCCGGCTTGACTCGACCTTGCCGTGCTCGGCTCGTCACGGCGCGGCCACGGACCTAACCGGCTCGGCTCAACACGGTGTGCCCCGCCGGCCGTGCCGCCGTGCCGTGGCCGTGCCTCCGAGCGGCGCTAGGGCTGTTGGTCGTGACCATGGTGGTCCTGGTGGCCGCTGCGGCGGTGGTGTTCGTCACCTCGCCGGCGGTGGCGGTGACGTCACCCCGGATCCGCGAGGTCGGCGAGGCGTCCCTGGGTGGGGACGTCTTTCCCCGCGGCCGCCGTGTCGAACGTGAGACACGATGCCGGAGAGGCGCCGGGGCAGTGCCCCCCCCCCCTCTGGACAGCGCTACTCGCGGCCCGGGGGGCGGGGGAGCGGTAGGCTCCGCGGGGGGCGGCGGGGGCGGGCCGGCCGGCCGGCGAGCTCACCGCCAGGAGCCTCAGCCTGCCGCACGGCGGGTAGGCAGCCCGGCCGGCGGGGCTGCCGCGCGGGCCGGCCGCCGCTCGGTGCTCTCCTGACGGGGGGTCTCCCCGCAGCCCCGCAGGGTTTGCAGGGCGTGCGTCGGCAGTGTGTCTCCAGACACTGCCGCCCCCGTGCTGCTGGCCGGGCCCCGCAGGGAGGACTTGTAGTTCCTAATCAGCCGGGGCCGCCGCTTGCCGAGTTGCCGGGCTCCGCCTCTGCTCTGCCGGCCTCCCTCCTCCCTTCCTCCCCGCCCGCGGTGCCGAATGAAGTTTTGGGCTCATCTCTGTGGGAATCGCTCGCACCTCCCTCCGAGGGGCCAGATGCTGCCGCCGCCGCCCCCGTCTCCGAACGACCCCATCCCATCCCATCCCGTCTTACCCCAGCCGCCCGGATCCGCAGCCGGCGCGCCGCGTGCGCAGCCAGTGTCCCTAATTGCCGACCACCGCCGCCGCCACGGCCCACGAATGCGGGGCGGATGGATCTGTCGTACGACACGATGCCGCCGTGGTGCCGAGTCGTCTCTGCGGCGGCGGCGGACCCGCGCTTTTGGGTGCAAAGAACCGCCTATTCGCTGCACTCTGGCTGGATCTGTGATGTGTGTGGCGTGGCGTGGCGGGGAGGGGCGTGCCGCCGAGGAAGTGTGTGTGATACGGGCCGCGCCGCGCCGCGGGTGCGGGTGTCGTGCTGCGATTCGTCCTTGGCGGTGACCCGCTGCTGCCGCCGCCGCCGCGCCGCACGGGGCCACTGGGGCGCGGCGGCGGCGCGCGGCGCTCCTCGTGGCTGCTGGTTCCCGCCCCGCTGGTGATGGGCTGTTGATCCTCATTTGCCAGAGGCGCGGTGGAATCGCTGCTGATGCGCGGGTCGGGTCGGGCCGGTGGGCTGGGCCGGGCACTGGTCGGTGTGGGCCCCGGCCGCCGCTGCCCCTCCGGGCCCCGCCCGGCCCCTCCCGTCCCTGTGCAGTGGCACGTAGCGGCCGGGCCGGGCCGATACGATACGCACGACCGTGGCGACGCTATGGGCAGCCATGCGCTGGGCGCTGTCGCGTTTCTCACGCTCGACTTTTGGGCGGGCCGCGGCCGGTCACCTCTGGGCGGGGTCGTGCTCGCGGCCCGCGGCCCGCGGCGCCATGGAAGCGCGAGGCCACGGGAAGCGGCCCGCGCGCCGCCCCGTCCCGCCCCGTCCTCCCTTCCGGCTGCTGCTCTGCCGCACGCGCGGCGAAGGGGTTGATGCTGTCTCTGTCGCTCGCTCTGAAAGGCCGGTGTCGTTGGTGTCGCCGTGTGGTTGTCTTCCCCGTCCTAACGTTGTGCTCATTTCTCCGTGTTCCAGGCCGAGAGCGAGGTCGCCGCCCTGAACCGCCGTATCCAGCTGCTGGAGGAGGACCTGGAGCGCTCCGAGGAGCGACTAGCCACAGCCACCGCCAAGCTGGCGGAGGCCTCCCAGGCTGCCGATGAGTCAGAACGGTGGGTGTCTGGTCTGGTCCGGTCCGGTGTCCGGTCGGGCGTCCGGCCCGGGGGCCCGCGGCTCTGTGCCGTGCGGTGCGGGCAGTGCGGGGCGGGCGCCCGTGGCCAGGCCGCGCCGCGCCGCCCGGCCCGGACCCGGCTGCAGCGGATGGTTAATGACCCGGGGAGGTTGACATCACGGAATGGGCACATCTCGGGTGCTGTTTCCTTCGGAGCCAGAGTCGGCTGCCGTGGGCTGAAAATGCCGCCAGCCGCGTTTTTGTACTACATGTCGTGGAGGGTTTCTTGATTTTCCATGCTGCCGATTCGATGTCGTCTTCTGCGTGGTGATAGTCTTGGCGCAGCCGAGTGTCTCCGTCTCTGTCGCACCCTCTGAAACACTGACGGTGGCGCGGGAAGTTCAGGGAGAAGGGGGGAACGCGACTAGAATTCTAATCTCCTGGCCCACCATGCCCGGTGGCAAGGCCCGCGATAGAATAGACAGACAGACAGACGGGCGGGCAGGCATGCTCTGCTTTGTTTCAAGGATGTTTGCCCCCAGAGATGATTTGCCCATCTCCCTTGTATTTTCTGACTTTTTCATGATCCTTTCTATTTTTGTGCTGCGACACAGAAATAGTTCACTAGATAGGAACAGTGGACCTTTTAAAACTGCTTTTCTTCCACTCTTTCTGTGGATGGTTTGTGATGATGTGACCATGTACTCAAGTACTCCACATACGTTGTGTGCTGTGCTATGAATCTGACCACACGGTGTCGGTGCAGGCATAGACTAACTTCGTCGGATCAAAAATTATTCTGACTTTTGCAGAACTGAGTGTTTTTGGTGTCCCTCGATGACCTTTGATTGGTTGCTATGGCACTTGATGGGTTCATCGTAGAAAGTCACTCCTGTTCTGAAATTCAAGCTTTCTCTGCTATTTTCTAATTGTGCTGAAAGGTTAAAACTGCATGCATTCCGTTCCGCTCTAAAATTAATTTTTTTAGAAACTTCTTTTGTCAGTTCAATATTTTAAGTCAATTTTTATTTTTGTTGGCAAGATTGTTATATTCCATTATTCCTACACCCATTGAAATACTTTTGTGAATACCAATTAGTGGTTTCCATGCCTTGAATTCAACTTAATTTCTTTTGCCGGTTCTCTGTGGTAAATGTGAAATTTTGGAATGCATTGCTCTCAAGTGACTAACATATGCTTTGAAAGCTGAGACATGCTGAAAGTTTTTGTCTAACCCATTTACCGTGTGGTTTGTAGGATACGGAAGGCGCTCGAGAACAGGACAAACATGGAGGACGACCGAGTGGCTATCCTCGAGTCCCAGTTAGCACAGGCCAAGCAGATTGCTGAAGAGGCCGATAAAAAATATGAAGAGGTAAGGGAGGTCAGAGCATGTGCTGTTTATTTACAGGTGCAGAGGTTGCTGTCCGAGTTGCTGACTCCATTGCTGCGGCAGGGTGCCCATGTTCGGTGGTTGGTGTGTGGAGTGTCTGCGAAATGTATTTGTGTAGGTGACATTATACCAACAAGTCTAGCTTCATCCTTTTTTACCCACATTCGGAGAGTCAAAATTTTTCCATCCTTGAAGAGACAAGATGCTTGGTATAAGTCATGTATGCATTACTGCACTTGGCAATGATGAGGAAAGGTATTAAAAAGATCTCTTTGGTCCTGTTTTCCTAATGTCGTGAAAGGCGCAGTACTGTGCTTTTGTTAGTCATACGCTTCTTGATTTGCGTTCAAACTGTACATGAAAGTAGCGAGATCTTTTGAACATGTTCCTCATGACTGTTTCTCCCCACCAACGCACCACATGGTCTGTTTTTGTTTCTTTACTTGATTCTAATGGTGGTAGCTACAATGGTCTCTCACAGTGCCCGCAAGATTCTGGAAAACCGCAGCTTGGCAGATGAAGAGCGAATGGATGCCCTGGAGAACCAACTCAAGGAAGCTAGGTTCATGGCTGAAGAGGCTGATAAGAAATATGATGAGGTGATTTCTCATTCGCTTTCGGTTTGGCATGTGTGTACGCCTTATGCCAAAGTTATTTCAGTGTTCTTTTCCACCATCGTCCTTCACTTTATTTTTGTAAAACTGGTATGGACATGTAAGCTGTTAACCTTGCATTCTGTTGCTCTTTGACTGATCATTTTGTTTTTGGTTTTTTTGTTTGTTTTGTATTTTAACAGACCGAACACCATGGAAAACTTATTCTTTCATCATCATCGTCCCTTTTTAAAAGTGATTAGTGTGTGATTGTGTGCTCAAAAGCATGTAAAACATGCGCAGTGCCATTTCTTAGCACTTCAAATGTGCTTCAAGTGCCAAAAGTGCTCAATTGCACTAGTGTTAAAGATCAATCTCAGTGTGCAAAATATTGTGTTCAGAGATGTGTAGTGCTCCTCAACCAGTGAGTGGAAATTTTCAGTGTTATGAAGAAGTGAGATTTAGTGTATGTGCTTCGATCAAACGGAAATATTAGAAAGTGCACAGATGTCGTGAAAGTGATGAAAATGCGTTTTCGCATAAAGTGAAAGTGAAGAAAACATACAGTTGATAGGGGAGGGTGTTCATTAATGTGATTGGGATACTTTACAATACCGTGGATTTTTTGAGTCACTATTGAAGTGTGATGGAACAGCAACATTTAAAATTAAAACTGTAGCATGCCCACCTTATGGTGGCTCCTCAATCTGTGGCAACGTCACTGTTGAGTACGTAACAGTTTTGTTATCGTATGTTACAGTTTGATCTGGATTTTATTTTTGTTTGCTGTGATCTAAACCAGTCTTGTTCCATGGTGATCGGGACATCCTTGTTTAATTGAACAAGGAATCCTTTTTCCCTTTATTTACGTATTGCCTTCGGCTCTTCTATAGAGTAGTTGGCTCACCACCCCATGTAGTTCAGTGCATGGCCAGATTATACTGTTGACTTCTCAGTATTTATCTGAACCTTTTATTTTAAAAATGAAAATAAATTTAGGTAGAAATTTTGGGATTCCATGTAAGTGCATGTTCCAAACTAACATCTGAGTTCTGTGACACCCACTGGAGCATGCCTAAAACTGCATCAGGTCTTAACAGAACACATGGTCAATTCTCAAAAAGTAAACCATGTGATTTGTGGCATGATTGATACAGTATTGTAAAAACTGTATTAATTATAGAACAGATATACACAGGTGGTACCTGTATTCTTACTTGACTGTTTGGAGCTGGAAAGTAACTTTTTCTCAGCCTCTTTATTTTCTTCGAAGGGGGTAATATTAGCTATTAAGATTCTTTTAAAGTAATAAGCTCCTATGATGGCAGTATCAGTGCTAGTCGTCTTTCTATCTGTCTTAAAAAATTCAATGCTTCCTAGGAAAATATTGCTTTTTTCTTTCTGAACTTTTTATTACATTTTTTTGATTTGATTTTGTTACACAATTTTAATTATGTTACTATAGAAAGGTTTTGTGTTTAAAAGAAGTTGTTCCATGCTGCTTTTGGACAGCTTGCTTATATCAAACAGATTAAGTCTTATCCAAATTTAATTCTGGCCTGTGTTTGTATATTACATAACATGCCATTATAAAGGTACCCTAGTCATTGAGTGTGAGCATTTTAGGTGGAATCATTTTTGACCTGCTTATATAAAGTGCCTCCTTAGGTTGAGTGTGGCTTTCCTCTGTTCCTGTGACTTTAACCTCAAACCCAAGCCAAAATAACACCATGTGCTCAGTTTTTTCAGTCCTCCTTAACCGGTTTGTTGTGACATTGTCTGATATGTGATTTCCTATGCTAAGCTTCGCCCACAAATGGCTGGATGCTTGGTATCCATCACACAGCTGTTTATTGTGGGTTTTCAATGTGATTGTTGTGTGTGCAGGGTGTGTCACATGTCCAAAAACATGTTTCGGTTGGAAGAGTTTACTCAGATTAAAATGATAAAATGGTATTCATCTTCATTTGTTGTCCACTATGTTGTGACCTTAACCTCTTGACCTATTGAAACTTTCACTGGTTTAAAACAAAATAAGAAAAAAAAATGAAGGGGGGAGGGGGGGGAGCAATGGAACAGCGCTGACAAACTTCCTTTGGTTATTTCAATCAAGTATGAAGGTAATTAATTGTATTTCGGGAAATGTGCTCCTTGGATTAATTTATGCTGTTCAAAATAAATATGCTTGATCATAAAAGTTTGTAAAAGGTCACAAAAGTTGGGTTGAAGCCCGTTAAAGGAGTTGAGAACATTAGTGAACCCAGCATTTTCCTACAGGTTGCCCGTAAGCTGGCTATGGTTGAGGCTGACCTGGAGCGTGCTGAGGAGCGTGCTGAGGCAGGAGAGGCGTAAGAGTCTTGTTGTATTTCTGTTTGTGTGCATGCCTCTGTGGTGTGCCAGCCTTGTGCACTTCACCAAGTTTTGGTTTGTGAACTGAAGATTTTGAAACCTCGGTTGACAGACTAGATTATGGGAACACATATGGCGTTACCGTGTGTGCTCTCATCTTTTCACAAGCTCTGGATTGGGAGAGCAGAAGCACTTTCTCAAATGTAGACTCCTTGTCACTTTTACCTCCGAGACATTTTTCTTGAGATAAATCTCCTGAGTGCAACGAGGTTTCATAATCCTCATCTCATGTTTGATTACACATGATCTTGCTCTCTACTGAGGCTAACAGTGTGGCAGAGTGGATATGTGCTAACTATTAACGCAGGTTTTCATTTGCAGCACCATTGAGCAAAAGCGCTGCACATTGACCCCTGTTTATCTCTTTTGCACTGTGAGGTTGTATGAAAGAACAAATGAAATGAGATAAACAGTATGGGTTAAGCTTGTTTTGCACCGCTCAATCTAGTGCATGTATGTCTGTTGTGCACGGCTTGAATCACATGTGTGTCGCTTCTCCAGGTTGCTCGTAAACTCGTCATGATGGAGCAAGATCTGGAAAGAGCCGAGGAAAGAGCGGAAGTGGGAGACTCGTAAGTCCACTCGCTTTTTGCATGCATACTTTTGTTGATGAGTAGTATGTACTTTACAAGTTGTGACGTGCTAACAGAATGTTCCTCTCGATTCAAGTCAAACCTTTTCACTATCTAATAAACACACGATACTCAGAAGGATTTCTCAGTCCCAATTTTTTTCCTTATTTTCTTATCTTCACGAAAAGAAAACGGAGGATTTTTGGACACGCACTGAATTTTTCTCTGTGTTTACTTAAAAGTGCATCTAAGAACATGTGCTCTAATTTCCAGGAAAATTGTGGAGCTTGAAGAGGAGCTGCGTGTTGTTGGTAACAACCTGAAGTCCCTGGAAGTTTCAGAAGAAAAGGTAAGAAAACAAACTTACCATAACTTTTAATATTTCATAAATTCAAAATTTAATTTTTGCCTTCGTTGTGAGGCATTACTGCTGCAAATATGGAACATGTGTTCATGTGTAGTCATATTAGCAGTTTGTTTTAAAGCTTCTTACTTGTCTGGAATTATTTATTTTTATTGTTTTTTTCTTTATTTTGAAAGTAATTTCTAATAACGGAAGCATCAAACTGCTGCTATGAATCTTTTTTTCTGTTTCCCCATTTATTGTGCGTGTTTGTCTTAACTAAGTACTGACAATGCATCTACAGGCCAACCAGCGGGAGGAGGAATACAAGCAGCAAATTAAGACTCTGACCACCCGGCTAAAGGAGGTACCGTCCTGTGTCCTCGCGTGTTCCTTTCCAAGTCTTCAGCTATTCCTCTTCCTCTTTCCATTCCCTGAATTGAACCCATCCAAGCCCTCCTCACTGGATACCTGCCCTGCATGGGTTTTGAGTGTTCCAGCGTCTTTGGCAGCTTCACAACTGCAGGTTTTCTCGGATTGCCCACGTGTAACATTTTATTCCAGCACCATGCAGCTGCGCTGTTTCATCGAAGCTTAGTGTTTTTTAATTGTGTTCCCGCTCTTATGCATGGCCCTGTTCAGCTGCTCTAATTATTTTTTGTTTGAAACTAAAATTCGTGTTTGTATTTTGTTTCATGGTTGTTGACACATAACAGGCCACTGCCACCAATGAGATATGCGAGGACAAAATTCAATTGATTTCCGATAAACTGAAGGAAGTAAGTACAGGCTCTTTGCATATCAGTTCTAAACAGATAATACTGTGAATTCAAGCAAATAAGCAAGCAAATAGATGATGAATACACTGTTCAGCACTTAAAATTTGCTGTTTGAACTGCTATTTTTATTTTCCATGGCCACACAGTTTTTTTCCCCCGTTCGGGACATAGATTTAGTCATCAAGTTAGCATTGAAGAAATTTCTGTAAATTTCTATAATTGAAGTGTTTTTGTATCCTGTAAATATGAGAACTTCCGTTCAGTTCTAGCATTTGCCTCTGGCATCAGTTCTGGCATTGATGACTGCAGGTGTCACTGCTTTTCATCTGAGTGGTGCTATCTATATCACTTAAAGTTGACTACCATACTGGTGGGCTCTGTTAAAGTTGCCATTCTGTTGCATTCCAGAATTTATGAGTATATGCAAGCCCTGAATCTTCTACATTTAATGTGTGAATTCTGCCGCCACTAAATAATTTAATTAGTTTTGGCTTGTACTGAGCAACTGTTGTAGTTGTGCTCCATTTATAAATTTTAGTTAAAATCTGTACTGTGCATGAGACGATGTTGTATACTTCTGCATTGTTCTTAACTACTGTGCTTTGCTTCTCTCACCGTATTAATGTATCAGTAAGCATACCATTCTTTGATATGTATCCTACACTTTGACTCAACATCCTTGCTGTAGTTGTTTCTTTACTTAATGAAGTTAAGGTGCAGTGCCATCTAGCTCTGTGGTTTACCTTATGTTGTTTGAGAAAGTAAGCCAAAATATCTAGCCTTCATAATATATTACTTAACTTCTGGTGCTTCAATGGTTAATTTTCATTATCTGATGCTAAGATGCTGTGTGCCCTGTATTACTACAGTTAATACAAGAGGTGCTGATGATGCAGCGTGAGCATCTGTTAATGGTGTCAATGAAAGCCAATTTTACAGTGTGTGCAATTTGTGATAAATGCTTGCTGCTGTGAAGCTGCCTTCCCATCAAGACTCCTTAATCCCTTGAACTTTCCTTCACTTTAAATCCTCTGCATGCCCAAATCGACTCACTAAAAAAGAATACTCCTTCTACCTCTTGACTGGGTCAATGGAATGGAAGGCTTTTGTCGTTTTACAACAATCGCCTATCGTCAAACTGTTGGTCCAATCTCAGAGATACCTTTTCCATTCTCTTGACTTAATCTTTTAACTTAATTTGTCATTAATTGTTTTCTGCTTTTCAAAGAATTAATCGTTATAATGTAATATCTTTCAGGCTGAGGCGAGGGCTGAGTTTGCTGAGAGGTCTGTGCAGAAACTGCAGAAGGAGGTTGACAGGCTTGAGGGTAAGTATGGCACTTGCAGGAGATCAATCTACCATATTCTTGACTTTTTACTTTTAGGAAGATATTATATTCACAGTTTCACTATGTTTGTATATTGAAGTCTTTGAGCCTTTACTTAGGATAATATTACTACAAATCTGGGCTATAGGCATTGAGAAAGGTCAGGGAAGTGGTTCGAGTGAGATTATGAACCAGCACCTACTATCAGGGGTATTTCACTAATTCCATGGGTGTGGCAAAGCTATAACAGTGTTGTCCTGGTTTATGTTCTGGAATTGTTCTGTTATTGTGTGTCAAAGCTATAACAGTGTGCTGTCCTGGTTGATGACCTGAAATTTTCTAACAATCAACCCAGCCTTAGTATTTAGCTTCTTGCTCCTTAGCAATGTAGTAAGCCATTCAAAATTATCTTCCCGAGTACACAACATTCATTCCTAACACATGTAAAACCCTGCTGTCAAGTTGATCCCATTGCATGTTGAAATGCTGTTTCCAAAGGACAAAAAAAAAAAAAATTTAAAAAAAATTTGCATGCACTTTGCAATTTATTTTAAGCGAGCAATATTTGAGTTTTTGCTACTTTTTTTTTTGCAATTTGTTTTCTTTGCTGTTATATTTCCTCACTCAATCGTATTAATTCAGTTACTTCATTAATAAACAGTGTGTGCGTAAAATTATGTGTGTTGCGAGTGTGCTGTGTTGTGTGCGCTTTTTGCTGATTGCAGTATGTTTTCAGATGACCTGGTTGCGGAGAAGGAGAAGAACAAACTTCTTCAGGAAGAGATGGAAGCCACCCTGCATGACATTCAAAACATGTAACCTGCCCGTGCTGCACTCCCCCTGTGCACCCGCATGCACATTGTGTTGTAGGTTTGATGTTTATTTTTTGTTTTTTTTTTTCTTAAATTCTGTTTCCTATTTTTCTAATTCACATGTGTACATAACGTTATTGCCTAGTGAAGCGCTTATTATTCACAGAAAAGGCAGATCAAAGATTTTGCGTCAGGGTTGGGATGCTCTTTTTTTCCAGTATTGATTCCCCTTTTGGTGGGATTCATAAGACGTGCCCATTTGGGGATGCAAGGGATTGTTGATCAACTGCTGTTTACATACAGCACTATCATTCATCATTTTTTTGTTTTTCTATGAGAGCTGTAGATGTTAAATTACTAGCCTGTCGCTACTCACAACACAATTTATTTTGTGCTGTATTTTATTTTCTCTAATGAATTAAGAATTGTCATGTTATCTATAAACTTAGTAAGTTTACCATCGATGTCATGATTTTGTGATTAATTCAAAATTCCCTAACGCTTGTCATTCCAGTATTACCATGCATTGCTTTTCCCCTTAGACTGTAAGTTTGGCATTCTCATTTTAGCACCCTTGGCAGCACCGTAAATGAAGTCTGACATAATTTGGACCATTGCATTAGTGAAAGGTGCCGTTTGCCTGTAGGTGATTTAAAATATGTTTTAGCCCTCTTTCCTTATTCCGGTTTTGTGATAAAAGTAGATATGCTTCAGTATTGGAGTTCAAATAACTAATGCAGCTTATGCATTGTGGCTTTGATTATTGGTCTTAGATAAATACATCTATGAAATGAATTGATTTATGGCCTATTTGTGTTCAGATCTTGATTCAGATAAATGATTGTGTTAGATTGAATGAAGTTGTAAATTAATATAATTATCCTTTCATCTTGAAGATGTAAAATTTGTTCAATGGGCATTGTGTCCTGTGTTATGAAAATGAAGAAAAAAAATAGTAAAAGTTTTCAGTCTGTTGTTTTTATTTTGTGTTCTGAAATCTAAAGGGCTTCCAGCCATATCATCATAGCAATTAATCAGCAAACATGACTGCCTGAGAAGGTTGTGACAGTTCTTCAGAGAATTGTTAAATTCACAAGTTCGTGCCAAACTACACTATTAAGGGTGTGCCAAATGAGTCTATGAAGAATCTAAGACACATTTTAAAATTAGGCCCATCATTTATTCCAGTCTATATACACTTCCTGCACATTCCTTCTTCCAGTGGTCTGCTTGTACATCTTTACTTTGACTCCAAGATTTCCATTCTGGCTAGTAAATACCCAGTAAAGTTTGTTAACTTTTGCCATCTATCTGGTCATTTGCAGTTTTAGGTAGTTTCAATGCTATGCATATATTAGAAATATTTTGTAAAACCGTTATGAGTATCAATATTGCACTACTGAAGTGTGACTATCAGTATTTTGAATGGAAGTTTTGGAAAATTGAGTCACGGTTTGAGCTAACGGCGCTTTATATTTGGCTTCCAGATGAGATTGTTGCTGAAAAGGAGAAATACAAGGAAATTGGAGATGGCTTGGACCTAGCCTTCGTAGAATTGTATGATTTCTAACGTTAGGCTGCGTGCGTGCGTGCGTGCCATCACTACTCGCCCTCATCCTCACCATTCACTGCTGTTAAATCTGAGAGCAGCTCTCAAGAGTAACAGCTATGGACTTGTCATAGTTGTGTACAGTGCGATCACCACCTAATTATTTTTGTTATCAAATTGCTTCTTTTTTTTGTGTGTGTTCTGATTGTTAGCTTGATCTAACACTCTGCCATCACAGCTTTTGTTTTCTTTTTACGTCATGTTATCTGATTCCCTCTTTGCTTATTCTTTGTCAAACTTCTCATGAAGTGCATTCACGTCTCTCCCAAGTGAAATGAACTCTTACTGTCTTAGAGTGCTCTGAATTATTTTTCCTTTTAGGATTTGCAAATGAAATGTTAACACTGCCTGAGTCTCCTGCGATTATTTCCAAGGACCAATTTGTTTTACATTATGTTAATATTCGCTCAAGCTGCTACAGCTTTTAGGTGTAGACTTACTTGTTTCTTTCAAATTGTTGTATTTTGTTCCCATCCGCATGGCAGGAATGTGAACACTGGGTAAAGTAAGTTCTTATGTAGTGCTTTGAAGAGGGTGATCAAGCAGAGCTGCAGATGCTCACTGCAGACTATGGCTTACATGACAGCCCTAGTGGAGTGATTTGCTTTTTTTGTGCTTCTGCTTACTTTTAACTTTTAACCTCGGGAGATAGAATCAGGAATCAGATGGGAGGATAGTCAGCTGGTCAGAGCAAAAGAAGTATGTCTCTAGGAATTCTTCCTTTTGATAGAAGTTAATTCATCACCTGGATCAAATTTTATTTTACAAGTATCTGGAGAAGAACTGATTTAGTAGTTTGTTATTGTACAGTTATGAGCTCATTCCTTTCATGAATTGTTATCATATTTAAAATATTGAGTCTTGTTTGAGGTTTTTTAGCCAGTTCCTCCTGTACATTTTCCCTGTATTTATACGTAATTTATATTGCATTGAATTCATGACTTTTAAAGTGCAGTCTAGATGTGGGATAATACAGCTGTAGCTGTACAACCCTAATGACTTTTTTTTAAATCTATTTTGAAATTGAATTTTATTTTTTGTTTATTTATTGTCATGTGTTATTGGTCTAATGATTGTGTTGCCTGCGCCCTGCAGATGAGCTGGTCCACGAGAAGGAGAAGTACAAGTACATTTGCGATGACCTTGACAACACTTTCTCTGAGTTGGTTGGCTAAATGTATCTATCTACCTTCTAAAAGTCATCTCTCGAAATCTGCCCCAATCACTGATTTGTTTAAGAAATGGGATCTATAATCTGTCTTCATTGTTCTGTGTAAAATATTTTTGTTAAAGCTATACTTCCACACATCTTGAGAAACTTTATGTACACTTAATGTAAGTCAAGCTTTGTACCGTGTAAAAAGAAGTATTTAAAAATTGGTGCAGTATATACTTCCAAAACATCCTCAGTTTTATTTATTGTTTTTTTTTCATTTAATCCTTTTTATTTTCCATTATCATTTATTTAATTTCCTTTCTGCTGCTAGGCACTGTGCACAATGTTGCCTTCTAGAAATTGTATTTCCTACACATTTTCAATTAGGAAGCCAAGAGTATAGACCTGTTTAGACTCCATGAATTTCTGAACTTTATGGTTTTATGACAATAATATATTGTGAAGAGCTGTAGCTAGCAAATGAACTGGGAATTAAATAAATGGAGTGGTTGATAGCTTTGTACCCTTCCTGGTTGTTCCTACTCTGCCCCTGTTGGAAGCTGTTGTGAACAAACAGCTGGTAGTTGCAGCACATGCACAGACACATGCGGTTTTTGAAGACCAATTTGAACAAAATACATTAAAGCACATTCACAGTTTGTTTCTTTCCAGAACTGTTGCTCTTGGGTTCAGCTAGGATTTTTTACATGCAGGTTTCTCCCTAGAACTGTTGTTAATGCAAACTGTAGAGGAATTTGAGCATGCCAATGATATACAGTAAATTGCCATTTCTTGCTTGTGTAGTATGAACAAGTAGTTTTGGATCTGGTAGTTAATGCTTATGTAGTTTTAGAAAGGTACACACATGAACTCGACAGTGCCCCTGGAAAAATATGAATGTTGATTTTGAGCCACATGTTTAAATGGGTCAATCATGCGTACACCCCAGGATACCATGTATTAATTTTTTGAGTATTCTACTCTACACTTTCTGAACAAATTGCAGTCAAAGATGAGTAGGGCTATTTACTCAGTGCTGCCCGTTGTGTTACAAAAACAGGAATTTGAGGAAACTAACAATGCTTTTTTTTTCTCCTTTCTCTGCCTCTAGGTCTAACTAACAAACCCTGCAATAATCATGCTAACCCACCCTGGCTAACAACTATGTGACTGTTACAGAGGAGCTGGTGAAAGAGCGAGCTCGATACAAGGCTATGGCAGATGAAATCGAGATGGCAGCTTACTGAGATCCCCTCCAACTTCCTTCTCACCTGCTTTTCATTTCTATCCCAACTCTGGTGGCGTCTTCACACCTTAACTCTCACTGCCCAGTAATATGCCAAAAGTGATGTAACCCACGGGTTGGCTCCGGGTTGGGTGTCTAGTTTTGCTTGTAAACCATGCGCATCCACATACATGAACTAATTGGATCAAGTTGCTAAACAAAATCCTCCTGGAAGTTCAGTTGGTAGTGTATGGCTCTGATCAAGAAGACACATTATTGTTTTGCTCTGTGTTAACTGAATTTTTTTTCCTCATATGGAAATTGGTATTTGAACACCACTGGGAACATCCCAAAGCCAAATAAGATAGTTTAGATAGGATCATGGCTCTAAATATTTTGTTTTAATGGATTAAGCTTTACTTTCTGTTGTAGAAAGTTAAATATTCTGTACACTTTGCATTGTCTGCTTTAAGTGTTTTTAAGTGTCTGCTTAACTTTTTTTGAGTAGTCTTCTAAGTGTCTAGAATAACGGCTGATGCACTGGACAGTCACTGTAGGAACCGTGCATCTGTGTGTATATGCATGCCAGACTGCATGTATCCTGACTGCTGACTGACATGCCTGACAATGTCAGACAATGTTGCTTTAACATTCCTTCAAATTACTCATTTTATAACATTGTTTTGTGATTTTATATGTAGACATGCGAAGAAAATAGGTTTACCATTTTTGTCAATTGAACTCCTAAAAATTTCACTATAAAAGGTCTGCACTTTTGCGCCAAAGTGAATGTTGGTGGCTAAAATGAAATTACCTTTCTCAGCGGAAGGTATTTAATGTCGACACATTCTTGTTTTCTTGTGTCGTCACAGGGTATTCCTCTATCCAGTTTATGCTTCATTTCTCACTGCAAGTAATATTTAAATGGATGAGCTTATAAACTTTTTTTGCACCTACTAAAAACTTCACCACCTGTTTGGTTGTGCATTTTTGAGCATGCCCAGAGCGAGCAGTGATATATTTATTTACTTCTTTTGTGATTGTACTTTTTATTTCTAGCTGTAGTCCGAAGTAGATCAGTATTATTCTCAGTTCAGAAATAATTTGCTCGCTGTGGGGCTGCTCCAAAATATACGCACCGCTGACAGTCTTGGGGAGCTTTCCTTTAATACTGTCATGTTTGATTGTTTTATAACTGTGTACCTTGTTTTGTATCAAATAACTTCTGGAGTGAACTATCTCAGTCCTCGAAATTGAACGGGTATCTTATATACACACATACTTGGCAAAGAGATTTATTCGGACCATCTGCTTTGACCTTTGTGATTCACACGTATCTTGACCAAACAACCGTTTTTCGAGATTTCGGGTAGAGAGCTTGACTTCGGTTTGACCGAGGGAAGGCGAGGACAATTCCAAAACGAGCGAAGCAGTCGGCGTTGGGTGGGCGGCAAGCAGGGGCTCCAGGAGGCGGTCCACGAGGCGGTCCACGTCCACGGCCGGCCCCGCTGCCTGCGTCCGGGCTCGTCGTCTTGGCATGGCAGGCTTATCAAGACGACTCGCATTTTATGGATTGAAAAATAAAGAGTTATGTACAAATTTAAAGCAAGTGGATCCTTCTTTACCCTCGACCTTGTCCTATCATTATACTGTATTAAAAGCAGATTGAAGTGACACAAAAGAAAATCCTAAGGAAAAGGGAAAAGGGGGGGGGGAGATAACGGAGAAATGTAAGCATTATCACACAAAAGAAAATCCTAAGGAAAAGGGAAAGGGGGGGGGGGAGATAACGGAGAAATGTAAGCATTATCACACAAAAGAAAATCCTAAGGAAAAGGGAAAGGGGGGGGGGGGAGATAACGGAGAAATGTAAGCATTATCCCGTACGAAAAAAGCATAAACCAAGCGACACACATGCTGTAGCGGATGCGGCCAAAACACAGGAGACCCGTTAGCTGGGACGGAAAGGGGCGCCTGAGTGAGAGGCAGCCGGTGTGCCCTGGGTGGCCTACCCTGCGGATGCCAGGCGGCGGGCAGGGGACCGATAACCGATCCCCTGGGGCAGGGAGGTGAGGTTGAACCAAACCGGCTGGGTCGAGTGGCATTGAACGCCTCGCCTCGGGGGAGAGCGGGAGCCGCGCCCACGCATGCTAAGGGAGAGCCCCTGCCCTCCCGCCGCGCCGGCCCGGCCTCGGAACAGAGCGGAGGCAGCGGGGCAGGCGCAGTCCCACGGCCGCTATTTGGAACGGGATCGTGTTTGCCCGACACACAGCACAGCAGAGCGGAGGGAATCGGATGCCGAACAACAGGCAGGCTGTGGCGGAGACCGAAGTACCGGCCACCGCCGCCCGTGCTCGGCGGTATCGCCCGGGTGGAGTGCGGGGCGCGGCGGTGGCGGCTGTGGCGGTGGGGGAGGAGGAGGAGAAAGGGGGCCAAAACTCGTGACGTCACCCGGGCTATTTCGGCACGCGCCCTGGGCCGATCTGTGTCTATGCTTCGTTACCCTGCGGCCACCTCTGCTGGTGGCCGCCGCCCCCCTGTTGGTCCACAGCACGGTGCATTTGTCGGAGGTATGCGCCGCGCCGCTGCCGCCGTGCCGCCTGCGAGCGCCGGGGTAGGCCAGCCCGCACTACACGCATGCGTGCCCGAGCCGCCGTTGCCTACCCGGCAGGCGTCTCTGCCCAGAGCCAAGATGGGGATATTTGCGCCGGCGGGTGACATCGAACGTACAGTCTCACCCTCCCGCTCCCCCGGGCCTCCGGGGCGTCTGAGGGCGTGCGGTGTCACCTCTATAACCCCCGCCCCCCCCCCCATCTCCCTATCTCCCTCTCTCTCTCTCTGTCTCTCTCCCGCGTCTCACCCTCTCTCTGTCTCTCTTCCCTCTCCCTCCTTCGCGCACTTTCGCGGCTCCCCCAAAACACTACTTGCTGTATCGGTATTCCGTGGTGCTGTTTCGGGGCGCGCCGCTCGCACAGCTCGCACAGTGCCCCGGCCCCGGCGCACCATCGGCAGCTCCCTGCCCCGGGCCGCCCCCCGCAGTGCCCTCGAGCCGCCACGCCACGCCACGCCACGCCACGCCACGCCACGCCACGCCTCGCCACGCCTCGCCACGCCACGCCGCCCATTGAAGCCGCTCTGCCGCGCGCCACACACCGCATTGTAGACTCCCCTCCAGGCAACAAAAGAAATTCGCAAGTGCCCCGAAGATACGCCTCGTCTCTTACCCTCGGAGAAGATTCCGGTCGGGGGCTCTTCCAGTGTTCGGGGCTGAAGGAGAAAGGGGGGGGGGGGAGAGAGACAGAGAGGGACTCTGTGAGAACATCCTTGGGACGTGTATCAAATCCGAGAGGAAAAAAATGGGAGGGACGACGAATTACGTGAAGTAATCGAAGGCATATCTGTGATGAAAGTCTGCCGCAAGAGAGTCGCCGGAGGCGGAATCAGCCCGCTCTTTCGCTTTCCTCGGCACGACTTGCACGACGGTGGCGGCCCAGCGCCACAGAACACCTCACGCGAGGCGCGGAGCCTGGAGGCAAGAGGAAGAGCAGTGCAAACACGGCGTGGCGGGCGGGCTGGCGGCGCTGAGGGGCGGCGGAGGCAATCCCTCTTTACGCCGCTGTACTGTAATGCCCACGGCACGCTGGGCCCGCCAGGCCGTGCGCCGCGCCGCCGCGCCGCCGCCGCTGCCGCTGCCGCACCCCGCGGCCTCGGTGGTGCCGGCCGCCCTGCCGCCGCCCGCCACCAGACACCACGCTTAGCTCCCCGGCCCGCCGCGCCCCGCACCCCGCGCCCCGCAGGCTCCCGCCGTTCTCGCGGCTTTTCGCCGCGGCGCCGTGATAGCGAGTGCCGATAAGTCAAACTGGAGAGAGAGAGAGAGAGAGAGAGAGAGGCATACAGACAGAGAGACAAACAGACAGACAGACAGACAGACAGACAGACAGACAGACAGACAGACAGACAGACAGACAGACAGACAGACAGGAAGAGACAGAAAGAGACAGAAAGAGACAGAGAGAGCTGAGTTCACAGCGTTGGGAATCGCTCTGCCGGTATTTGTGCCGCGCCAAACAGTGGCGGCCCGGCAGGCCGGGGGGACCCGGCGGACCACCCCCGCGGCTGCTGCTGCGGCTGCTGCTGCCGCGCCCCGGCCGCCCACGGCCTCACGCCCACGACGGCGGCCGCGCAAGCAGCGGAGAGGAGACCCTTTCGTCTCCTCACTGTGTGTTGTACTATCACCGGGGCGGGGAGGGGGGGGGGCGCCGCCAAACGCCCCCTACTGTCCAGGAGCACCGCACCAAGTGCTGCGCCGAGGTGATGCCCCATACGGGGCGGGGTTATGTCGGCCCGGCGCCCCGACTTACGTGCGGGCGCGGGCGTACCGTGGAGAGTGAAAGTGCTGCTCGCTGGGTCATACACGGACACGTAATGTTGTTTCACACAGCCTGCCAAGGGCGCTGCGGTGGCGCAGGGTCCTCTCTTTCTAATACACGGATTATCCCCTCCCCCCACCTCTCTCTCACTCTCACTCCCCTCTCAAATTCCTCTCTGCTCCCGCTAAGAAGACAGGCGCGGCGCGCCGGCTCGGCGGATGTTGACGGCGTCCTCTGCTATTTCTGCGAGTAGTCTCGCATCGCCAGCGCCCTCCCTCCCTCCCCTGCTCCGCCCGCCGGCACCCGCGCAGGGCCGGCAGGGCACCCCGGCCCCGTCCCGTTGCCCTCAGGTTCCTGCCGACCACCAGCAGGGGGCAGCAGTGACCTGCATCACTTTGCGCACCGAAACGGAAAGTGGGAATATATAAGAGTACACTCGGATTTTAGAATAAACCTTCTCCGTGTGACCCGCGTGACGCGTGGTCCACACGGTGTGATTGTCCGGGCACATTTTGTGAGTCCGAAGGAAAGTGCGGGAAGCAAAGGGACACGGCGGCGCAGAAGGCGGACCTGCCGGCCGCGGCGGCAGCGCCGGCTCACCAGCCTGTGACCCTTCCTGACGCTCCTGACCTTATGGCTGCGCCGCGAGTTGCGCGTAACAATCCCAGCAGCTCGGCGCGCCCAGCCCAGCGGGTGTCATGTTTTGACGGAGCGAGTCGGTCACTGTCAGATCGCTGTCTCCCTCCCCCCCCCCTTCCCACCCTCCCGCCCGGGACCCGGCCAGGGCCCCGATGACAGCGCACCGCGGCGGCTGAGGACACCGCCGTCCCTCGGCGCTCGGCGCCGTCGCCGTCGTCGAGGCCCCCGTCGACGCCCCCTCCGTCAGCGGGGCGGGGGGAACGGGGGAGGGCGTCCGGGGCGCCCCTCGCCTGCTGCAGAGGTCCATTTTTGGATCCACCTCCCTCCCCTCCTCCCGAAGACGCTCCGCCGACGGAGGGGCCCCTCACGTCCTGGTCCTGCGGCTGCTGCAGCTGCGGCGGCGGCCGCGGCCCGGGGCCCGTGACGGTGCAGGGGCCGATGCAGCCGCCCATCTCCGCGGCCGCGGCCGCCACCGCTGCGGCGGCAGCCGACGGCGGCCGACGGCGGCCTCTGGGGAGGGGCATGTGGGCGGGCCCCGGCGGACCCTCCCCCGCCCCCGGCCCCCCCGCGGCCCGCCCCTGCCGCCCCCGGCACGCCCGGGGCCCTACGCGTCCGAGCCCAGGCCCGTCCCCGCTGAGTCGAGAGCTTGCACGACGCGTTCGAGCACACCGTCGGCTCCGCCAAGAAGGTAGCGTCTGCGTCTACGTGTGCGTGTGTGTGTGCCTGTGTGGGTAAAGTGCCTCCGAGTGCCGCGCCGCCGACGTCCCGTACGCGAGTCTAAGTGAATCAGGGCCTCCTCCGAGTGCCCCGCGCCCTCCAGAGTCCCCCGGAGCCCCCCCGGCCGCCAGCGGGTCTCTGGCCGGCCCGGAGCAGCCCAAGGGCGGCAGCGGGGGCCTCGGCAGGAGCCCCGCGCCGCGCGCCCAGCGTGCCCCGCTCCTCCCCCCTCGACTTCTTCTGGCTCTCCTCCCGCCCTCCAGCGACACCCGACGGACGGGACAGAGTACTGTACTGTATGACGAACGCCCGACGAGCTCTCTGACTGCGTCCCGGTGTCGGTGAGTGGTTTGACAGCCTTGACATGTCACCGCGTCACCGCAGTTTGGATTACCGCTCCGCCGCGAGGTAAGTCCGCGTCCGCCGGCCCCGGCGCCCAGAGCCGCCCAGAGCGCGGCGCCCCGTGCAGGCATGCAGGCAGTGCAGGCATGCAGGGAGGCTGGCCGCTGCCCCCCTCCCGCTCAGGCTGCGCCGGCCCCGGCCCGCCGCCGCCCGCGGCTCTCGTTAGCCCGCCCGGGCCCAGCTTACCGCGGCCCGACTGTGCGCTAAGGGCGCCGCCTATTTCGAGGTTAGGCTACGGCCGTGACGTAACGCGCCGCGCAACGGGAGCAGTGCCTCGCATTTAGCCCGCTGCGTCCGAAGGCGCGGTCCCTCCCTCTCACTCCCTCCTCGGCTGGGGTCGGCCCGCGTGTCTGGTGCGAGAGAGAGAGAGAGAGACAGAGAGAGAGAGAGAAAGACAGCGTGAGGCTTTCGAAAGCGGCCGCAGTGACGTGCTCGGGGGTGCTACGTCGGGCCGTGCCTGGGCCTGCCTGGGCCTGGCTGGGACCGCAGCCCGAGGTGGCCGGCTGCCGCGGCCAGGACAGCGCCCCGGCGAAACGAAACCCGATCCATTTATTGCTCGAGTTCGCGGAAGACTGGTCGGTCCTTGTTCGAGCCGAAACAGCGCAGGCGCTCCGAGGCAGCGCGGGCGCAGCCCCCGCGGCCGCCGGGCCACTCTGCGTGGGGCGCCCACTGAACGGAGGAAGGGCAAATTTAAAGGGACCAGCGCCGGCGTCAGTGTGTCGCGCCGGCGAACTTTTGGGAGTTGTTCTAGCGGAAACTGTCGCCGGGGCAGCTGCTCTGGGCAGCCGTTCCCCCGACATTGCTGCGCGGTTAGATTCTGTATTTTAACAATTGCGTTTTTTTTTGGTGAGGGGGTTAGGGGGGGGGGCGGTCGGAGGGGGGTGGGGGGGGGGGGTGTTCTTGGCATGCACACCTAGCGGGGAGGCGGGGGACACTGAAGACATCCGCCAGCCGGGCCTTGGTCGGTCGTTGGTCAGGGGTTCAAACAAGGGGGCAACAAAGTAAGAAAGCGGGGCGAGGGGCAGTGAGTTGGTGGGGATGTAAATAGGTGCACTGGGAAAGCAAGAGAAATGTCCTCGTTTCTCACTTGAGTAGAGGCAACCGCTTTCGCAAGGTGACCCGCGCCCCGTTCTTACAGGGCCGTCCAACGCAGCGCGGCCGCCGGCCCGGCCCGGCCCGCAGCCTCTGTGGTCGGGGTTCGCTGTACATTATTTATCTTTTTGCCAGGTGCGATCGGTGGCACCGGGCTGCCGGGGCCCGCAGGCCCGCTGCTACAACGCGGAGACAGTGTCTCATGCCCCGGAGTGGCTCGCGCCGTAACGCCCACAAAGTTAGCACGCTTCTGCGGGGCGCTCCGAGCGCGAGGAACGGGGGCGGCCAGGTGGCGGGTGGCGAGAGGGAGAGAGAGGGGGGGGGGGAGGGAGAGAGAGAGAGAAAGAGTGAGAGAGAGAGAGAGAGAGAGAGAGAGAGAGAGAGAGAGAGAGAGAGAGCGTTCCCGGGAGAGAGAGAGAGAGGGAGAGAGAGAGAGAGAGAGAGAGAGGGAGAGAGCGTTCCCGGGCCGCCGCCCCTGGCGCTGGCCGTTCGCGGGCTAACATATCGGCAGTACGGACCAGAGGAACGCAAGTGCTGGCGGGGGCGCTGCGAGGTGCGCGGGGCGGGGCTGAGGGCGGGTCCCAGCATTCTCTCCCTCTCCCCCGCGGCGCGATGATTTTGACCGATATCTGTGGATTTCGGCAATTTCACGTTTCCGAAAACAATATGGGACTCTGCTGTGACAGTGAAGATGGGGGGTGGGATTTGGGGGCGGGGGTCTTTCCATGTCTTTCCATCCGAGAGGTGTTAAATTCCTTGACACCGCCTTCAAAATTAAAAGAGTGAAACGGGCCGAAAACTGGTGACGAGGGCAGCCCCCGCGGTGCACCCGGGCCGGCTCAGTTACACCCACGACGGGCCCCTCCCCCCCGCCCCCCGCGGCGCCCCTCCCCACTCCCTCCCCATTCTCCCCCGACCTGCCCGCCGGCAGTGCCGCGCTGCCTGCGCCGCCGCCCCGCGCGCGCCGCCCGTGTAAAAATAGAGAGCGCGGCGGACGCAGACTTGTAAACTGGAGCGGAGCGTCTCGGCCGCGGCGGTCTTCACGGGCGCAGCCTCTGGGGCGCAGGGCTCTGTGGGCCCCGCGGAGCCGGGACGGAGACCGAGTGGAGGCCGAAGGCCAGGACCCTGACTGGAGACTGTGACTGCTGCGACGTGACTGCTGCGGGAGAGGAGACCCGAGAAGACGCGGGTGAGGGCGAGGGCCCGGAGGGCGGCTGCCAGCACTGACGCTCTGCTTCGCCTCCGCAGGTGACGGATCTATTCGCCAGTCGAGCCCCCCGCCCTAACAAACACACCCACAATGGACGCGATCAAGAAGAAGATGCAAGCGATGAAGATGGAGAAGGATGCGGCCATGGACAAGGCCGACACCTGCGAGGGACAGGCTAAGGATGCCAACTCCCGCGCGGACAAGGTGAGACGCCTGCGGGTGCAGGCCCTGCCGGCGGCGGGAGCTACGCTCGTCCTGAGATAACACCCATGTCCTCCGCAGGTCCTTGAAGACGTCCGCGACCTGACCAAGAAGCTGTCACAAGTCGAACAGGACCTGACCAACACCAAGAACAACCTCGACCAGGCCACCAAGGACCTCGAAGAGAAGGAGAAGGCCCTCACCAACGTGAGTACAAATAGGCAGAAACACTTTGCGGACATAGCAGCCTACCGTACAAGGGAAGAAAAAAAATATCCGTACAGTGCGCGCTTTCTATCTGTCTTGACAACGCTGTCCTTGTCTCACGCAGGCCGAGAGCGAGGTGGCTGCCCTCAACAGGAAGGTCCAGATGATTGAGGAGGATCTGGAGCGCTCTGAGGAGAGGTCCGGCACCGCCACCACCAAGCTCGCCGAGGCCTCCCAGGCCGCCGACGAGGCCAACCGGTGAGTACGGGACGAATGTCAACAAACCACCGCTCGGTGCCCAAGCGCGCGCGCTTGACTAAGATTAACGGTCGTTCTCCCGGCAGTATGTGCAAGGTGTTGGAGAACCGCAGCCAGCAGGATGAGGAGCGCATGGACCAGCTCACCAACCAGCTCAAGGAGGCTAGGCTTCTGGCTGAGGACGCCGACGGCAAGTCCGACGAGGTGCGTTCAAGGCCCGACCATGCAGTCTGGTCACCTTGTTGCGGTCTCAGTGCTTCAACGTGTGTCTTTTGTCTGCCGTAGGTTTCCCGCAAGCTGGCCTTCGTTGAAGACGAGCTGGAAGTCGCTGAGGACCGTGTCAAGTCCGGAGACGCGTAAGTCTGCACCCCGAGAGTCGCAGCGCAGTGAGAAGCCCCGGGCCTCCATAACAACGCCGTGCTCGTTTCTCGATTTGCAGCAAGATCATGGAGCTGGAGGAGGAGCTGAAGGTCGTCGGTAACAGCTTGAAGTCCCTCGAGGTCTCAGAAGAGAAGGCCAACCAGCGAGTGGAGGAGTACAAGCGCCAGATCAAGACCCTCACCGTCAGGCTGAAGGAGGTGAAGTTGGCAAAGCCGTTGAATGACGACGGCACGATTTCGTCACCAACTCGTCGCATTAACCACCTGCGGTTTTCCGCTTCCCATTCCAGGCTGAGGCCCGTGCTGAGTTCGCTGAGAAGACCGTCAAGAAGCTCCAGAAGGAGGTCGACCGGCTGGAGGGTGAGTTCCTTCGCCGCCTTGTAGGCGACGCCATTAACATTGCAGCCAAAATAATTTTAGACCGTTTTCCGGATCGTGCTGAAGTGTATCTATTTTGTTTAGACGCACCACTGAGCTATGTGTCGAAAACTTTTACCAACATTGCGCTTTTTTTCTAGTCCACGTTTTACTTTTTGTACAAGAAATATCTCTGTTTTTCTTTAACCAATTTTTCCCACCAGCTGTTGTTGTCGTCAGTGTCGTGGCTAGAATGTTTAGAGTAACCAAAACTGACTGCGCCAAGGGCGT
The DNA here is from genome assembly GCA_026979955.1 of Megalurothrips usitatus. Lineage (NCBI taxonomy): Eukaryota > Metazoa > Arthropoda > Insecta > Thysanoptera > Thripidae > Megalurothrips > Megalurothrips usitatus. The sequence goes on from CM049592.1 coordinate 9,353,512, forward strand.
TTTAGCTTACGCCGGACCGTGTGTGAAGTGTGCTTAGTGCAGTGAGCTAAACTAACTAATGTCTTCCTAATCCTTCACTGTTGCAGACGACCTCTTCAATGAGAAGGAAAAGACGAAAGCTATTTGCGATGATTTGGATTCCACATTCGCTGAACTCACTGGCTACTAAACAATTTCAGATACAACACATCTTCCTGTCTCGTCTCTTTTTCTTTATCTTTCTCGTCCAAACGCTTTACAGACTTATCTTTTTCCGCCTTTTCGTATATTCTGTGAATTCGCATTTTGTTCTCTCATTTATTTTTCATCACGACCATTTGTGGTTGATATACTATCACGAAATATCAGTCAGCCGTCCTCTGATTCTTTTATTTGCGACACCATTTCATTATCGAAATAGTGTTTGCTAAATAAAACGTTTTGAAAGTCGAAAGTCTAGTCAATCTATCATTCGTTATCATCGTGTACATAATGCTGTAAACTTTATTTTTGCCTAAGCTGCCTTATATGTGTATAACTGTTGTCGTCGAAGCGGTCCGAAAGTTTCGATTGCATCTCACAGTTGACGCTTCGTTTGTTTCCCTTCAGAAGCGTTTTTCGACCAAAGTCTAGCATAAAATATAGGTCTAATTTCTATTTGTGGCGTTTTTTTGGTGTTTTTGTGTTCGTTTTCTTTTTTTAACGAAAGTAAAAAAACAGATCGTGTACGCTTTTTCCGTCTGTGATATTCTCTACTTTTTTGTCTACACTGCATATAAAAAAAAATCCACACTGTGACACGTTCCTCACGCAGCGGGTGTTCGCGCGGACGTCTCCAGCCAGGTAGTAATGAGTCTTCTTGTGGTGTGAAGGCCCAGGCCCCATATGCAACACCGGGCTAGAACCGCGCCAGGGCAAGCATGACGGTTTTCTTTCTTTTCGCAATACCGCCATATCGCCAGTCTTGAATGCTTGCGGACCGTTTGCTAGGAGAAAGTGGTATAGGTATTATGAGACAGCAACTTTACCATAAGTGTGACCTGTGCGTTCAAGTGCTGTTAAATTCGTTGTCTTTTGCTGGCCTACGTTAAGGGAGAAGAAAGTGCGGGAAGGTCGCACATTCCTACCTAGACAAGACGAGGGTTCAGAAAGCTAATCTGAACAGGGATGGCTAAGTTGAACATGAGAAAGTAGGGAATTGCGAAAGACAGCATTTCAGGTTCAGAGGATATCGCCCTTTTGCATGGCTTTATACTGCGATGAAGTGGTCATTTTTTCCACTTTGCTGATCTCAGCATCTCAGTATGACTATGCTGGTTTAGAAACGTCTGAGCGTTGGGCCCGGCAGTTCCGAGGTGTTGCTTATGGGGTTGCATGCTTCATACCAATTGTACATACTCTCAGAGTTCTTCGTCTGTCCTTGATGTGCGAATTTTTGATCAGAACCCACCCTTGTCACGTTGAGACCAACGATTTGAACGCCTTTACACAGGAATGACTCACTGGCTCCACCGTGTCTGGTGCACCCTCTGCTTGCTTGGTGCATGCGTGTCGCTGTGTTTCTTTCTGTTCCATGTGTACATGTTTTGTGACTAAACCTCGCCCATAATACCGAGCTCTTGTTTCTTTCTTTATGAGAAGGATATCTGGACACGGTGTCTGATGGTCCCCGTCATGGTAAACCGAGAGGAAAGCGTTTCCGTGCCGTTTTCCCTGCATGGATATGCGGGGCGTTTACTCGTGCAGTAGTATAGCCATCTTAATCTTAAATGCACTTGTTCGATGCTTGTCTGCTCAAATGTATTTGTGCACCCGCACTTATGTTCACAAACCAATTCGCATCGTGGAATGCAGACGTAGATTCATGAGACTTAACAATTCGTACGAAAATATAATCTAAAGTCAACAAGCATCGAACTGGCTGCAGGAGTACCCCACAGCACGCTTCCCTTGGCGCTGGCCCCCCCGACTGCCCCCGTTGCGCTGAAAACGACCGCTGACTCTCGCCTGTTCCTGTCCCGCAGACGAGCTCGGCATCAACAAGGACCGGTACAAGTCCCTCGCCGACGAGATGGACTCCACCTTCGCCGAGCTGGCCGGTTATTAAGCACGGACGTCCGCGCGGGCGCGGCTAAGCAGCTCCCGGGGCTCGGCACGGCCCCGGGCGCGGCCCTCAACCTCAGGCTGGCAGACATCTCCACCGTCTTCATCCTCATCACCACCACCACCACCACCACCGAGCATCACCACCATCAACGCAATCACAATAAAATGTCTTGTTCACTTTAGACTTCTATTGTACTTGCTTCACTCAAGATGCTGTTTTTTTTAAAATGATCTTACTATTCAGCTGGCCTGTTTATTTATGCTTGCTGTGGTTAGGAAGCGTATACGGGAGTGGTGAAACTGACTCATGACCTTGGTCATAAGTGGAGTCTTTCACTAGAAGAATAAAAAACACCATCAAATAAATGAAATTTAACATCATACCAGCAAACAATTCCCCATGAAATGGATGGTTCCAAACACCTCTGATTTTACATAAAACGCACTTTATTTTTGAACGGGTTAAACACACATGGAAGGGGCGACAGTACCTTTTTTTTTCAGCCGTACAGATGTATTATTATGTTTTTAAATAAACGTTATATATTTATTTCTCAGTAACGTGTTTGTCAGTACCAAAAAATGTAAATAAAACCTCGATATATTTATTGTTTAATTTAAAGTGCACTCTGGAAACGAACCTCTGGTCGTGCACCGATAACTGCTTACACTATCTGTCCCGTCGGAAAGCAACACCACCATGCCACATCCCCCGTGCAGCTCCAAAGGGCGCCTGCCATACGCGAGCTAGGCAGTCCCGCCGGACAGCGCTGCGCGTCGGGTTGCCTACCCTTCCGTTCACAGGCGCCGAGCCCGGCGCAAAGAAGAAAACACGCCAGAACGTGGTGGGTCGGCAACGGGAGTATGCGGTAGCGGTACTTCCAGCCAGGGGAGAGGAAACGAAAGGAGAAAGCCGGAAAAAGCGGCAGTGTGTGAGAGGGGAGGGCAGGGGATGGTGGCCGGAGCAGAGAACATCCACCCCGGTGTTGTGCGGGACATAAAGTTACAGCTTGCAGCACGGCTCGCGGTATCCGGTATCTTTCCTCGGCCGCACGTACTTCCACTGGCGCCCACACGGAAACCCTGCCGCCCGCTGCCGCCTCCGCCGCGCAGCCTCCGGCAGCGCTGCCGCCACGACCCACCGTAACGCGAACCCTAAAGGGCCCTCCCCGGCCGCGGCTCGGCGGCACGGCGGCCACCCCCCTGCGAGCGATCAGCGTGCTGGATGCCAGAGCCCGCGGCCCCGCGGCCCCGCGGCCCCACAGCCTCGCAGCCGTCGCCTACAGCAACAGCCTGTGACGTCCCAGGGATGGCTGCGCTGGCTGCGCCCGCTGCCCGCTGCGCGCAGCCCCGCACCCTGACTCTGCCCGGATCGGCTCGGCTCGGCCGGCCCGCGCTGGGGCCCCCGCTCGGCTCGGCTCGGCTCGCCGCAGCCCCCGCGTTCCTTCCCGCCCACACGCTCGCTGGGGCCCGTATTGACCGCCCCTCCGCGCGCGCCCCCTCGCGGCAGACGCCACAAGCTCCGCCGCCATCACAACGACACCCATAGGGGAGGCCTCGGCTGCAGGGCGCCTTTTCGCGTGATCGCGGCTCTTTTCCGTGTCTCCGTCGCGCGCTTTGTGACAGGTGACAGAAGACGCGGCCACGCGCCGGCCCGCTGCTCCGCGCTCGGCCACCAGCCGGTGAGGCGGCAGCGAGGCCCCCGCCTGTCCAGCAGCACCTCCAGCCTCCACCGCGCGCAGCCGACAGCCAGCGGAGCGAGAGCGGCCAGCGACAGCCCCGCCAGGGCCCAACGGAGCCATGGGGGTCATCGGCGACGGCCCCGAGATCCGGGCCATCGACGCAGGTGGGTGTCATGCGGTGCGGGCGTCGCGGGGGGCCTGCACGGGCTCCTCCAGCCCCCGCGGGTACCCGCAGCGCACCTCGGCTGCCGAGCCCCTATGGCGCCCTCTGGCCTTGGGTCCCAATCAGATCAATATGACCGATACGCCAGCAAAAGCTCGTCGATCGCAGTTCGACGCCCCGTTTTTCGGTCCGTCGGACGCGTCGACCCCGTCGCGGACACGTCGGGGGCGGCCGCGCTGACGGGGGTGTCGGCCGAGCGCGGGGCGGCGCTGGGCGGGGGCGGCTCCGATAGGGTTATGTTCGGGCTGCGTGTTTACGTGGGCGCGACGGCGGATTGTTTGAGGATAGGCACCGCGCCGTCGCCCCCCGTGGGGCCCTGTGGGGCCCTGTAGGGCCCTGTAGGGCCGGGCGGACGGCCAATGCTCTCTCACTGAGACGGGGATGTCGAGCATCGCAGGCGTTTCCCATTCCAGTGCTGCGGCCAGTTTTGAGGTTAACGCGACGAGGGGCCGTGTGCACCCGCGAGGTTACAGGAGAGCGGAACGGAACGGAACGCGCGTTTCAGTCTGTCAAACGCTTCTCGACCGTGAATCGAATCAAAGTCCCGCGAGGATTTGGGTCGTTTCTGCGAAGTTTTCAAGTTGCGACTAAAACATGGCACGGGCCCAAGGGCAGTTCGGCTCCAGCAAGCGACTCCCCAGAGCCACAAGGAAGGAACGGCTCAAACGAACCAAACAGGAGAACCTTACTGCTTTGCCATAAAACATTTTATCAATTCGAGAGATCGGAGCTGGAAAGCAAGCTGGAAGAAACAATTCCCAATTTGTTCGGTTTGCACATTGCCCGTTGTCCGAAGTGAATTTCAAAATGCTGACATCATAAACCTCTGCGGAGTCAAATCCGCGCGCCGCTCCTCTGGCGTTTGTGAGCGGTACGCGTCACGCCGCGGCGGCGCCGCGGTGCTGGATATCGGATGGGTGTCATCGGACACCGTGTTGTCGACGGCCGCGGGCGGGGGGACCAGCAGCGGGAGCCAGCGGGGGCCAGCGGGGGCCAGCGGGGGCCAGCGGGGCCCAGCGGGAGCCAGTGGGGGCCACGTGATGCGGCGGCGGCGTGCGTTCATCGCGATTATGCCAGTTTGTTTTGTTGTTTTTGCTACTCTTTTGGCTTTTACATACGTACAGAGTAGCAAGATTCAGAAACAGTGTGGAGACGGGTAAATACGAACGACAACGGGCTGAAAATTTAGACCTAAGTTTGTTTGTTTTCCTTCGTCGAGAGTTGTCCTCGGCGACAAGGCCCGGCGTCCGGCGTCCGACTGCCGCCACGTGCCGCCTGGTCACGTGCTTCGCCTCGGCCCCCTTTTTCCTTCGCTTCCTCGATCTACCAAGACCCTCTCCGCCGTATGCAAGCCCAACTTTTCCGCGATTTGACGACGTAAGTTTGTTTCGCTGCTGGGTTTCATTGAGCTGGGTGTTTCACTTAGTGAACCGCCACGCCGCCCGCCGCCCCCCGGGAGTCTCGCGGTCGCAGCCACATCATCGCAGAGCGTCCGCGCGCGGCCCGCGGCCACTCGGCGAGGCCGGGACTTGATTGGAAAACAATAAACAGAGGGTGCGGCGGCGGCGGGATGCAGCTGTGGGGGCGGGGCGGCCACAGCAGCGAGGCTCGTAATCACTGGGATGGAATAACGCCCAGGGAGAGGATAATGGTTGTAAAAACTGCGGGTGAAAGAGCACCGAGTCATGGGCGGACCAGCGGGGGCTGTCCGAGCACAGTAAGCCGCTGATCACAGGGCTCATGTCCGACTGCCGCACCGAACCGGACCTGCCGGCCAGCGGGGGGGGGGGGGGGGGGGGGGGGGAGGCGGGGGCGGATCGGAGCGGGGCAGGAGCTCGCCGCGCCGGAATCCACGCGCCCGCAAATTTATGGGCTTCTGTTTCCTGGACGTGCGGCGGGGCCCATGGCAGCCGGTGGCAGCCGATGGTGGGGCCGATGGTGGGTCCGATGGCATCGCAGCGGCCCCGCCCGCCGGAGCCCCCGCGACCCCCCGGCATCCAACTCCTTCCAAAACCCCTCCGATCTGCAAAGCCCGGCGGCGGTGCAGCCCGACGCCACAGCCTGCACATTTGCTGGCCCCCGGCGATACGGCGCCAGCGGCGGGCTATACGGCTGTGGGTGCGAGGGAGATGGGGAGCCGCATCTGACTGCGGCAGTGCGAGAGAGACATTCAGATGCGGTGTCCTGTCTCTCTCACTCATCAGCCAGCCCCGATATCCTGCCGACACCACGGCACGGCGCTCACTGTCGGAGGCCAGCTGTCAAAATCCTTCCACTTTTGCCCCCTCTGTGCGCTGTCGTGGGGGGATATTAGTTACGAAGGCTTTCTTTCGCAGTGAAATAAGTGGACTGGAATGGGACGGGCGGGCCGTGGGGCCGCGGGGCGGGGCGGGCGGTGAGAGGCCGGCAGAAGTCGCAGCCCGCGTAATCCCGGATAGTTTGTCTTGCTGTGCGCGCCAGCTGCGCCTAACCACTGCTTACGCCCCCTAAGCTCACGCAGCTCGGGGCCGCGCCTTGGGCCTTCTGTTTGGTGGGAGGGGCCTGGAGGCCTGGAGGCCTGGAGGCCCGCCCCCGCCGCCCCCGTCCGCCGCCCCGCACGGCCACGGCATGCGGCCCGCGTCCCCACCGGTGCCACTGGTCCCCAGGCCACACAACGCTCACACACACGTCCCCAGCAGCAATCTCCCCGCACATTCTTCATCTTTTCAATTACTTTTGTCGATATAGCGCTCTGGGTCTGTGCGTGGACAATCGTTTTGTGAAAATAATAATAACAAAGAATCGTACCGGCGCCGGTAGACGGCCGCTCGGTTATTGCCACGGACGGGTCACACCGCCGCTTTGTTAGCCGGTGAAACTTGGAAAATCATAAACTTCCCCACTTCCGAAACTGCAATTTAGAAAAAACGAAAGTTTAAGAGAAATGCCCGTGTAGTCCGAACGCTCGTTTCGCTCACGGCTTCGTTGAAAGAGGCCGGGATAAATTAGAGAAGAGGAGAGGAGGGGGGGGGGGGGGGGGGGGGGGGGCAGCGCGGGGCGGCTGCCTGGGAGCGCCGTGCGGGCGGACGCATGCCGCGCCTCCCGGCCGGCCGCCTCACCTCGCGCACGCACACGAAATCCTTGCCATGCGTTTCATTCGGGCGAGTCGCCTCCGCCCAACCGGCCCCGCCGGCTCGCTCCTCTCTCCGGAACTTGTAAAATGCGGGCGGAAAATACGCGGTACGGGGGCGGTGGCAGCAGCGGCGGCGGCAGCGTCGGCATGCCGAGAGCAGCCGAGAGCCAGGCTCTGCCGCCCACCCGGCGCTGGCCGGGCGCACGCAGCAGGCAGCCGGGCGCCCAGCAGTGCGTGCCGTTTGAGAACCCCCCCCCCCCCTCCCCATTCTCCTCCCTCCCGCACCCGCCGCGGCGCTGTTTTTGAAGCCGTGTTCCGTTCTGCTTGGCCCGTCATATATGCGGTTCGGTGCTCATATGCGGCGAGTTTACAGGGGTGAAAATGTAGGGGGAAAAGAAACGGCTCGTTAATTTATTTTCAGGTGTGCACTCGGTTCGCACAGACTTTTGTGATGTATGGCACGCAGTGATGCACAGTCGCAGAAAATACGATGCTGGCCTTTGATATCGAATGAGTAGTTGAAAAACACCCTCAATGTATTGTCCTGTTATTAAGAAGATCTCATTGATCGAGGTGGGGAATTTTCTGTCTGTAAAAATGATTTCCACAAATTTCTCCAATTTGTGAAAAAATAAACTACAATTGAATCACGAAACCTTGGACTTTTCGCAGAAGCGACTCACGATTGATTTCCTACTCTAGACTCATACCCCTGCCCCCCCCCCCCCCCCCCCTCTCTCTCTCTCTCTCTCTCTCTCTCTCTCTCTCTCTCTCTCCACCCCTCTGCCCCTACGCCGCTTCCCCCTGCTGCTTGATCCCCGCCCCACCTGCCGCGGGCAGTTATGCCAAGTGCGCCACTCACTCAGGCTTCTCCTGGTGGTCGCCGCATGCGTATATGCCGTGGAGGGGAGGGGGAGGGGGAAGTGGGGCGAGGAGAACGAAAGTAAGCAGTAAAGCCCACCGAACAACAGGAAAATATTTGACTACCCCTCCGCCGCCGCCCCCGCCGCCGTATCGCCAGAGTCCTTCGCTGCGCGGCGCTTGCCTGGAAAAATATTGTCCGGCGGCCTTATGTCAAGCCGAGCCGCGGGCCGTCTCCAAGGCGCCGAGGGTGGCATACCGACCCTGTCAGAGAGAGAGAGAGAGAGAGAGAGAGAGAGAGAGAGAGAGAGAGAGAGAGAGAGAGAGTGAGGAGCCCGATTCCCCCTCCTCATCAACCTCCCCGAGCCCCCGCACTGCGCCCCGCCAAATAACCTCTCTGCTCGCGCTCGCGGGACTTTTTGAAAAATTTTTGACCGCGCCCCGCACCGATGAAGTAAGACTATGGTCAAAAATGTGTCCGTGCGGCTCGCTGTATGTTGATACAGGGTGTGATGGGACACGAAATTGCTACTCCAGAAGTATCCGTTATGGCAGTCACCGGCCTACTTACGTTCGCAAGCTTAAAACTGCGACATGCAGTTCCCGCTCGCGTCTTTGTCGATGGACTTTACGTAGCGGCGCGGCGGGCGAGGCGCGACTCGCGAGAGAGAGAGAGAGAGAGAGAGAGAGAGAGAGAGAGAGAGAGAGAGAGAGAGAGAGAGAGAGTTGCATCCTCGTGACGATTCGCATTGTGCGCGGCCCCGCGGGGAGGGCCGCTGCCGCCGCTGCCGCCGCCGCCTGCCGCCCTACGCCATCGTCAGTGGTTGTTACCTAACAATCCCCCATCCAGTTTTCGGTCCGCGCCGCTGTTGTTAGTTTTGCCGAGCTCCGCGCAGCCGGCAGGCTTGCCCCCGGCTTGCCGCCGGTCTCCGCCGCGCCCCGAGCCCTGCCTGGTGGCCCTGCCTGGTGGCCCTGCCTGGCGGCCCCGGCTGCCGAGGCCCCACCTGAATGCATTGTTTGTGTTTGCAGGCCCAGGTGAGTCCGCGTGATGTATACGCCGCGTCCTCGTCGTCAGCGGCGTCACGAGAGAGCTTTTGTGTGTGAGTAAAGTGAGACAGACGGGGAGGGAGGGGCGGCGCCGAGAGAGAAGGCAACGGTCGACTTGAGCTACGCGACCGAGACCCGAGGAGGAGGGGCAGAAAACGAGGAGCAGAGGAGCCGAAAGATCGTTTGGTCGGCGCTGAATCCCGCCACCCCTCATTTGGAAGGGCCGATTGTATTTTTCCTCTGCGCAGTGACGCTCAGGGTGCGAGGCCCGCAAAACTGTGAGTAGTGTAGTGCGTTAGGGGATGAGAAAAATAGTGTGTGTTTGTTTGACAGAGATTTGGTTTATTCCAAAAGAAGACGGGGCCCCATGAGAGCTTCAGGGAAAGTTCCACTATTTTCCCGCATGCTTTCTTCGTCATCAAGATGACTTTACTAAGAATTTTAGTTAATTCGACTTAGTTTTTCTGAAGCAAGTAGGAGAGAGAGTGAGAAAGCAAGAGAGAGCGAGTGAGTGAGAGACACAGAGAAAGAGAGAGACTAGTGAAGGGGGTGAGCCAAGGCGAGAGAGGGGTTGTGGGGGACGGGGTTCGGCGCCACGCCGCCAGATGGCGCCGCGGCGCTGTCGGTCTGGCGCCGTGTCCCTCCCTCCCTCCGCGCTCCGCGCTCAGATCCTCACGCGAGCCGGACCCGGCCGGACGCAGAGCCGCGGACGCGACGGGAACTGGGCGCCGCGCCGCCTCCAGACGCCGGACGGCGCGTGCGTCCTCGCGGACCGGGCCGCCGGACACGCCTGACTGCCGTGGCCACCGCCGGAGTGCGCTCACTGTTCAGCCAGTGTTAGTCGACAACTTTCCTAGGCTCGCTTACCCTCCTCGAGTTTTTTTCCCTTTTTAATTATTGTCAGAATCTTGCTTTTGGGATCGTGTGATATTACTTTTTTTTTTTTGGCGGGGATGTCGGGAGTTTTCTTTCTGCCACTCTCAGAAACAATTCAAGTCAAATTCTCGGTTGAGTGGTCTTGACCGGGGTGTGCGGGGGAACGCGACTGAAAATAGTCGAGACGACTAAAATAAGAGTGCATCCTACGACTTGGGTGCTTCGCCGGGCGGCGCTGTGCCGCGCGTGGCGAGGCCGCCAGTGCCTTGCGATAGTGTTCTGACGCTTTGAGTCGTGGCGCAGGAAGGTCAGCAGCGTGTGGTGACTGCCGTGCTGGCGTGCCGGCCGGGCCGCCGCTGGCCACCGCCCTCCCCGATCGTGTTCGCTGCGTGACGGCGGCGGGGTGAACCGTCGGGAACGTCTCCACGCCGCCGGCCGCGAGGGGCGCTGCCCAGCTGTGGTGCCCTGTACACAACGTCCTGTAATACTCTTTTGTAATGCCGTCATAAAATCACATACATGACGTCTTAATGGACATCAAGGAATTCAAAGTGGCCCCAAAAAACTAAAAAATTACAAAGTTTGGCAAAATCTTTGCATTACCTACCCTGTAATACCTACGGCTCCAGCACCCTCTACACAGATTCGGGTGCAGAATGGATCGCCTCTTGGCCGTATCGCACCGTCCCATATGTGGGCGGCCGGGTGCATATTCCCATCAACACACGCAGCAAGGCGCGATATCAAATTTTGTAGTCGGGCTGATCTGAAAAATATGAGGCCGCCGTGCCGGGTCGGCCCTCCCGCCCCCGCGGCAACTGTTCCGCGGGCGCTGCTCTTTGATGGCCGCCCATTCTTCCGGCTAAATTCACTCTGTAATCCCTCCCCTCTGTGTGTTGTTCCACGCCGGATCAGCCCCGAGCGGGGCTCCGCGGCTCCACGGCTCCGCTCGGCTACGCACGCGCGCGCACGCGTCACTCCGGGGCCGCCGCGGGGCCCTCTCCTGCCCGTCACCTCTCGTACGTCCCGTCAGTGAGAGGCACTTCCGAGGGAGGATCGTACCGGAAGTGAGGAGAACTGGGCTTAAGCCGCAAACACGCATCTGTTTCCGGCCTCTAGTGTCGTTTCGTTTTTCTCACTTCCGGCAGAGAATCCTTCCCCCGGAAGTGCCTATTGGGGATGAGGCTGCCGCCTCGGGGTCCCGGGATCCATTCGGACAGATTGCGTCCGTTCCCTCCGACGCGAAACGCGGCGGCCGCGGGCCGCGGGCCGTGCAGGCAATTGTGTGAAGTAGTCGAGGGTTTGATGTGTACCAAACGGCCGCCCCTTCTGATTGTGCGTCTCTGTCCGGCTGCCGCCGGGGGCCGCGGACGGCAGGCGGTGCGAGCGGGACAGACGACACTGTTTGTGTTTTCACGGGCGGCGGGCGCGGGGGCCGCGTCCGCCAGTTACGGGGCCCCGGTCCTGCGATCCCGGGGCCCAGGCCGCAGGCCGCCTGCCCAAGCTGCCATCAAACAGAAAGCCGGCCCGCCTGCCCTCTCGCTCCCTCCGCCCCCCCCCCCCCCCCGCGCCCCTTGTCGCTCTCTCTCTCTTTCTCGCGCTGCTCGCGTCGGAGATCTCAAAGAGGAGCAGTCATTATTATTGGCAGTAAAAGGGAGGGGCTCGGCGCGAGCTTCCCGGGGAATGGGCTCCCGGGCTCCCGGGCCGCCGCCGCCGCCGCCGCCGGCCCGGCAGGACGCGTTGTCACGACTGCTCAGCCTTCCTGCGTCCGATTCCAGAGAGTGGCCGGGCCGCCATTAATTTCACGCCGAGTTGTGACCGCCCCGACGCGCGCCAACGGTCGGGGCACCGCCGCGCCCCAAGCCGCCGGCCCCGACGACCATGCGCCCCAGCACGGACAGCGGCAAGAGCAGGACGAGCCGAGACACCAATTTGCAGACTTTCGTCTGCGTGGAGATCGGCTAACGAGCGACAAAGAACCCCGTTTGAAAGTGTGCGAGCGTACGTGTGTGTGTGTGTGTGTGTGCGACACGAGCGGCCCGCTATGTGACTGATGAGCAGCTCCGCGTGCGCCATTATGTGATCCGCCATCACGCACCATGCTGGAAGTCCTCGCCAGCGTCTCCCACTTCGCCGGTAAGTGCCGCCATGACAGGCGTGTTCTCTCTGTGACAGAGGCAGTGGCGGCGTCTGAAGCCATTACACCTGCAATGAGCAACTTACCATTGGTCCCCAGCTCTCTTACTCGATCTCCTCGAAACAGCGTGTACAATTTAAAAAAATGAAAATGTGGAACTGTAGGTTCCAGCTTGGAACATTGTGGAGTCCTGCGGTCCCTGCCAGCAGTGTCCCCCTGTGCCGTCCGTGTGTGTGGCAGCCAGCGCGGCGGCGCGGCCGGCATCCATCACTTTATCTTGAATTCCATGGAATCTGCGCGGGCAGGCTGTGTGCTCCCCCGCACTCTCTTCCCCTGGAAGCAGCAGGGGGGGGGGGGGGGGCTGTGTTATTCGGTTCATGAGCGCCTAGTTCGCGGTTGGCTGCTGAGGTTGCACGCCCGCCGCGGCCGGGATCAGGAGGCTGGAATTGGCATTATCCTTCTATGCATGCATAATATTACCTCCGGCGCGCCTCACCCGCCTCACTCAGCTCCCCCCAACGCCAGCCCACCCCAGACGAGTCGGCCTCTGGACACCGCCAAGTGGTGGGTCGCTCACAAGTTTGCGGCGGCGGCAGCGGCGTCTTTCTGCGGCGCGTCCCCCGCCCTGCCCGTCCCGGGTCTGCGGCGGTGCGGGGTGGCCGCCCCGGCCGTAGTTCTCAAGTGGAGCCGCCCCCCAGCCGACCTGTGGGGAGCGCGCGTCCCGGACTGCGAGTGCCGTCGCCATCAAAGACCTCATTCATGTTGGCGAGCGCGGCGGCGCCCGGCGTGGGCGCGCCTCGCCTGGCGAGCGCACTGACGTCACACGGCCCGACGGATGCCGTGCAGCGCCGCGCGAGGCGTATGACAAATCCGCACGGCCGACAGGCGGATGGCACTGTGCGTGTCTGCGTGTAATTCTGTGCCTCGTACCCCCCCCCCCCCCTCCCCGGCCCTGCTGCCACCCTCGGGGCCTCATATACATTCGTTTCAAAAATAAAAACGGCCCAGGGGAGAAAAAAAAGCCCACATATGTACAGCCTATGCGGGGTGTGCGGGGCGCGCGGCCCTGGCGACCGATGCCCTCGTCTGGCTTTTTGCCCTTGGCAGCCACTCTGGAATAGCAAATCCGCATCCCCTATCGTCGGATCTTGTAATAAAATTTAAAAAAAAAACACAACGGCACGCGCAGTTCCGCCTTGTGGCGCAACAGCCATTTAATTGTGTGTATAAGCCGCGAGTCCGTATGCTCCCGTCCGCATGATTCATCTGGCGCCCGGCGCGTTGCCCGCCGGCTGCAGCCGCAGCGCCCGCAGCTCCCGCTGCATGCGCGCCCGGGGAAATAATTTAGCCAGTGATTATGCAGGGTCTTGGTTTTGCGCTCTGGCGACCCCTTCCTCTCCCTCCTACCCCGTTCTTCTCCCTTCTCCACCCCTCCCCCCCCCCCCCCCTTCCCGGCCGCGCTCCCAGTCCGGCCCATGTTTGCGGATGTAACAGTCGCCCTGATGGAATGGCAAGCGTTTCCGTGTGCAGTTCGGACGGACCGACTTCCCTTCCCTCCTCCCTTACCCTCCCCTCCTCCCCTACCCTCCCCTCTTCCCTTACCCCCCCCCCCCTTCCTCCCTTGCCCTCCTCTCCTCCTCCTTTTCCCTCCAATCCCGCCTCCATATTCGTGCCTCTTTCGCTCTATATTCTACGAAACCCGCATCACGAAGAATTGAGAAAGAGGTAGTCAGAAAAAGAGGGAGCGACAGAGAGAGAGAGAGAGACAGAGAGAGACAGAGAGCACGCAGAAGAAGAGAAATTGAGTGAGTGTCCGCGACTCCGCGACTCCGCCCGGCTCCGCCTGTGTGTGCGTAGCCAGCAAACTGGAAGTGCACGATGTGGTGCGGCGATGTGGCGGCGGCGGCGGCTGCCGGCGGGCCGCCGCTACTTCTGCTGCCGCCGCCTCCGTCCACAGCGCACGATCCGGCGCTCTTTCCCCGCCCAGTGCTGGTGTCTGGCTGGCTACACACGTGTCGTCTTTGTTTTGCCTCGTCGCCCTCATAGTCGTGTAGTGCAAGAGAGGCTGAGAGTGAGTGAGCGAGAAGAGATCGATAGAGAGAGAGAGAGACAGAGAGAGAGAGAGAGTGAGAGAGAGAGAGGGACTGAGTGAGTGAGTGAGAGAGAGAGAGAGAGAGAGAGAGAGGGAGGGCAGGGGAGTGTATGTTTGTGCGAAGTGAATGGAAGAGTAGTGAGAGAGGGAGGTATCTGTGTGTGTGTGTGAGCAGTCGTCCGTGCTTCGAGAAGTGGGTGACTTTCTACGCCTCTCTCACTCTCAGTATATAAATACACTGCTCCGTGCAATATCCATTATGAAAACTTTTCACTGGGGGCGGAACACAGCGGGGCGCTCCCGCCGCACTGCCCCCCCCCCCCCCGCCCCCGCCCCCGCCCCCCTCCCCCGGCCTCCCGCCCGCCCGTCCGGGTTTTATTTTCAGGCTCCTTTTCTGGCCACTTTTCTGGGAAGAAGATGAGCCGGGCGGGGCGCGGCCGCCGGGGCTGCGCGGCGTCCAGCCAATTGGTTTTGGGACCAAAGTTAAACTTGTAATCCTTCACGATGTGGGCTCCCCGGCCGCATAGGAGTGGGCGGGGATGTCCGCGGCCCTCCTCTACTCCCTCTCCCTCTCTCTCTCCCTCTCTCCCTCTCTCTCTCTCTCTCTCTCTCTCTCTCTCTCGCTCTGCCCTCCCCTCCCCCCTCTCCTCTGCTGCAGCGCTGCCGCCCGCCCGGCCGCGGCCGTCACCCCGTCAGCCGGGCAGCTATGCAGCGCGGCGGCCCGCCAGGCGTGCATGCGCGGCGTGCTGCCTATGCTCGACTTGGCGGGCGCTCGGAGCGGCCTGCGCACAGCGCACAGCCGCCCGGGCGAGAGCATCTACCGTCTCCGTCTCACGCATGTGCCAGCCCGATGAGAGAAAGGAGGAGAGAAAAGGAGAGAGAGAGAGAGATAGAGAGAGAGAGAGAGAGCGAGAGATTTTTATTTGATTTGATTTATTTGATTTTGTGGTAGGACCAAAAAGTCTTGTAAATGCTGTACCACTCATGAAGCACAAACAAAAAAAAAACAAGCACGGCACAGTCAAGAGATTGGCGTGGTTTGGTCCTCTATGGATTCGGCACTTAAAGTGGACATCGATGCGAGGTAAACTGGCTCGCCAAACTTGAAGACTTTGCATGACCGCACGCCGCCTCACTGACAGGGAGAGAGCGGCAGCAGAGTGGCGGAGGCGGCGTCTCGGCGGTCACGGCGGCCGGCCGGGCGGCGAACTTTGATTTACCACTTCCCTGCGGCCGCCTGCCCGCCGCGCCGCTCTCGGCACCGCCCCGGCTGATAAGCCCCCCCGACCCCGTCACCTCCAACCCCGCCCGCCCCCCCCGCGGGGCCAGGGGGAGGGGGGGCGGGGGTCGCCAGTCGAACGTATAAATCATGATCACGGCGTGCAAGTGGATACATGTCCTTGCACGGCCCGCGCCGCCCCGCGCCGCACCGCCGCGTGCCGCCGAGCAGGACGTGGTCTGAATGTCTCCCCCAATGATCCCCTCCCCCCGGCCCGCTGCGGGGCCCCGTCCGGACTGCGCGCGGTGCCTCGGTGCCGCCGCGGGGTTCTTGTTGTCGCTGTTGCTGTTGTTGCCGGCGCGTTTGTCGCGGCGCCGTTGTCCGTTGTCGTCGTCAGCGTTGCTGGTGACGTCGCCTCCCCCGCCGCCGCCACGCGCCGCCTCTGCGCCGGCCGCACGCCGGCCCCGCCGCCTCTGTCTCCTGCTGTTACAGCGTCCCTCTCACTTAATTCGGAATCGAGGCTCGAACGGCGGCGGCCCGCCAGTTGCCGCCACACTCTGTCCCTTTGAAGGCGCGGCGCGCCGAGTGCCGAGTTGTTGGCGCCGCGCTCGCCGTCGTGGCGCTCACCGGCAGCCGGTCACCCGTGCGCCGCGCGCCGCGCCGTCTGTTTGGCGCGTCGCGAACTTTGTGTGGAGGAGGAGGGGGGGGGGGGCTCTGGGGACGGCGCAGGCAGCAGCTGCCAGCCCCGCCTGGCCCCGCCCAGCCCCGCCCAGCCCCGCCGCCAGGCCGTTCACCTTGAGCCCTGTTCTGACAAAATTCCCATTTCATCACAAATCTCCACCTCCTGCGTCTTCCTGACGGCGATTCCTCGGCGTCGTTCGCCGGATCCGATGACGTTTTCAGCGCTTCCCTCTCACTGTGCGGCGTATTCCGCCTCGACAAAAGGGCGCCCGGCGCGGGGGTCGGCGGGTCGTGGCCGCGGCGGGGCGGGGCGGGGCTGGAGGAGCCTCGCTGCCGGGGCCTAAGTCCCCTGGCTTTGCTTATTCATGCGCCTGACTGCTCGCTGCGCACGGACGTATCTGCCGGGCGCGACGCAGCAGCGCGTGCCGCCCCCGTGCAGCTGCGCAGCTGCCGCCGCTGCAGCTGTTGCTGTGTGCGACGCGGGCAGCTTCGCCTGCCACGCACGAAAAAAAATTGATCAGTAGTAATAATTTATTAATTGATTTCGAGACGAGCACAAAATTTAGTTACGGGAACTAACAAGTAGACATCTACTTCGGGAAGACAACTACAATAGGGAAAGTAACAAGCAGAGACATTTCGCTGTACTAACTAAAGAATTCGTTGCTCCAACGAATTGTCAGTTTCCGATTCTAAATTTCGTGCTTGTCTCGAAATCAACTTACAAATTATTTGTATACCAACTTATCATATTTTTTTTGTGCGGCTTGTGTGACAAGGTGCTGGCCCTACGGGCTCCGGCCGCCGCTCCCCGCCCTCTGGCCGCGCCCGGCGGCGGTATCTGTATCTGTCGAGCGACGCGCCACTTGTTGCGAAAGCGCCGCGAATATTGGAATAGATTCGTCGCGTTCAAGGAGAGGAAGTATGAGCCGCGCGGTCTGTCCGATATCCGGCGTCGGCTGTCGCGGAGCCCTCGGTGCCGCATTGGGGGGGATATGGTGATGGGCGGTTTGAGGGCGGTGCGTCAGCGACGCATTCACGACGACACCAGACCCCCTCCCCCCCCCCCCACCACTACCTGCCTCTCCCCTCTCCCCTCCCGCCACGTGCCCGCCGCGGCGCTGCGCACCATTACATTATTCATCGCACTCTCTCCTCCAGATGACGCCGCGCGAATTTTCATAAACCTTCCCCCGTTAGCATGGCGCGCGAGTGAGAGAAAGAGCGATGCAGGGGAGGTGAAGCGAGAGAGAAGGAGAGAGAGAGAGAGGGGGAGCGAGAGAGTGAGAGAGAGAAGGAGCGAGAGAGTGAGAGAGAGGCGGGGAGACATACAGAAAGCATGCCTTCAAGCAAGCAGGGAGAGAGAGAGAGAGAGAGAGAGAGAGAGACAGAGACAGAGAGAGGGGGGGGGGGAGAAAGAGAGAGAGAGAGTGAGAAAGGAGAAGAAATGAGGGGGTTCGAATTCGAGGAAACTGAGGGAAACAGCGCCGCCGCTGTCTCTCCTAGTTTTCTATAATGATGCGCCCTCCTAGCTGCTCGGCTTGCTTTGCGGTGGGCAGCGCGGGCCGTCATCGGGGTCTTGACCATTGGAATTCCCCCCCCCCCCCCCCCCCGCCCCCTCGTCTCCGGAGCCGACAACTTCTCGTCCCCTCTGGCCGCCTCCTGCTGCCCCGTCCTCTGCGGTTTCGATACATTTCCTGCGAGCCGCCCAGGAAGTGCCTCAGACCCGGCCGCGGCGGAGACCCTGCCGATCCTTCTCAGCTCGCAGCGGGGACGCAAAAAAAAAATAAAAAAATAACACTTGTTAGGTCTGGACTGCACGGGTACCACGGAGCCGCTGCGGCGCCACGCCCCCGGGGAGACGGGGCGGGCACGGCTGATATCAATCTGCCCGCCTCCCCCCTCCCCGTCCGTCCTCCCCACTTTCGACACTTTTCTGTGCTTCCCTCTTCTTATTGCAGTTTGTTAGTGGTTGTCGCTTCTTGTCGCGTCTGGTATAATGAGTGCCCGTGGGACTGGCACCCCCCTCTCTCCGTCTCTCCCTCTCCCTCTCTCTCTCTCTCTCTCTCTCTCTCTCTCTCTCCGTCCCTCTCTCTCCCCTCCCCCTCTATCTCTCCGTCTCTCTCTCTCTCTTGCTCCCCCTTCCTCTCCAGCCGTAGCCTTGAATTGGTCAGGCTACGGCGGCGGCGCGTTCAAATGCCATGTGTTTCACAGGCGCTGCCGGTCGTTAACAGGCCGCCTGCGCCGCTGCCCGCGGCGGGTGGCGCTCCCCCCCCCCCCCCCCCCATCGATTCCTTATTAGCTTTCGCGGTTGAAAAGAGAGGGTGTGCGGCGGGCGTGTGAAGAAAGGCGAGAGGGGGCGAGGGATTTTTCGAAGGACGTCTTTTTTGGAGGGAGGTTGACGAAGTACAGTACTTCCGATCAGACCGTAAAGCACACACATTTTGAGAAGTTTTAATTAAATCCCGGTTTGGTGGTGGGGCGCACGCGTCACCGACGGTCCCATGACGGGTGGCGACGGCGGCGTAATGTCGCCGGCTCCCGCCTCGCTGCACAGGCGACGACTCAGCGCTCGCCTGCCGGCGCTGCCTGGCGCCGCCTTGGCGCCTGGGGACCTCCTGCGGGACCTCGCCGAATACGTTTACCCGTAAGACACTGGCAAACATCACAAAGCCGCCTTTAAACATATCAACCGGCCGCCGCTCCGCGCCGCGCCGCCGCGCCACGTGTGTGCCGAGTGCCGGCGAGACGCGGCGGCGGCACGGCAGGAATGTTTGCCTGTTTTGCGTATACGATGGCGGCGGCGGCGGAGGCGGCGGAGGCGGCGGAGGCGGCGGAGGCGGCGGAGGCGGCGGAGGCGGCGGCGCTGAGGACTGTTCGGGGAGGGGGGAGGCCGGGCCACGGCTAGGCAGGGACACACCTGCGCATAATTTGCCTGGATAAAGTTTGAAAAATACGGGGGCGCAGAAGCGCGGGAGGTTGGGGCGGCGGTGGGGGAGGGGGGCAAATAACAATAGGCCGGCCGGCGGGGCGTGGCGGCTGGGGAGGGGCGGCTCGGTAAACAGGAATGGGTTTTCTCCTCGAGAGGCGGCGGCGGCAGCGACGGCGCGGCCTTTTCTCGCGACGATCAATTCGCACCGTGTATAAAGAGGCCGCGGACTTGAGCCGTCCCGCCGCCCCCTACGGCGCATCCGCTCCCGTCTCCCTCTCTCCCCTTCTCCCTCCCTCTCTCTCCCTCCCTCCCACTCCCTCCTCTCTCTCACTCTCTCCCCGTCTCTCTCTCCCTCTCTTGCTCTTTTCTCAACTCTCGTGTCCCCCAAAAAATAATATAAAGCCGAGGTCGACGGTTCAATTCTCAGCCCAAAACGTCTTTCTTTGTCGTTGTTTGTTTTTGTTCTTCTCCGTTCGCGCGGCGTTAAGCACTCGGTGACGTGGCGCCGTGTCTTGCGCCGTGTCTTGACACAGACTTGGCGCCGTGGGGGCCGTGAACTGTACGATTATGACGTTGGTGGGTCTGGCTAGGTCCATCGGGCCTCCAGGCGACTTAAGGCGACTCTAGGCGACTTCAGACGTGACTCCGAGCGAATCCAGAGGCTACCGCGGAGGCTACTCTGGGTTACTCCAGGCTCCAGTCGATTCCAGACTTGACTCCAGGCGTCTCCAGAGGCGACTCCAGGTGACTTCAGAGGCGAATCCAGGCAGGCCCGATGGTCCCGGACATACCGCACAACACGGCGGCAGCGCGGCGCCAGCGGCGTTAGCACGACACAAGTTTGACATGCCCGGCAACCCTACGATGGAGGCGGGGCATGGCCGGCTCCCTCCTTACCTCCCCCCTCCCTCCCTCCTTACCTCCCCCCTCCCTCCCTCCTTACCTCCCCCTCCCTCTCTCCTTACCTCCCCCTCCCTCTCTCCTTACCTCCCCCCTCCCTCCCTCCTTACCTCCCCCCTCCCTCCCTCCTTACCTCCCCCCTCCCTCCCTCCTTACCTCACCACCGCCGCCATCCGCCTCCCTTGCCGCTGCACGAAAGTTGTGAGTAACAGGCAGGCGGACGTCCCCAGCCCGGGCCGGCCGAAGTGTCTCTGTCTGCGTGCGCGTCGCCACAAGATGATTCATGGTGCTGCCCCGCGGCAGGCAGAGAGAGACAGAGAGAGAGACAGAGAGAGAGATACACACACACAGTGGCCGCAGTACGGACCACAAACAATCCGGATGCAGATTCCTCTAGCGGACACGCGCAATAATAGTTACCCCCTCCCCTCCCCCTCCCCCTTCCCTTCCACTCCCCTCCCCGCCTCCCTCACCGTCCCCTTCGGCTTGCCGTGGCCGCGAGGCGGCGCCAGTACGATTTCGGCCTCTTCTTTTTTTTCGGCACGTAGGAAAGCGGTAAAGGTGATTCAATGCGGAGTTGAATTAGCCGTGACCGCTCACGGACCTGTGTGTGTGTGTGTGTGTGTGTGTGTGTGTGTGCCGGGGTGAGGTGTGGCCGTGCAGCGCAGTGAGCACCGTGCCCGCACGGCGTAGTTACGGCACCTGCTCCGTTGCCCCCCCCCCCCCCCTCCCTAACCTGCCACACCGAGGTCCGGGGGTAACGAGATAAAGCAAAGTTATTGCAACTAATCCCAAGTGTCAGCGGCGGTGTGTGGCTGTGGCGCGGCGAGTCACGCGGGGCCGGGACAGGCGCTCGCGTCACACGACGCGCCCGACGCGCTGCCGTGTGTCACGACTCTAAACTGTCGTGTGTTACAGGACACGGGGGTGGGTATGGGCACGGAGCAGACACGAGCCTTCCAGGCGGGGGCCATCGATATAAACATTTAGAATCTTCGAAATAAAGCAAACCGGTTTTGAGAAGATGCGTTCGAATATTTAGAAGCCCAGGTTGAGCCGCAGAACCACGGGCAAGCACACTAGCCCCGTCTCTCTCGCTCTCTCACGTCCGGCCGGGCCGCGACAGTGAGGGGCGTAGGAAGTTGCGTCGCGGGCGTGCCTACCTTGCGGCCTCGCTGACGTGGGGCACCTCTCGTGTGATGCGGGGTGGGCGGGGCAGCCGCGGCCCGGCAGGCGGCGGCAGGCGGTGGCAGGCGGCGGCCACACCATCCATTCTCGGCAAGACATTCGCTGGAAACAAAGCACTCGTTCTCTTTCCTCTGTCGTAAACTTGTGAACCGATCTGTCTGGCGGCGTGACGGGTGTGCGGCCTGCGTGCCCCGTGGGGCCCCCGCGGGCTCCCGCGGGCCCCCGCGGGCCCCGGCAGCCCTGCGCCGGTAAGTGAGTGCGCCGCTGCCGTGAGGCCGGGTGCCGGCTCACCTCGCAGCCTCCCTCCCCCCCTCCCGCGCCGTCCGCCCCCAAAGCCGACCTTTTCCGCGCCGCCCGCCCGCGTCAATGAAATTCGATTTAAAGTTTGGCGTCGTGTTTTGTTAAAGTTGACGACGACGCCGGCGCCCCCTCTTGACGCGTCAGCAGGCAAGGCAGTGTGTTACCAAAACCAAGATGGGCCGGGCGTTGATCGATGGTTCCAAGTTTGTAATTGGTTAATGGGCCACACTGTGGAGCGAGTGAGAGAGATAGAGAAGGAGAGAGAGAGGTGAGGAGAGCAGAATGCAGGTCATTCCCCTTGAAGGCCAATATTGTTTGTTGCGGCAAAAATAAGGTTATGGGCCACACAGTTAACTACGCCTCCTAGAAGCGGAATTGAGGTTATTTTGAAGACGTGTTGCGTCCACATGCGCCCACTACTTGAGTGGGTCGGTGGAGGGCATGTTTCAATGCGCCGAGGCGGCCTACGCCCAAGCGGCTTCGCAACGAGCACGCCGGTGCAGCGTTCCGCCCAGGCAGACCTCTGCCCCCTCCCTCCTGCAATTAGTCACATTTTCTGCATGACATGCGCGGGGGGAGTCGGGAGGGGAGGGGATGGGGGGCGTTGTCTGGCTGCAGCGACCATCTCACTTCCTCGCACTTGGAGGGCGACGAACGGGTTGGGCCGGGCTGGGCTGGGCTGAGGCGGACGCTGCTGGCAGATTGCCCTGGCGGGGGAGGAAATTGAACGATTAGCAGACGGCAGGACTGTGACGATTCAGGAGGGAGGGGGGCACACACCAGGACGCGCAGGCCTGGCCCGGCGATCGACCGTGTCGGCCAAATTGGCCCCGATTGGCCAGCTCTGCTCTGTTTCGTGTGGGTGTGAGGGGCGTCTTGGTCCCCCTTTGCCGCCCCCGCCGCCCCCGCCGGCCCCGCGCCGCCTCCGGGTCGTTACGCTGTCTGGCAGGCATCGAGCCCCGTTCTGACGATGACGGCGCTCCATTCAAAACGGTGTCGCGAACAGCTTTCGTGTGGCGTTGGGGCCGTGTACTCGATGCTTGCCGCCGCACGCCCCGCTGGGCCCCGCCCGGGGCACCCTCCACACACACACACACACTCACACACGGCCACGCACGAGCCTCGGACGAGACCGCGCCCCTCTGTCCTCGCTGGCACAAGCCTCGCCCGCCCTCCTGTGTCTCTCCCCGTGATTGCTTTGCAAAGCCAGTCGTGGAGGTCTGCTCTGCGGAGCGGGGAGTCGGAGCGGTGCGGTGCGGTACGGGGGAGCGGCGCCCCCGTGCGGCAGTGTGGGGTCCGGGGGTCCGCTGCCAGGACGGCTGTGAGCGCGGCGGCTCCCGGCGGCAGCTCATCAGCCGCCGCGGCCCGCGCGGCGACGAGCCGCGAGACGGACGGCTCCTGGGGGCTGACTCCTGGCGGGGGCGCCGGCGATGGCAACTAATTTACGCCTCATTTCCCGTTTTAAAGCCCCCGGCCTCGGCCGCTGCCACCCCCGCCGCCGCCGCCGCAGAGACGTCGTCGAGTACGAGTTCTGCGAGCGCAGAGCACTGGCCTGGGAAATTATCGCTCGGAAGCCCGTCCGGGCAGAGGAGCGGCGCGGGGAGACAGCGCTATGTCGCTTCGCCGAGGGGGTTAGCAGGGAGAGGGTACAGTCCCACTCAAGAGAAGGGGGGGGGAGTACAGTCCCACTCAGAAGGCACTCGGCAGACGGAGGGACACGGCATTATTTGCAGTCCTCTTTTGCGGGGTCTGGTCAAGAGCGGCAGCCGCAGCGGCATCGGGGGGCTCGGGGGCGCACCCCTTGCCCCGGAGCCCCTCCGCCGTCGTAGTTACGGTCTTCTTCTCGTGCCGCCGCCGCCGCCGCCCTGTCGCAGCCAGGCGCCCGCCGATCCATCACGCCTGGCGGGAAAGGGGCTCTAATTTAAATAAGAAGTCAGCCCCCACCCTCGTAGCCGCCGCGCAAAATGTCAGTCACTCATTCTGCTCGCGGCCACGGTTACTGTAGTACAGTGCGGCAGTGGGGGGGGGGGGGGGGGGGCTCACCTGTTCCCGCACCTGGCCGCCTCGCTCTCTCACGCGCAGCGCAGTGTTCAAGGCAACAACACACATGTGGACCGGGCCGGGACGGCGCGGCACGGCACGGGGCGGCCCCCGCGCCCGGCCGCAGCACCCCGTCACAGCCTTGTACAGCGCCGGTGACAGCGGGCGGAGATAGAATAGAGGGGGCGGTGATGAGATTTGTCAGGGGGCGGAGCGCGCGATGCGAGCGGGCGGTGCTCTCACCGGCCGAGGGCGCCGCCCTACCTGCCGCTGCTGGCTGCCCACCTCTCTCTCTCTCTCTCTCTCTCTCTCTCTCTCTCTCTCTCTCTCTCTCTCACTCGCTCTGGATGTGTCATTTCCTCCGTAACTCCCTCGGGGACGCTCCCATCACCTCTGCAGCTCTGCGCTCTCTTTGCTACAAGCTCGGCTCACTGTTCGTTTGTCCACCTCTACTCGCCTTCACGGCCCACTCCCTGCCCCCCCCTCCTTCGCTTCCCTCTCTACGCTCGAAAACCCATTCTTATACGTGACAAATAGTGACTTACTCGTATAAAGTTGGTAAAATCATGTTATCACGTTTGTAAGGTACAGTGCACTTATGAGTACTTAATAGTTATAGCACAGCGTCTTTATCGAGACTCAGATTTGACGTTAAACTTGTGACTCCATAAATTGCGTACGATTTTATAAATATTACCTATTAGCGGTGCATTACTATTCGTTATCATTATACGGAAGCAAAGTTACGCCACGTCCCCTATAAATTTGTTAGATTCAAGGGGAAACCCATACGTGATATTGGCCACTTGTGAGAATGGTTTTTCGAGGCACCGACCAATTTATTCCCGATCGCTCTTGCTTCCTTGCCTCCACCCCGCACTGCCCGCACTAGCACCAGTCGTAATCCGACCCTTCTCTGCTCCGCGCGCACACTTCAGTGTAAAATTACGACCGTCATCCCCCTCCCTCCCAGATGATTACTCGCGTATTTTTTTTTCTCTTCCCTCGTGCCGCCATGGCAAGAGAAACTCGGGGACGCCATTACACGCCGTAATTTCCAGCGGGTCCGCGACAAGTGCGGCAGCGGCCGGCTGCTAAATCTCCCGCGATGCCCGCTGTCGGCTGTTCCCCGGCACGCTGCGGGCCGAGCGCTGCGGGCCGCTGCCGTGCCCGTCACCTGGCCGCCGCCACCGCCCGCCGCCAGCCCGCCTCTGCAGCGCACCCTGACGCGCGACAACAAGAAATATGTGACAGAGCAATGGCAGCAGCGAGCGCGGCAATGTCAGGATGCCAGCGCGGCGGCCCCACGGATCCCGAAGGGCCCGCAGCACCCCGGAGGGGCGGCCCCCCGGACAGGACCTCGAAGGGTCCCGAAGGACGAAGGACTCACGGAGAACCCCGAGGGACCCCGGGGATACCCGGGGGAGCCCTGCGGGGGGACGGCGGTGGACGGACCGCGGACGACACCACCGCAGCCGGCAGATGCGGGGCCTTAGACCCGGGCACGGAATTCAAATGCGGGCGTGTGGCGGCGGGAATAAGTAAATAACGTCTGGCCATCAGTGTGTGTGTGTGTGCAGAGCGGAGAGTGAGAGAGAGAGAGACAGAGAGAGAGAGAGAGAGGCGCCCGCCCCCTCCTACTCCGTTCTTTAGTGCGTGCCGGCCCGCAGTGTGCCGAGGTGATATTGCGTGTTTAATTGCTGCCGGCCTGCCGGGGCTCGTGTGACAGCCCGCCTGTGCCTGTGCCCGCCCCGCCCGCTGCCGGCGGCCCACGGCCCTGAGCGAGCGCCCGGCGCGTAGGCCGTACCGCTCAGCAGGAGTGTGGTGCGGGCCGGCCTAGCCTCCGCACCGCAGGCGGCGGCCTCGGCGGCGTCAGCGGCGTCAGCAGCAGCGGCGGTAACTCGATAAGCTGGCCTGAGCCACCCGTTGATTTCAAACTGATTTCATTGTCTTTCGGGTTGGGAACGCACCCAGATTGCCTTTTCAAACACACAACTTGCCTTCGTTTCCGATCTCATTTACGCAGCCGCCGGTCAAAGGAGAAAGTCCTTTTATGCTGTAACTTCCCCACGCCCGCTATTGATTCAGAGGGGAGAGAGAGAGAGAGAGAGAGAGAGAGAGAGAGAGAGAGAGAGAGAGAGAGAGAGAGAGAGAGAGAGAGAGAGAGAGAGAGAGAGAGAGAGAGAGAGAGAGAGAGAGAGGGAGGGGGGGGGGGGCGGGGGCGCATGAACAGAAATATTGCAAGAAATATCGGTCCAATGTTGGGCTCTTGCTTTCCGGTTTGCAGTATTTCCGATATGCCTCTTCTTGCCCCTCCCCGCCGCCTGCCGTTCATGGCCTCCAGCCGCCCACGGCAGCGCCGAGCTGTGCACCCGACCGGCTGGCCTATCTCTTCCGCACGGTATTTGCGGAGCGGTTTCTCAAAAGCGAATCGGAAGGCACCGCCCCCCCCCCTTCACCTCTTCCTCTCTCTCTGTCTCTCTCTTTCTCTATGTGTCTGTCTGTCTGTCTCTCCCTCGCAGTATGCAACACACTTTCTCCGTCCACTCCCCCTATTCGCTCTTGTCCCCCTCGACACCTCTCCGGGCACGGCGCCGCACAGCTCTGATCCGCTCGCTTCAACACACGCCGCGCCACAGTACTTTAGTTCTTCTTAACCATGCCCACACCAACACACACACGAGCGCGCGTGCTCGCTCGCTGAATGCATCGCCATGGTAATGATGGCGATATGAGCGCACGACAATAACGCGTTGTGTGACTGTCAGCGTCCGGCTGTGGCCGACTGTGGCGCCGCGTGGCTCCGGCCCGTGGCGTGTCGTGGCGCGCCGTGCCCGCGGAGTGTCGGCCGGTGGCGCAGCGGGCCGGCAATCAGAATGTGTGGCGAGCGCACCGATCGGGATTATCGCTCCGTCTGTTTGCATACGAGATGGCTGATGGCTTTGTCCGCCCGCCTGCCCGGTCCGCCTGTCAGCAGTCCGTCGAGAGCGCCGGTGACGGTGCGGCGGGGGGCGGCGGGGGGCGGCGGGGGGCGGCGGGGGGCGGCGGGGGGCGGCGGGGGGCGGCGGGGGGCGGCGCCCGCATGCGCGGCTGCGATGTGATGGGCAGAGCGGCGGGCTGTGCCGTGCAGCCGGGCACAGTGCGACTCCGTCACAATATGTACACGCAAAAAAGAAATCTTGTAGACCATGCTGAATTTTCGTCATCGTCATGTAGAATGCATACAAAAGACAACAAAGTAAGAACAATGAATGTCACACCGGGCACCAGGAGACCTCGTTAACTATTAACATTTTTGCATAACGGACTGAAAAAAGTTATCACGATCGTTCGTCGCGTACATTTTCCACGATGTCCCCCCCCCCCCATCCCCCCGGTACGTTTTCGTTTACGTTATTTTGCACCCCCTTCGCCCTTTCCGGGCAGTCCGGCCGACAAGCCCCCCCCCCTCCCCCCTCCGCAGCGGCAGCCCCAAGGCAGTGGACTCGCTGTGGAGTCGGCCACCGGAGCCTTTCGCTCGGTTATTCATGCGAAACCCTTTTATTTTCACCGATGAGTGCTTTCCGGGGCTCTCTGCGCGTGGAATAGCTCCCCCCCCCCCTCTGCCCCTGTGATTCTCCGAGGCGGCGGCAGCGTCCGACAGCGGCGACCGGCAGCGGCGGAGCAGTCGGGGCCCCCCAGCAGCGCGCGGCACGGCCCGCTCCCGTGGCCCCGGACCTTACCGGGAACAGAGTGCCCGCTGGCCCTGTGCGCTGCTGCCGCCCGCCCCGCCCCACCCCGCCACGCTTCTATTGTTCGCGGCGCGGCCGGCCGGCCGGGTAGGTGGGTAGTACCGCGGGGCCTTGTTGGCGGGGGCGGCCGCGGTACCAGCAGGGCCGCCGGGACGTCCCCGCGCGGCCCCGACTGCTTCGCTCGTCGAGGCCTTCCGGAGTCATTATCTGTAATTGGCATCGAAAGGGTGACCCGGACGGACCGGGCGGCGGCGCGCTGTAGAGCCGCCAACAAAAGGGGCGGCGGGCGGAGGGCGGAGGGCGGGGTCGGGGGGCGGGGCGGCGGCCGGAGTAACGCAGGCACACGGCGGCCCGCGCCGGCAGGGCATGACGACTGCCTGCGATTGAATCCGTGTGCGCCCCGCTGGGGGGCTGAGGACCGACGAAAGGGACCCTTTGAGAGCGCGGTGTGCGTGTGTGTGTGTGTGTGTGTGTGTGGAGGGGGGGGGGGGCACCACGCGATAACACGCAGGTCCTGGCGGCGAGGCAGCCCGGCGACAATCAGTGCCGGAGCTGACCAGCAAATCGGCCCATGACGCACGCCGCCGCGGTCCCTTCAGACCCCCCCCCCCCTCCGCCTCCTTGCCACAAGGCACCCCCTCCTCTACCCTCACCTCACCCACAGCGCGTGGCGACTGCGAAATCTGAGAGGGCTGTAGCGGCTGTAGCCCTTATGAGCTCGGGCCGTGTGAGCCTGTTCAGGGCTGGCCGGGCCTGGCCTCCCTGCTCTCACCTCCCTCAACCCGCCTCCCCGCGCCTCGCCTGACCTCCGCCCGGCAGCCCGGCCGCCCGTCTGCAGCCTGCATGGCAGTCTCGTTAGCAAAGACGAGCCCCGCCCCCCGCCCCGCCCGCCGTTCTGACGAACAGGTATTGTAGTGGCGCTCGTGAGCATTTCCTCTCTTCCCCCGTCTCTCTCTTTCTCTCTCTCTTTCTCTCTCTCTCTCTCTCCCTCTCTCTCTCTCTCTTCCTTTCTCTCCCCTGTCCTGCCAAATCTCGCACTTCTCTCTCCCTATTTTCGCCCCCCTGTCTCTTGCCCCACGCGTTCGCCGAGCCCTCCGCCCGGCCCCGCGGGCTGCCGTGCGGGCAGCTAGTTAGCTGCAGTTTGGCGTCGCATTTCGAAAAGCCCGCGCAGTTGTCGCGGCGCCCACGTCACCTAGAGACCCTCCCGTGAGGGTCTCTAACGTCACCCGGCCCCGCGGTGCCGGGACAAACCTCGGCCAACAGGCAACAGCGGCAGCGACAGCCGGCCTCTGCTGCCGGCGCGGAGTCCACGAAAACGGAATGATAATGAGCCGGACATCGGCGGCAGTCGCTTTTATTGCGCCCTTGTGTGTGTGCGCGCGCGTGTGTGTGTGTGTTTGTGTGTGGGTGTTTCTCTTTCGTTGCCACAGTGAATAACAAGGTAGGCGTACGGTCTCACTCATCGGCGAGTCACTGCTCCTCCCCTCAACAACGCCTGGCGCACTCCTGCCTTGGCGTGTTTGGCGGCTGTAAAATTGTAGTGGTCAATACAAAAACCTTCGATTTTTCGGGGCCACCCGAGGGGGGAGGGGGGAGGAAAGAGGCTTCTCACATCTCCTTGTTCTCCCCTCTCTTCCTTTCACTCTTTTTTCTTCTCCACCCTCTCTTTTCTTTTTCTATTGTCTTTGCCCCCTCCATAATCACCCACCCGCCCTGACAGACCCACCCACCCCCCCACGGCAGGTGTGGCGCCTACCGTACTAAAATAAGGGTTTCGGCGCCCCTGTACACCACGTAACCAAAAAGGATGTTTGACGTAATTTCGATGGAGGTCCGTCCCCGGGGGGAGTTGTCTTAAGAGGGCAGCCGTCCCTGTGTGCCGATGTTGATGCAGTGCGTCTCTCTGTTGCAGGTAAGCCGAGGGGGCGGCGTGGCAGTGGCAGTGGCAGCGGCAGCCCGGCCGCTGCTGGCACGGTGCAGCGAGCGGTAGGCGGTAGGGGGGGGGGGGGGGGGGCACGCGCCCACGCGGCCGCCCAGCATTCTCCGTTCTCCGCCGTGCTTATCTGGGCGGCCCTCGCCCCCGGTGACTCCGGGCGACCGTCGGCGGGGCGCAGGGAGGGCGCCGCGGGGCACGCCGGCCTTCCGAGATGTACTCCGCTGCCCCGCCGGCGGCCCTGCCCTGCCGGCCCCGCTGGCCCTGCTATGGCCCTCTGCTGCGACCGCTACAAGATTGCAGCCTTTCACGTTGCGAGCAACAAGATGGATGGGGAGAGGCAGTACTCGGAGCCACGAGGGCAGAGCCGGCGATAAGAGTGGGAGCGGGAGAGAGAGAGAGAGAGAGAGAGAGAGTGAGAGAGAGGGAAGAGAAGAGAACACCCGGGAGTGCGGTGGGCCGGCGTGGGCGGTCCAGCCGGCCCAAAGCAGTCCTTGGGGCCCTGGGGCGCCGCGGCCCGCCAGGTGGGGGCGGCCCAGCGGCCCAGCGGCCCAGCGGCCCAGCGTCCCGCGGGTGCGAAACCCTACCTATCGGACGGCTCACAGCATCGCAGGCGGTCGCGCAGTGGCGGGGGGGGGGGGGGGGAATTACTCGTGAATCCCGCTGTGTGCGTAATATTAGCCAACCATCAACCTTCTCTTCCTCCCAGTTCCACGTATTTCCGAGTCGTCCAGCACGATAGTTCCCCCCCGTTGTGTCCGCCCGCCGACCGCGCCTGGCCGCGTCTCCCCCCGTCTCTCTTCGCCGAGCTCCGCCACGTGCCGAGGCCGGGGTCGTCAATCGTGGAGGCAGCCGGGAGCGGCGCCGGCCTCGGCCCGCCGAGCTGTCACTCGCCGCCACGCACCGCCTCGCCCCGCCTCGCCCCGCCCCGCCACGCCCCGCCTCGCCACGCCCCGCCTCGCCCCGCCACGCCAAGGCCCCCGCGTGCGGCCGTGGGACAACAGCGTCGGCCGCGAGACCAAAACGCGATCAGCCGAACCTTTCTGATTTTCATTCACACCTTTTTTTGGGGGGACCCAGAAATAAACAGGGAAACAAGGACAGTGGCGCAAAACGGGGGCGCCGGGCGCCGCGCGCCGCCGCTTCCCTATCAAAGGATAAACTCGTTACCCCGAAACCCTTTTGCGCATTGTGTCCTTGCAGTCCTTGCGGGGCGCCGCGCCTCGTGCGGAAAGCCTGGCCAGCACCGGGCTCCGGGCTCCGGGCGGGGCGGCGAGAGCGGCGAGAGCGGCGAGAGCGCGCGGGCGGGGCCAAGAGCCGTTTCCGTGACTTTCCGGGGGAACTCCGGGCCCGAGTACTTCCGGGCTTGCGGGCCGCCGCCGCCGCCGCTAGCACCGCCGCCGCTCCTTGTCGCTGCTGCTGCTGCAGCGGAGCGCTTTCGCAGCGAAAACAACAGCGGGGTGACCTGGGTTTTGCAGTGGCCGTGTGTGTGTGTGTGCACACACACAGAAACACCCCACGCGTGTACGAAATCCCACCCAGGTCCGCCCCGCTAGTACCCTCCAGCCTTGAACTGAATCACTTTAGTGAAAAACTCGACCAAAATCGGAACAAAATTTTGTCGAGGGAACTTTCCAGTTCCACCTTTCATTCCCAGAGTCCTGGCGCGATTTTTCGTAGCAGGCCGGCTGCATGCGGCTATGCGCCTGACAAGTGCTGGACAGCTATTTCAGCGAGCCCCGCCGGCACGCGCCGCCACGCGCCGCCACGTGCCACACGACCAGCAGCCACCGCACTCCTCGGAGCAATACGGAGCGCACGGCCGCGGGTACGCGGAGAAGCGCACCGGACGCCGGGAAGGGAAGCCGATGGCGGGGAAGGAATCGGAAGGAACCGGGAGGAACCGGAAGGAGCTGGAACCGGAAGGAACCGGAAGGACGGGACGGCGCTTATCTAAATGCTGCTCGCGCCGCGGTGTGTTTTCTAGCTGCTACTGCAGACCGGGCCGTCAGAACTTTCGTCTCTGCGGCTGCCAGATTCAGACGACGCCCCTGACGGCGGCCGCTGCAGGGGGACGAGGCACGGCCAGGAGGGAATAAGAGCGAAACAAAAGATTGTAGCCGGCGGGGAGAAGAAAAAACCTAAAAATTGAGGTAAATCCCCTGTTGGTCTCCCCGGATGTATTACGGCGTGACCGGCACGGAGCCCGGGCGCCGCTCGCTGTATAAAGATGGGCCGAGGCACCCCGCCGCTGTCTCTTTGCGCCTTCAGGCTCGTTTCCTGAGGGAGAGAGAGAGAGAGAGGAGAGAGAGAGAGAGAGAGAGAGAGATCGTTATTTTTAATTAGGGCCACCCGGGGCCGCGCTAAAGCGCTGCGGCGTTGCGCGCGTCATAACGTTACGTAGGATTGTTTAGGCGGCCGCCTCTCTTTTTATATGGACGCCGCGTCGCAGCGCGAGCCGAACGCTCTCCTTAGAAAAATTAACATTTTTAGCAGCTTATGGATATAGCAAGTCATTTTTGCCAGGGCAGCTAAAGCAATTATTCTAGCTACTGCAGCCAATCAGATTCTAATTATCCATATTTGCAAAACTGCACTGCCGCAAGCCCTGCCGCAAGCACTGCGTGCATATAATCGCCGGTGGCCTTCGCCCCCCTCCCCCCCCCCTCCTCCGTGCGTGTTGCATTATGGGATGCAGACTCGGAGCGCCTCATCATTAATGCACGCTGCTGAGACGTCATGAAGGCGAAGAGAGAGAGGGAGTGAGAGGAGAGAGAGAGAGAGAGAGAGAGAGGGAGGGAGGGAGAGAGAGAGAGAGAGAGAGAGAGGAGAGAGGGAACGGAGGGCAGGACGGACGGGGCGAAGGGGGATTTGCTGGCCCGTAGGAAATTGCTTCGCTAAGGGTGTTACCTTCCAACTACCCCCGGGCCCCGGGGTCAGTAGGCAAAAGACGTCAAACCCCTCTTCATTTAGAGAGACAGAGAGAGACAGAGAGAGAGAGAGAGAGAGAGAGAGAGAGAGAGAGAGAGAGAGAGGGGGGCGGAGGGTGAGTTCAGAGGCATGCGTGAAAAGGATAGAAAAGTAACGAAAAACGTGCTTTCGGTATGCATAGGCATCGGATTACAACGGCGCGCAAAGCCTTTAATTATTTTTTTTTCTCTGCAGAATTCTAATTGGGCTGGTATTTTTTTTTCGGTTGGTGTACGCTCGCATCGGCCGCGATCTTCAGCTACTTTGAGGGATTGTCAAGGACTGTGTGGAGGCGTGTGTGGCCTCCAGTGGGGGGCACCTGGCCACGAGTCGCCCTCAGCAGCCGAGCCGCTCTCATGTTAGTTGGCCGCCACGCGGTAACGACCACACGCCGCCCCGGAACGGCCCCCATTGAGTTGATAGATGAGGGCCGGTGTCAAGTGAGCGCTCACCCGCGGTAGTTCCTGCGTTTGTTTGCTGAGTTCCATGTGTGTGTGTGTGTGTGCGCGCGCGTGGCGAAGTGAGAAACGCTCATATTACGCGAGCGCTGCGGGGAACAGAATGGGCGGGGGGGGGGGGGGCATGTCCCACTATGTTGGTTTTAGTACCTTTTCAGGGGTATGGGTTGCAAACGTCTCCCTCTGCTGTGGGGCATAAGCTCGGGGCGGTGATGCCGCGTCTGGCCGCCCCCGCCCCCCGTCGGCTGGCAGACATTGCGCCTCTTGGTACCCGCGCGCGCCTGCACACTATTTGCGCTTCCAGTGAACACGGCGCGGGACCCCCTGGCTGTCGGGTCTTACGGTAATGGTGGCCAGAGCGCCTCCCGCCCGCGACCCCCGCTCTCTCCTTCTCTCTCCCTATCCCTCCACCGTTTTCTTTTCTTCTCTCTCTCTCTCTGACCGCCCCTTTCGAACAAGGGGTGCGCTGTACCCGGACGTAAGTAAGAGACCACTCCCCGCTGGGTAACCAGCCTGCCTACCGGCCCGGCGGCGCTGCCCCCGGCTCCCTACTCCCGACGTCCTACTCCCTACTCCCGACTCCCTACTCCCGACTCCCGACTCTCTACTCCCTACGCCTTTCCTCGCACCGCGACGACGCACTGTGCTGCGGGCTGCGCACTGCGCCTTGAGAGACGGCACCCGCCGCGGTCTGGGCTGTGGCCGAGACTAACGGGCGAGCTCATAACCGCACGGCCGTTTAATTGCCGAGCAGGACAACCGGGGCGCGGAGGGGGAGGAGGGGAGGGGGCGGACAGTACTGGCCGCAGACGGGATGAGCTCGCGGGGCTCCGGCAGCGCGGACCCCGGCTTAAAGAAAACACAACGCGTTCTCTCATCGGCGGCCACGCGCCTCGCTGGAGACGCTCTGCGGCGGATCAGCCGGAGGATGGGAATGGAACGAAATGAAGCGTCCGGCGCCCGACCGCCGCCGCCACCACCACCGCCGCCGCCGCCGCCGCTGCTGCTGCTGCTGCTGCCCTTCTGGCCGGCCAGCGGGCGGACGTTTGAAAGTGCTCCGATATCCTGTGGGGCAATCGTAATCTGATTGGACCTCGCTAATCACATTTTTGCATGTCTGCGCTGCGTACGGGGCTGGCGTGTGGAGGCAGGCGCCCCGTTCCCCAGGAGCCCCCCCACAGGGCCCCCACAGGGCCCCCCACAGGGCCCCCCACAGGGCCCCCCACAGGGCCCCCACAGGGCCCCCCACAGGGCCCCCCACAGGGTCGGCGGCGGCAGCGGCCCGCGGCGGGGGCACAGGCGGCACAGGCGGTACAAGGCCGGCCTCTCCAGGCTGCACCGGGTGGCGGCGTGTGACGGCGCGTGGCTGCGTGTGTCCGCGCGTGGCTGCGTGGCGTGCCGGCCGTGTGCCCGGGCTGCCGCAGGCCGCAGCGGCCTCGCCCGGGCCGGGCGCACGGTGTGTTGCCCCGCCGTTGCAGCCGGACGTAATTTGACTTCATAATTAATTCGGCCAGCTCCCGAAATATTTAATTGCTATTTCCAATCCCCGCAAGTCCCTCCCGGCCCGCGGTGCCCCTTGACCTGCACCTGCGAGCATCCTCATCCTCTGCGGGGGGGGGGGGGGGGGGGACCCGCGGCGGACCGTGTCCGGGAGGGCGGGCCGGCCGGCTAAACGGATGGCCGCGTTTTCATCCCTTAATCGAATCCGTGCGAAGGGCACATAAAAAGACTTTGCCGTCCCTCCGGCCGTGATCCGACGCCAACGAGAATTCCAGCCCCGTTTTTCAGCCCGTTTGTTGATATCGCGTCACGCGGGCGGGCGGCGGCGGGGGGCGGCTGGGGGGGGGGGGGGGCAAGTTCTGGCGACTTGGCGCCATTGTTCCCAACTTGACTGGGTGTCGCCCGTGTCGCACCGGCCCTGTTTCCGACCTCAAATGTGACCCGGCTAAGCCTGAGCCGCCCCCCTCCCCCACCACGACCATTCCTACCCTACTCCAATCTCGCGTCGAGCGCAGTCCGTTCCGGACCTCTTTTGCAAACTTTTGGCGCGGCGAACTCTCTTTTCTAATACGGCGTCCCGAGACGGCCCGCGGCGCGCCCGCCTGCCTGCCGCTCAATCCGTCGGCCACACATCGGCCCGGGTCGCTGGGCCCCGCCGTACCGCCGTGACCCGGGAGTGTCGTGCCACGGCGCCGGGCCCCGCGGCCCCGCGGCCCCGCGGCCACAAAGTTTTAAGCCGCTCCTGAAATTGCGTTATTTATTTCGGCTACTACGCCCGGACCACGCCGATGGGCGGAATCTTGTTTCACGCAGCTTCCCCCTGATTTCGTGGGGAGAAAGGAAACTCGGGAAAGCTTCATGCTGGAGACAAACACGTTGTCCCAATGCGACTGGTTTGATTCACTGTTTTTTTAAAAAAAATTCCAACGCCATATAATCGCTGAGTGGTCCTCGGCGATAAATAAATTGGGGCGCACAGCACTGCCTGCCCCGCGGTGGCGGGCGACTGCTCTTTGCGCCCGACTTGTTACTCGCGTCCTTGCACGCCGCTCCCCACATCACGATAAAAAGGCCCCGGCCGGAAGCAGGCAGGACCCGAGGCCGCGGCGCCACAGGAAAGCAGTGCCCGAAAAGGCCCCCGCGCCTTGCAGGCTTTCCGGTGGTCGTTAAAAGTTGGGCGGCGCTACCGGTGCAGGTCAGGCCGCCGGGAGCAGAGTAGCGGGTGGCGGACGGGGCGGCGGCGGCTCCTCCCTGCCGACGGCGACGCCATTGAGGTGCGCCTGAAGTGCCCGGGAGGGACACGGGGGCGGCGAGAGCCGGGGAAACAGCGTGTCGTGTCAGGCGGGGCGGGGTCGCTGGTTAATGAAGGAGATATGATCTCAAGAGCCGGTAAAGGCCACCCGCTTCGGGCGCACGCAGGCACAGCAGTCAATATAGTGAGTATCGCGTCGTCGGCGTGCGGAGCGCCGGCCCGGCAGCCCGTCGTGGACTCCGGCCGCAGCGGCGCTCGGCGTGCCCCGGCCTCGTCCGCCCCGCCGCCTCCCGCCCGCCCCCCGCCAGCTCCTGACCACCTTCACAGGGGCGATGAATATTCAGCCCCGTGACGGACTGTCGGCACACAAAACCCTTGCCCCCGCAATCCTCTAGATTACCCCCCCGCCTTCGGCCGTCTTTCTGTCCCCCGCCGCCGCCGCACCGCCGCCGTGCGGCCTGCGGACGACCCTTCCTGGACCACTCCGGTGATCATGTTAATGAGGCCCGGTGCCGATGCCGCGCCGGGTAGTGGCCGGGGGCCGGCGCCGCCTCTCGGAAGCGCGGAGGGGAAAGAAAGGCCAATCCCGCGGAGCCTGCTCTTCCGGCTGCCCTGACCGGCCGAGCGGGAGCCCAGCGGGAGCCCAGCGGGAGCCCAGCGGGAGCCCAGCGGGAGCCCAGCGGGAGCCCAGCGGGAGCCCAGCGGGAGCCCAGCGGGAGCCCAGCGGGAGCCCAGCGGGAGCCTAGCGGGAGCCCAGCGGGAGCCCAGCGGGAGCCCAGCGGGAGCCCAGCGGGAGCCCAGCGGGAGCCCAGCGGGAGCCCAGCGGGAGCCCAGCGGGAGCCCAGCGGGAGCCTATTGAGAGCGCCCGCCGCGTATGCAGTCCCGTCGGACACGGGTGTGCTGCGGGTCTGCCTACCCGGGCCGTGGCAGGCGGCCGGCGGCGGCCGTCCCTTGCATGCCACGGAGCGCGCTGACGGAGGGGGCCGTGCGGGGCGGTGCGGGGCCCCGGCCGGCGCACTGGGAGGGGCGCGCACTTGTTCATGCACCTCACGCTCGCGCCGCAGAATTGAAAAACCGGCGCGGCGTGCACTCGCATGGGCCGCGACAGCGACGCACGGCGGCACGGCACGTACGCCTTGTGACTGACGCGGTGACTGCACAGTCTGCCAGCAGCGGCCCTCTGTCAGCGCGGGCCTCCGGGCCTCCGGGCCTCCGGGCCTCCGGGCCTCCGGGCCTCCGGGCCTCCGGGCCTCCGGGCCTCCGGGCCTCCGGGCCTCCCCTCTCCCGCGCTGAAATTACAGACCGCCCCTTCCTCTCGCAATAATGCACCGCCGCCGCCAAACTTGCCTTTGAGAGTGCGCAGGGGAAAAAAAGAGCGGGGTCGAAGAGAGAGACGGAGAGAGAGAGGTAAGGAAGAAGGAGGGAAGAGAAAGGGCGGCGGTGTCCCCTTTAGGCCTTCCCGGAGGAGGCCCCAATGATATTGCGAGGGGGAGCATGCAAAAACGAAGGCGAAAGTCAAAGGCCACCCGCACGGCCTCGGAAATTAGTCTGGTCTGGTGGAGCGGCCGAGGCCAGCCGGGGCTGGCGCTGGCGGGCAGGTGCGGTACCTCAATGAGGCCGGCGGCGCCGGCGGCCGGCAAGTGCTTTGCATTTACAGTGGGCGCCCGGAGACCTCCTCGCTTTATTTCGGTTCGGGCGCTCTCGCTCGTCAGCCGGGTGCGGCGCGCGGACCTTCAGGACCTCGACTCAACACTGACGACACGCCCAAACCTTTTATTTTCACCGAGAAGAGCGGCGCCTAATGAACGCGCCGCGCCGCCGCCGCCTGCCGCATTTAGGGAGTATCGCGGCACCGCGTGGCGTCGCTTTTACAAACCGAGAGCGTTTCACAGGAAGAGTTTCCGATGTGTTTCCTGTAATCTGTAATTCACTTTGCTGACGGGGTCCTGTGGGCCCGGCGCGCTGTCAATGGTGCTGGCAGGGGTGGGGGGGGGGGGGGTGACAGGACATCCCGGCGTCCCTACCGGCGGCAGCTCGGGCCGCAGCCCGGCGCAGCCTAGCGGGGCGGCGCCGCCGGCTCCTGCGGTCAGCCATAAGCAGATTCCACTCCGGAGGGAGATTGGGAGGGGAGGGGAGGGGGAGGGGAGGGGGGGGGCAGTCCCAACAGGTAATCCGGCTGTCCAACGAGGCCGGGCTCCCCGGCGGCCGGCCGGCCCTGCGTGACCCCGACCACCCACCCGCCCGCCCGACTACGCCCGACACGCCGACACGCACTGTTCCCCCCGGCACTGACTCGCCGCGGGGCGCGGGCCCCGGGGCGCGGGCTGCGGGCCGCAGGTGTGTCGTGTGACCAAGGACCCTTCGATCGGCCAGCTCCTACCAGAGCCCCGCCACGCTGCTGTGGCCCCCGCCGCCGGGGAACAGAGATCGCCACCCGCGCTGCCAGAGATTATCTTCATAAATAAAAATTAAGGGAATAAATTGTTATAGGGCGGTGAGCAATAAGCAACACTGCCACAGTTAACGCCCTTTTGAAATTTATTCACTTAATTTTTTTTTATGAAGATAATCTTGCTGCGATGCTAAAATGGGCGCACAGTGTTGTGGGCACGAGGAGCTGTAACGGGGGCTGTTTCCCTCACGTCCCCGCACTTTGGCTGAGTGGACCTGAGTGCTGAGTGGCTAGAGTCGTGTCTGAGAGGCCGGGAGACCTGCCCGGGCTGCACGCCCAACGGGCTTTCGTCAATCTCAGACTTCAAACGACGGCGCGCTCACGTCAGGGCCGCCCCTCCCGTGCCCCGCCCCGAAGCGTCCCTCGCGGCCCGTCTGCGGCCGGCGGTGAACGTCCTCGCCGCCGGATAAAAGGTCAAGGGGTTTGCCCTGCGCGGAGCGGTCCCGTCCCGAGCGCTGCTGTCTGCTCGGACCTCTCTCTCGCTCTCCTGCGGAGCGCCCCGCGGGTGCGACAAGAAGGGACGCAAGCTTGCGAGGGCAGCGTTCGGAACGAGGCCGCGGTCCGGCCGCGGTCCGGCCGCGCCGCACCGGCTCTGCAGGCCCTCCCCTCGGCGGCTTTGCTCGGCACGAACCGAATCAGCCGTGCAGATTGAGCGGCGAGCCGGCCGAATCGAGTCATCCCTACACGCCCCTCACCCCTCCCCCGCCGCGCCCTTGCGATTGGTTGCCTCCTGATCCGAAGGAGGGACGCGGAGATGCACTGCTGGTCTCCGGCCCGCACTCGCCCGCCCGCCCGCCATGATCCGCGATCCGCCCCTTCGGTGTAAGCCAATCAAAAACGTCTTGAAAGGGACGGCTTGCCGCGCACTACCGACTCCCGCTTCGAGTGACGTCGACCCGATGCCCCCCCCCCCCCCCCGCGGCTATAGCCTCCCCCCCGAGGCCCCCCTGC
Organism: Megalurothrips usitatus; assembly: GCA_026979955.1. Lineage (NCBI taxonomy): Eukaryota > Metazoa > Arthropoda > Insecta > Thysanoptera > Thripidae > Megalurothrips > Megalurothrips usitatus. The sequence goes on from CM049592.1 coordinate 9,392,134, forward strand.
TGGACGTCACAGCGCTGCAGCTGCCACCCCTCCCCCTCCCCCACGGTCTGCGAGCCCAGTCCGAGGGGGCGGCGGCGCCAAGCGGCGCGGTCTTCATGAGCCCACCCGCTCACCTGGGGCACATCCGCCCCTCTGCCTTGTCCCTCCGTCGACGGAGAGAAAGGAGGTAGAGAGATAGAAAGAGAGAGACAGACAGAGAGAGAGAGAGAGAGAGAGAGAGGAGACGATCGACAAATGCAGACCCGGAGCGCCCAAGATGATGAATCAATTTCCGGCACTCAGCGGAGGAGTAGGAAACAGGGGAGGTGTGTGTGTGTGTGTGTGTGTGTGTGTGCGTGCGTGTGCGGGGTGCGGGGGACCCCGAGGCGTCGGAAGTGACTCTAAAAGAAGCCGGCTCCCAGCTCGGCCAACCCCCGCGAAGGGAACACACATGGCTGTGTGTGTGTGTGCGCGCGCGCGAGGGTGAGTGTTTGAGGCGCGAGCGTGAGTGTGTGAAGATTTATTTAATATGTTAGTGCAGAGGCTGCCAAGGCCGTAGGCCGTGCATATTCCGTTGCCCTCCCTTTCGGGCTGTGTGTACCAAGAGGATTCGCCCCCGCACCGCCCCCCGCGCCGCCTCCGCCCCGGACGATCAGGGAGAGGGCCGGGGCGGCCGGTCCCCTAACGTGCCGCCCGACCCGGGACCACCAGAACCCACCCCCCGTTTCGACGGCTCTCGACCTCTCGGACATAACAGGAAGTGATTGTGACACTTTCCCAGGGGACCTCGCCCCGGCTCGTGGGAGGGCAGCCCGAGGCCGGGAGGGGTCCCGGGGGGATGGGGGGGGGGGGGGGGGGGCGTGCCTCAGCGCCGGCCTTGTCAGCCCGCCAGCCCGCCAGCCTGCCGGCCTCGACCACGCAGAGGCGCGCGTTTGGAGACCTCTCTATCCGGACGCCAGCCGAACGGCGCGGGGTGTGTCCGCCGGGCTCTGGACTGCGCCCACGTTTCGCACGCCGAGCCCGCTCTGCTCTAATGCTGTTCAAATACAAACCTTCGCCGTTGGCGGCCGGGCATTGTGTTGGCGGCCCTGTCGGCCCTGGCGGCTGCGGGCCCGCCGACCCCCCGCCGAGAGGTGGCGCCGCATGGCGACCGCCGCGGCCCGCCAGCCCGGCACTGGGGGATAAAAACAAAAGAGCTGCGCGGCCGAGAGCCGAGAGCCGAGATCCAGACGGGGCCGGGAGCCGGGGGCCGGGCGGGGAGGTCATTCTGGGGGCGCCGCGTGTCTGCCGGGCTGTGGGAGCAGGAGGGGGAAGGATAGAACGATGCAAACCACGTGATCTTCCGCGCTGCTGTGAATACCAAGAAAAATAAGGGGAAGCAAAAGCGTAGCAAAGCGAAGCAAAGCGAAGCCGCGCGGAGACGCGGGGCGTGGAGTGGGCGGGGCCGGCGGGGCCGGAGGGCAATATCCTGCCTAGTGGCGGCGGCGGCGGCCGGTGGTTTTCGCGAGAGAATGCCAAATATTTTCCTGCCATATACGGCCATATACGGCCGGCGTGGTGTGCTCTCTCTCTCTCTCTCTCTCTCTCTCTCTCTATATATATATATATATATATATATATATATATATATATATATATATATATATATATCTCGGGGTGGCAGCGTGCCGCGCGAGGCGCCCTTCGCTCCCCACCACGGTATATGGAGGGGCATAGAGATCAAGACAAGGCGGCCTACAAAAAAAAAAAAACGAAAAGTAACTAGAAGATGAAGAGCAGGGGGCTTGCGCACAGTAGCTTTCAAAACGGAGATTGGAATTTGGAATTGGAATTTACTCCACACACAGATGTTTGTGTTTAGAAAAAAAAACTGTACTCGAGAAAAATAGTCGACACAAGTTTTAATGAAAATCATGCTCATCTTGAACAAACTATAAGAAGATCGACGAGAAGACGGTTGGTTATTCTTGCGACAGGGTCCGTGGGTGGGCGCCTGCAGCATCACCACGGGAGCCGGTCCGCTCGGGTCCGCCGCTGCTGCCGGGCGTTGCCCCGCCGCCTCCGCCGCCGCGCGCTGCAATAGCAATACCCGCGGAGACAGCGGCGGGCTGCAGCCGCCGGCAGCCGCTGCCTCAGTCTGCACACAATGCTGTCGGAACAAATTTCATTTCCGCGGACGAACGCGAGGCTGGCCGCGTCGCCTCCCCCTCCCCTCCTCTCCTCCCCTGCCGCCTAAAGTACATAAAACCACGCATGCACAGGCGGGGCTGCGCGGGGCGCAGCCAGCACGGCGCCCCCCCCCCCCGCGGCTGGCCCCAGCGTACGTACGCCTTCTTTCTGGGCGATACTTATTTGCTCGTTGCCCGCCCACGTCCCGTGTCTGAGGGATTCTTGCATCAAGCGGCGCCGACGTGCCTCGGCAGCCACGCCGACGCTGCTGACGCGGTGTGTTGTGTGCCGGCGGTGCCGGAGGCGGGGCGGTTTGTATCGCCACGTGAGCGTCTGCGGCGTTTGCGGCCCCATTCACAGCCCCGCCGCCGTGCCGCCACGCGCGCCTTCCAAGATCCGAACCCAATTCCAGGTGACAAAGGCCGTCCTCAGCCGCTGCATTAACGGCACGGCGGCGGCGGCGCACACACCCCCGGCGGCCCCAATCTCGGCCAGCAGGCAGCACACACCGGGGCCGGGGGCGTTGCGGGAAAGCCGCCCCCCGCCGCAGCGCCGCAGCTACGTGGCGCGCGAATGACAGGATGACTCCCTCAGTCGGCAGTCGATCCCCGCCCCAATCCGTCAAGCGCCGCGGCCGCGCGACAGGTACAAAGTGCAAACGGCGAGGCGCGGCGGCGGAGCGCGGGCAGCCCACGCAGCCAGCAAGCGCGCGCGGCACCGCCAGAGCAGCCAGCCAGCCAGCCAGCCAGCCATCCTGTTAGGAGGCCCTGAATAATGCGGCGAGGAGCGCGGCGGCGGCGGCTCCGGCGGCTCCAGCGGCGCGGTCTGTTGTCCTGGAAAACACGTCGCGGGCTGCGAAAATGGGGCGGACGGTGGGGAAAAAAATGAAAGTCCTTGCCGAATTAGGTGGCTTCAAATTGACGGAAGCTGTCAGCAGCGCGGCCGCGGCCTCGCGGAGTCTGGCGGCGGCGGCGGCGGGGTCAGGGGTCACAAGGGAGGGAAGGGTCGCGGCGGTCGTTATGCGGGCACGCGGCAGAGTTTGTGGGGCCGAGGCGTGACGTCACACTCGACTGCAAATAAGCCCCCGGGCCGGCCGGCACAGCCCGCGCCGTCACAGCATAGCGGCCGGGATGAGGGTGACGAATGCCCGTCGTTGGCGTCGCCACGCCCCTCCCTCCTCCCTCCCCTCCCTCCCTCCCTCTCCTTCTCTCTCTGCCTCCACGTCCTGCTCCGCGGGGAGGGAGGGAGGGAGGGGAGGGGGTCATCGCTTGCCAGCACTGTCGCCTGCGGTGAATGGCAGGGAAGGAGAGACAGAAAGAGAGCGAGAGGGAGAAAATACTTGTGTGCTGTCCAGTGAAGTTTTTTTTCCCCTCCATTTTTTTAAGCGCGTGTGTAATGTCTTTCGGCCGCCATGCTTCGCGTACGGGCGGCGCGTTTTGACACTGAACAAGATTAATGACGGGGGCCGCGTCCGGGGCGCGGCGCGGGGCTGTTTATCGGTACTCACAGCGCCGACCCGCGAGTCCTGCACCGCCTTCCGATCGTCCTCGACGAGGGCAGGACCGCTGAGGTCATCACTCTGCACACGCTGCAAGGCGCCGCCCTAGAGCGAGGAAATGCGAACCGTGTCGGGGAGAAGGTGTGCGTGTGTTTGTGTGTGTGTGTGTGTGTGTGTGTGTGACAGGGGCGGGCGTCAGGCAGGCAAAAAAAAGGGAGGAAGCGGAAAGTGGTGCGAAGGTCACCAAAGTGGCTGAAACCGAGCCATAAAATGAAAGGGGAGGCTTGTTCTGCGTCGATTAAAATTCAAGTGATGCAGAGGAGTGGGAGGGCAATCGGTTTTCGCTGGCCATAAAAGAAAATTGATGTCATGACCCGGGTGAGAGAGAGAGAGAGAGAGAGAGAGAGAGAGAGAGAGAGAGAGAGAGAGAGAGAGAGAGCGAGAGAGAGAGAGAGAGAGAGAGAGAGAGAGAGAGAGAGAGACTGGCTCTCTCGCAGTCTGTGAGTGGGGTGGTGCACGCCAGACAGATATGGTGTGATGGAGTAATCGACGTTTGAGGTCCGGCCCGGGCCGTACTGTTTATCGGGCGTCCAGCGCTGTAACGAACACGCGCCCCCGGCTCCTGCGCGTGAGGGGGGGGGGGGGGGGCACTCGATGTGAATCGCTGCGGGGCTCCCTGCGGATGTAAAAACACAAAGAATTTCTTTTATTTCACTGCTTTCTGAGAATCCACTGCGCTTGGAATCACCCAATAAGTTTTTCACTTCCGGAAAAAAAATTTCCAAACAGGTGTTGTGAAGTTGTGATGATAATCAACTGGTTTGTGCAGAACGAGTGTAGTGTGCGGCGCCTGACGGCCTGGACGGCGGCGTGTGATTGCAGTGAGCACGCCCGCCATCGTGGGCATCTGCCTGGGCGCGTCGCTGTTCCTGGTGCTGACGGCGGCGGTGACCTGCGTCTGCTACCGGCGCCGCACCCACTGGACGCAGGGCCACGAGAAGCTCGACGGCCTCAGCAAGCAGCGCGGCTCCGCCTTCGGCTCGGCCTTCGGCTCGGCCGACAAGCCGCTGGCCCTGCAGCAGCACCCGCGGCGCCCCACCGCCGTCAAGAGCCCCGCCGGCGGGCCCACGCAGTACCTCAAGAAGAGCCCCAGCCCCACCGGGCCCGGCAAGTCGCCTCCAGGGGTGAGTACTCGCTCTCAGAGTCCGCGGCTGTCGCTTATGTCACGAGTTCGGCTGTGCGGCGCCCCCCGAGTGGGCCTCCGCCTGCGGCTGCCCCCCGCCCCCCCCCCTCCCCCGCACTGCCGACGTGGGGCGCAGAATCGTTTCAACTTGGAGTCGGCTTTCATTGCCGAGAGGCCTAGCGAGCGTCTTCCAGGCCACCAGACGCACGCCGAGTTGAGGACAACGACTCAATTTTCTTCCCCCCCCCCCCCGTTCCCCAAAACGACGACGTCCCCGCTGCTTCCGAAAACTTTTCCTCACGAGCATTTTTCCGCGATGAGGCTCAAAAACGGGAGTGGAACAAGGAAACAGTAATGAGCACGTGAGCGGGTAGTATGGAACCACAGTACAGCACCTGCTCTCTGCGGGGTCCCGCCGAGTGCGCGCCCCGACGGAAGGCAGTCCCGCCAGCCGTGGGGCGGCGACAACTTCCCCGACCCGGGTGGCAGAGCAGGGCGTCTGTTTCTCAGCCGAGCGAGGGCCGCGAAGATTCCCACTGCTCTGTTTGCGAAGCGGGAGCGGCGGTATTTGTAAACGCGGAGCGAAAACGTCTGGCGTCACTTCCTAATTGGGAGCGGATTGTATTTACAGAGCCGCTGTGGCCGCTGGTCCCTGGAGTGTCCTGGACACCGCGCGCGACGCGGCTGGACCGGCCGCGGCTTGGGCAGTCCGTCCTATCCGGCATTCGGAGGCATTTTAATTTCCAGCAATAATTTTCCTTTTATTATCCGCCGCCGCCGCCGCCGCCGCCGCCGCCGCCGCCGCCGCCGCCGCCGCCACACACCCGCGGCCGCAATGCGACACGCGGGCCGCGCATCCCTTTTCTTCCCCGCCCCACACGCGCACACACACGCGCTGGGAGCTGCTGAATCTGTGGCCGGCGCAGGTCCGCCCTTGTGCTCTCCCGACGGCATCCGTAATTTACGGTTGGCATCTGAATTTTTCCGCCTCGCTTTTACTGCGACCGCGTGGCGCGGCCACTCTGCAGTTTTATGCTTCGGTACTCGCGCCGCTCTCGGGGAGCCACACACATAAATCGAGTTTGATGGCTAGCGCTGCGTTTATTAAAATACCCTCAACACCCACCCCGATCCCCCCCCCCCCCCCCACCACCACCACCAAAGTTATTCCGACATTATTTACCGGAGGTGCTAGGGGCTCCGTGCCGTGTGGCCAGCAGACTTCTTTTGGTTTAAACACTGCCAACATTTTGGGCGTGGCTCGAGGAGGGTGGGCCGCGGTGCGACGTGTCCTGAAACTGCAACTCATCTCTTCCTCTGCTCCCAGGCTGTCACCCCGACGAAGGATGCCAGGACGCCCCCCGGGGGCGGCACCAGCCCCACGGGCCCCACGGGGCTGCCCGGGCCGGGCGGCGTGCAGGCGGGGCAGGCGGCCCCCGCGGCCCCCGAGCCGGCGCGCATGTACTCGGAGAGCGAGCGGACCGCGGTGCAGCCCAGCGCCCTCTCCAAGACCGAGGTGGATGCCAACGAGAAGAACGCCTCGCGGACCGTCCTCACCGAGCCGGGGCAGCTGGGCCAGCTGTCGTTCAAACTCAGGTACGGCGGTACGGCGTTAGGGGCGCCGCCGACATGAGCGGCGCTGCGGGCTACACGGGCTCCGGCGGCTCCGTGGCGTGAATGAAACGTTTGACGAAGATCGCTCTTAGTTGTGCAGCCCCCGGGAACAATGCAAGCAAGTTTGGGGCGTGTGCGTGCTGTGCGCGCTGTGCGCGCGCGGGGGGTGTCGGCGGCCGCAGGGCGGGCATGACTTGCCGCCTGATGCCGCCTCGTCACACCGTATAGAGCCCCTTTGTCTTGCACAATATGCCCTTTCCCCCGCCTGGCACGCCCATGCCGACGCGTCCCTCGCATTACGCCGCAAAGTTCTGTTCCGCGCCGCGCCCGCAGCGGGCGGCAGAGCCGGCTCGGCTGCGCTAGAGTCCTGGCTTGTGGGGCGTTTGAGGGGGACTTGGTTCTTGAAGACCAATAATCACGCCAAGTGTTTTACATGCTCCCTCTCCTCCTCCGCCTCGGTCGCTGCCGAAAGGGCGGTCCATAATATCTTTAGATACATTTAATAACAGTGCAGGGTAGCGGGCGGAAGCGGTAGCGGGCGGTGCACAGATAGGATCTCGCCGCACAGTGCATTGCATATCCAGGGGCTGCCGGCCGGGGGCCCGCGCCGAGCCCCGCGGCTGCCGCTGCTCTTTGTGTGGTCGGGAATTCCAAAACACGGGGCTCTCATTTGCCTCCATCGGGGGCCCGCAAGCCGGCGACCTGGTCACAGCGCCTATTAGTGATTCCGGAACACAAACCATTAATGCTGCCAACCCCTGAATGCCAATGGGCCGATGCTATCGCGGGCTGCGCGCCGCCGGGCAACCAGTCTGTGCCGAAAAACCGACCAGAAATGGACGAGCGGAATAAGAACCGCCGACCAGAGGAAGATGTCCTCGTCGGAACCGGGGAACGGCCATGTGGGAAGCGGAGCTGCGGGAACTCGAACCTCCCGCATATCACTCACTTTTGCTCGCCTTCCCCGCTCAACAGTCCAGAGAGCGCCCTCTGCCCATCATCGGCCACCTCGCAGGCGGAGCGCGGCAGGGCGCGTTCAAGGGCGCAACATGCTATCTTGAAAACACATTCGGTCGGAAAAACGGTCCTGAATAAATGGCACCATTACTGCTGGGAACAGCGAGCAGCCTGTCTACCCACCCCACCCCCTCTTCGGTCTACTTTTTCTGCGCCCTCCTGTGAACAGTCCTGCCGGCCCCACTCCGGCCAGTGGCTCTCACCCGTCACAACGCGCACACACACAGTGCTCCCTCCATTCTCTCTCTCTCTCTCTCTCTCTCTCTCTCTCTCTCTCTCTCCCCCACACACACACACACACCCGCGTCCGCAGGCTCTGGTAAAGAAAGGAAGCATTCTAGCGGACTATGATCCAATCCAGGAAGCTCAGGGTGGACTGGGTCTCACCGAGCCGGCGGACAAAAAGGAAGGAGAAGCCACTGGTGGGATTTCTTAATGGGTTTCGAACGCATTTCCCCAGGTATCGCCAGGACAAGAGCACTCTGGTGGTGACGGTGGTGAAGTGCAAGAATCTCCCGGCCAAGGACCCCGGCCTGGGAAGCTGTGACCCGTACGTCAAGCTGCAGCTGCTCCCGGACAAGCAGCACAAGGTCAAGACTCGGGTGCTGCGCAAAGCGCGCGACCCCCAGTACGACGAGGACTTCACATTCTACGGCATCAACGCAAACCAGTTGCAGGTACGCCGTTCGCAGTCGAGCTCGAACATGAACAGTGGGACGGACAGGTACTTGATAAACCTCCTCCCGTTGCAGAGTATCACTCTTCACTTTGTGGTGCTGAGCTTCGACCGTTATTCCCGGGACGACATCATCGGAGAGGTGTTCTGCGCCCTGGGCTCCGTTGACCTGAGCAACAAAGACAATCACCAGCAGATGATCACCAAGAACATCCTTCCTCGCAGTCTCAAGGTATGTGTGGCCACATCTGCATTACGTCTGTTTTCTCAATTTGCTGGTGGTAGGCCGATAACTTTGCGTTCTTGTGTAGATTCGGTCACAGGGCCGCGGAGAGATCCTGGTGTCTCTGTGCTGGCAGCCGGCCGCTAACAGGCTCACAGTCGTCATCCTCAAGGCCAGAAACCTGCCAAAGATGGACGTGACAGGATTGGCAGGTTAGTTCTCAAGAAATTCAGAGCAAAGTCAGTGCAAAGAGTATCACCCCCCCCCCCCCCCCCCCGTGCGATGCGGGGCCTCCTATTAGAAACTTTGACGAATCTTCCGTATTCTTTATTTCAGATCCTTATGTGAAGATGTACCTGTTGGTCGGAGGTCAGCGTGTAGCCAAGAAGAAGACACATGTGAAGAAGCGTACTCTCAATCCGGTCTTCAACGAATCTTTCGTGCTGGAGGTGCCGGCGGGTGCCGAAGGCCTGGAGTCTGTCTCTCTCGAGTTCCTGCTCCTGGACTGGGATCGCGTGACGAAGAACGAGGTATAAGCTAATGACATTTATCGTACCCAAAACAATGCGTTTGAGATAGAAGAGAAAATGTGGTTGATACAAAGCAAACAATATTCTTATAATCGTTTTATTTCCCGTTTAGGTCATTGGACGTTTGGAACTGGGAGGCTCACGGTGCACAGGCTCAGCGCTGCATCACTGGAACGAAGTGTGCAACTCACCGCGTCGGCAAATCGCTGAGTGGCACAAGCTGAGGGAATAGAAGCGCTCAGCATTTATTTACATTACCTTTCCTTCCCGAACCGCCATGTAACAACATAACCCTTGCGTACCATGACCGTAGGGCTTGTCCCTCATAGCGCGCTGGCAGCTACTCACTACTTTTAGGTACTTGTTTATTATCGGTGGTTCCAACGACTGTCTTGCATATATTATATATAAATGTTAAAAATATTGTATCAAATGCTACCGATCTCAAAGTGTTATTCAGATGGCATCCCATGTGACCAATCGAAAGCACATATTTGGAGAATATTCAGATATTAGACGTAACGTGGGCTTGAAGCACTAACATTGTCAACAACACATTACCAAAATCAAAATTTCTTCAGGATTATCAGGTAGAAAAATGTTTCTATTTCAGATTCGAAATAATTCATCAGTTTAAAGGGAGCTAATTTCACTGGAATCGTTTCTAAGCCCCATTGTGCCTCCCGCTTCGAAGCTAACGTATGACAATCTGTGGACATGTGTTAACGGGAACGAAGATGATGCCGGAAAGCAGGAGAAGGCCTTCTTCAAGATTGCATTCAACGTGTCCAGCAAGATTCAACCGCTACTATGGAACATCACTGCACCCAAGGCGAAGAATGCTTGGCTGAAACTGAAGCAGAATTATGGAAACCTCACCAGCGCCGGTAAGATGGATCTCCTGAGTAGAATGTTTAGTTTGAAGCAAGTGGATTTTCCAACAGTGCAAGACTATCTTCAAGAAATTACTTTCACTCAAGAGAAACTGGTAGAAATTCAGAAAGGCTTTGAGGACGAAGTGGTAGCTTATCGAATGTTGATTGGTCTCTCTGATGAATATCAAACGCTTAAGATAGCTTTGGGCAGTCTCGACAAGCAGCTAACCTCTGAGTTTGTAAGGAACAAGATACTCAGCTGTGCACCAGCATCCAGTACAGAGAATGTTCTCCTTGTTAGAAGAAATGTCACGTGCTACTTCTGTAAGCAAGAAGGTCATTACAAGAATGAATGTAGAAAGTTCAAGAGGCAGCAAGAGAGGAACAATCAGACTGGCGGAGCAGGGAACAAGAATCCAAACAAGAAAAACTCTCAGGTCGTGAGCAATTCAAGCCATCATGTCAACGATGAAGAAGTTCAAGAAGAGGTCTGTGTCCTTGCAGTCCATGTGGAGGAAGACACAGGTGATTCATCAGATGGACAAGATCCTGATGAATGGCAGATGCACCACACTGCACAGGTGGAACCACTTGAAGCTGTAATGGCAGCAGCTGACAGTGAAGCGGTCGAGACTTGGTTGGTGGACTCTGGATGCACCAGACACATGTGCAAGAGTAAGAAGAATTTTATATCTCTGAAACCTACCAGTGTAAAGGTTACCACAGCCAACAATCAAGTAGAGCGGTGCCCTGGGATAGGTGATGTAAAGTTGAACGTAGCAGAAGGAGAGGTTACTGCTAAGAATGTCTTGTTAGTCCCTGGATTGTCTAATAACCTTCTGTCTGTTGCAGCCTTTGTTGACAGAGAGTATGAGGTGAGATTTAATAAGAATGGATGTTTTGTAGCAGACCAGCATGGAAGAGTTGTTCTAACAGCATCAAGAGCTGGAAATCTCTTTGTGGTTAAAGACTACAGAACTGTAGAAGCAGTGGCATTGGTGACTGTGGCGAGTGAGCAGGAGCTGTGGCATCGGAGGTGTGGCCACCTTAGTGTGAGTCAGATGAGACAACTGAAAAATCAAGTAAGTGGATTGCAACTGGAAGTAGTTCAACCGAAGAGCTGTGTCACCTGCTGCAAGGGAAAGATGGCAAGAGCACCATTCCCAACTAGTGTAACTCCACGTGCCAGTCAGCCTCTTGAGTTAATCCACTCTGATGTCATGGGCCCCATGAACATTGACACATTTTCAGGCGGAAAGTATGTCCTTTTATTTATTGATGATTTTAGTCGCAAGATGTTCATTTACATCCTCAAGGGCAAGGCTGAAGTGTTCGAAAGCTTTAAACAGTTTAAAGCTGTTGTAGAAAATCAAACTGACCTCAAGATCAAGATTTTTCGAACAGACAATGGGGGCGAATATGTCTCAAAGGATTTTGAGTCACATTTGAAGCTGTGCGGAATTATTCATCAAACTTCCACTCCTCACTCCCCTCAGCAGAATGGAACGAGTGAAAGGGCGAACAAAACTGTGATTGAGATGACCAGGTGCATGTTAATTGATTCCAACCTTGACCGCAGATTCTGGGGTGAAGCAGCCAGGACCGCAGTGTATGTTAGGAACAGATCCCCCTCATCTGCACTGGATGGGAAGGTTCCAGAGGAAGTTTGGACTGGCCGTCCAGTGAGGGTTGACCATTTTAGAGTTTTCGGTAGCCCTGCCTTAGTTATGATTCCTAAAAGAGAAAGAAGAAAACTTGATGATAAGGCAGAAGAAATGATTTTCATTGGATACTGTGAGACCTCAAAATGTTGGCGGTTTACTAACCCTAAATGCTCTACCAAAAAGGTGGTCAAGTCCAGGGACGCCAAGATCCTTGACCACGAGGTATGTCAGTCCAGGGCAACAACTACCGAAGAACCTGCTATCATTGAGGTTGTTAAAGAACCTGCTGAAGAGAACCTTGATGACACCATCCCCGAGAACCATGGAGAAGGGGACACTGACGCCGTTCCTGACCCTCTTAACTTGTCTAACCTCTCTGATTCTAGTGCTGATCAGGACTTGGAGTCGGTGAGAAGGTATCCTTTAAGAGAAAGGAAGACAACCCGGAGAGATGACCATGTGTACTATGCCTCCTACTTCAGTGAGGATCCACAGACGGTCGAGGAGGCCCTGTCTCGCCCAGATGCCAGAGAATGGAAGAGAGCTATGGATGAAGAAATGAAATCACTCGATCGTCACGGTACGTGGGAACTAGTGAGTAGACCTGATGGCAGAAATGTCATTAGTAGTAAATGGGTGTTCAAACTTAAAACTGATGCTAGTGGGACACCAGTCCGCTACAAGGCACGCTTGGTGGCTCGTGGTTTTAATCAACAACATGGAGTTGATTATTTTGAAGTATTTTCACCCACAGTTAGTTTCTCAAGCTTCAGACTTTTACTGGCATTAGCAGTCAAGAATGACTGGAGTATTGAACATCTAGATGTAAAAACGGCATTTTTGCATAGCAAGTTGCAAGAAGAGGTATACCTTGAACAACCCAAGGGTTATTCAACAAGTGATGCAATGGTGTGCCGTCTTAACAAGGCCATTTATGGACTGAAGCAATCCTCTCGTTCATGGTACAAAACTGTTGAAACTGTCTTATTGGAGATGGGATTCAGAAAGTCACAGACTGAACCCTGCGTGTTTTACAAGACCAGTGGGAAGGAAGTAATCGTTGTCACTGTGTATGTCGATGACATTTTGTACTTCAGTTCCTCCAGGCAATTAGCAGAAGAACTCAAGACCAACCTTGACAGGCACTTTGAGATTCAGTACCTGGGTCCAATTCAAAGCTACCTGGGAATCCGCTTCATCAGGACCAGTGAGGGACTTCAGCTGGATCAGACATCCTACATCTCTAAACTCCTTCAGAAGTTCAACATGGAGGACTGTAAGGCCGTTGCTACACCACTTAGCTCTTCCAAGCTTGTTAAACCATTGTCATGCTCTGAAAACAGGCCTTATCAACAGCTTATAGGGTGCCTCATGTACTTAACTGTGGCAACACGCCCTGACTTAGCATATGCTGTCTCTGTATTGAGCCAATTCAATACCTGCTATTCAGAAGAGCACTGGATTGCTGCCAAACGTGTGCTTAGATATTTGAAGGGAACCCTCAACTACCACCTGCATTTCTCTAAAACTGGTTGTGATTTCCTTGCTTACACAGATGCTGATTGGGGCAACTGTCAGGACGACAGACGATCGTATTCTGGAAACGTGATTCTTATGGCTGATGGAGCTGTCTCATGGGATTCAAGGAAGCAACGTTCAGTGGCACTTAGCAGCGTAGAAGCGGAATATGTTGCTCTGACAGACTGTGCCAAGGAGGCACTGTTTCTCACGTCAGTCATGGAAGAAATCTTGGGGAAAAAGACCTCAATCAACATCAGGTGTGATAGTCAGGGGGCTATCGCTACCGCACAGCATGAAGGTCCCACCAAGAGACTCAAGCACATAGACATTCGTCTTCACTTCATCAAGGCACTTATTCAAGATGGAAGAATGAAGATAGAGTATGTACCAACTGAGGACATGGTCGCAGATGCCCTAACAAAGCAGCTATCGGCTGAGAAGCACAGAGGTTGTATTCTTCAGATGGGAATGCTTGCTTTTCCTTAATACACCCTTTTGTTGCTTTGTCATGTAACTTCAAATTAACAACATAATTAACTTGCATTTGTTAACCTTGTTGTTCCCTTCCTCCTCTATTTCAGATTCGAAATAATTCATCAGTTTAAAGGGAGCTAATTTCACTGGAATCGTTTCTAAGCCCCATTGTGCCTCCCGCTTCGAAGCTAACGTATAAACATCAACTAGTTTCAACTCATTTTAAAAAATGGAATATTCTAATACATTTCTTCGCGTTTGTAACATAGTGTCTAGTGTACAGTTGTAGTTTCAATTCGTTAGCAAGATTATGACTTCTATGAACTGAACGAATCACATAGAATGTTTTCGATGGGTGGAGCGTCAATATTTTGCGCTACATGTGGTTGTGATCGCTTTGGCTAAAATTTTGCAGTGACACACGACACGGCTTTAGCAACATGAAACATATTTGCTATGACGTACTTATTTTTTTTAAGCACGTTTGAAATCGGATGCTCAAAAAAGTTTAAAATGAAATGTTTCAAAACACTGCAGCCACACTTTGCTTCATCAATCTAGAAATAGTGCGCTCTGTTGCTGTCTGCGGGCAAAATTAAATGGCGCCGCCCTAGAATTTTGTGCGGTTATGAAATGTATATGTTAAGGCTTCTACATCAAGCAGACCAATTTGATAGAAATCGCTTTCGCTTCGTGTATTTTAAAATATGGACTAGTGTCTATTAGGGCAGGGTAAAGCAGAGTTTGTTGGGAGCCAGTTTTAGTCTGTTGGACTGTCTGATAACAGTCCTGTTTGTCTTCCTTTCTTCGTGCACTTCACGTTTTTACCAGGATTTTAACCGTGTCGATTGAAAAAGACACACAATTTAAAGCAATTTCCATTTAAAATGCTGCATATCATATGTCATGTAAATTAAGGGAACTTTTTAGAAAATAGTCCATGGTTAGGTATAGTCACAAGTGTCAGATCAGTTTTCTAGATTGCATGTAATGGTGTATATTGCCCATCAATGTGTTTTCAGCCCGAGCTGGCCACCATACCTCTGCACCCACGATTTTCCACTATTGAATGATTTCGTTTATAATTGTGAGTTAGGCAAGGGAGACTGATTTATGACTCTCGATTCTTGGTGGGGTCAGATCAACGAAGAGAACGTCGTAAAATTTTACAATCAAGATTGTAGGTTCTAAAACTGTACATACTTACTTTTCCTACTACTATCATGCTTAGTTAAGTTTGCGAATTGCACCCTTAATGGTGTGCTTTGTGTAGGAGATGATTAAAATGAGACCATGAAAAAGCAGAATGTCGATGAATTAAGTGAGTCACTACTGGTAGTATTATTTGTATTGCTATGCATTTTATGAACAGTTTCAGAAGAAAAGAAAGGCTTACTTATTTCTAGATATTCGGGTTTACGCGAGAAGGGCTGGCTCCCTGGATGTTAGAGTTCTAGATTTCTGTTACTCTCGACTTTCTTATTATTTTTCACATTGTGCAGTGCGGAAATTCTTGACATGGTTATGATTGGTTCTATATCAGAGTTTGAACTGAAAATTCTATGTTTTTGGCATAGTTTCCTCTATACATTTAGGGAAAGATCAAAATAATAGTGGAGGGGTCTTCTTAAATATGACATTTGATATTTAACCAAAGTACCAGCACGAATTATTTCCAGACATTACATAAGGCTACATTCGTATCATCTCACTTCGATGTAGTGTATTCTTTTCTCTAGAGTTGTCCTGAAAATTATCCGTTATGATTTATTATCTGAGCTTTGCGAAACTGGTTGGTAGCCATGAGACCTCCATTTCTTATGCTTGTGCAGCACAGATTCATACGGATGAAGTATGAACTTGATATAAACATTGGTCAATGAACTGATGTCATAATGATCACTTTCGCATTTTGTTGTGGGCTTTATTTTATTTTAGGACTATGAGGTAAAATTAAACAATTTCTCGGTTCGTGAACTTCATGCCCAGGACTTTTCTGTTGCGAAGGACAGATGGTGGTCCAGAATACATACTTACGTTGTTTTCAGGTAACATGTAGCTTTGGCTGCATACTTGTTCTTCACATAGAAAATTGTAAAACATAGCAGTGTGTTATATTTTCTCAATCTCAGTTTGGTCAGCACAAAAATAAAGTGTGAAGATATAGTATATGTAAACGTGAATGCGTTTTAATTATCCCTGTCGACCCACTGTCATGTATTGCCTTACAAGGCTCAGCGCTCTGCGAATCAATGCGCTTCTCCGACTAGGCTCCAGAACGGAAGTGGAAGGAACAGAATACTTCCAGAGCGGAAACGAGCAGTATGAAAAATCGCACGACAAAGCGTATTGCCGTCGTGGGTGATCTTTCACACTACCCGTTTCCGCTCTAGAAGTATTCTGGTTCTTCTTCCGTTTTCGAGCCATTTACGACGGCCAAAGAGAATTGCTGTCCTGCGCCTTCTGTTCCCTACATACTGACTTCGACGGCGCAGAGCGAAAAGAGTATTGCTAACACATTATACACTCACCACTTATCCTCTGCTGTGCTGGAGCGGCTACAGGACCGGGAGCGCACATTCTCACTTTACCGAGAATTGGTGGCCGCGTGGTCAGCGGGCCTACCAGGCGACCGGCTGGTCGAGAGTTCAACTCTTTGCCGACCCGCGCTATTTTTCTGTCGGCTCAGCCATGACGACGGTGTGAAAAGTATAGAGGACGCGCTGCGGTGCTCATCGCGGCTCTGTTGCCGCACCGGTAGGGTGGCTCATCAGCGACCAAAAGGTCGTGGGTTCGAGTCTTGCCAGTTTCCCCACATTTTTCTTCTGTCTGCGCTTGGAAGACAGAGGGTAAAATATACTTTCGAACGTGGAGTTCGTATGGCTGTCTGAACGGCCGTGCGCGCTGCGTCACTGAGAGATGTAAGCGTTGGGTTTCAACTTGAAGATTCCCGCAGCACGGTCGGGCTTACCCCCGTTCCCGGGTCCGAGGTTCTCTCGGTCGCCCGGGGTTTCCGGCGGGGGGGCTCTGTGTCTACCAAGGAAACTTGGTTCGGAGACTCGGGTGTATGCTACGGGGGTACCTAGGGTTCGGTACCTTCGTTTTCGCTCCCTGTGAATCTGGCAGTTAAGGACACGCCGTCGCGACTAGGGTTCGTCGTGAAGTACAGCAGCTTCGGCTGTGTACGATATAGGAAAGCCTACCTCCCCCTCAATCCGCTCGGGAGCGGCCGCAGTGCCACAGACCAACCAGCCAGTCGAAGGGAGTTGATTCCGGAAATCTGGCTGGCGGAAGGGGCTACATTGACCGTTGCGGAAGCGTGCCCCTGAAAAAGGCCGCTGCGTTGTGCCTGTGTCTTAGCGGCGGTCGATACCTGGTACACCGGTTCCCATTCGAACACCGAAGTTAAGCAGGAGGGTTCCAGGCGGAGGCCTGGGACGAGGTAGTGCCCACCCATTTTTGCACTTTTTTTTTCCTAAAAGCGTCCACAGATTTTAGGTAAAACAAATGTTTTTCCGTATGTTATGAGTTTTGGTCACGGTAGGCATGGACCGATGACTGGGGTGGGTGACAGTTCAGAACACAAAAACCATAAATGGTCGTGATTTTTTTTTTAATTTTTAATCTAGTCAATGGGCCGGGCCGCCTGCGAACGCAAGGGTAGGCCAGCCCGCACGTCACGCATGCCCGCAGACGTGGGGAGTGCCTACCCGGCAGGCGCCATGTGCACGGATGACATAAGTGTTTTTCTAAAATGTGTTATTTGGTTCCAATTTTGTAAAAACCGTTTTGCATTGAAAGGAGATTCAGAGGCAGGGTAAAAAATAAAACACACAGCTGCGTAAAAATCTTGGGATAATGTATTTGTTTATAACAAGAACAACATCTACAGAATCCGGAAGAGCCGAGCAACTCCAGTCATTGTAGTCCCAATCCCTCACAGTCGGAAACACAATCAGAATATTTCTTGCATCCCTTGATTTTGTTAAACATGATTTGGACAACACCAACAAAGTACCCTTTGCAAAGAACCATCTGCTGAATGCAATATTGCAGGCGGGTAACACAAAAACATACACATTCATTTAATGTGATACCAATTGCAAGTTGTTTCCAATTATAAAAGACAAGCCTTCTTTGGAGATATGACAAATGATATGGTGAAATTTTGTAAGATATGTATAGGTGGTTTATACAATGCCCTGCTACAACTAAGGAGGTAGTGAATAACAGATCTTTTATCTCTACTCTGATTTAGCAGCAATAGGCAATGGCTTTTACAATTTAGTTCTTGACAAAAGCAAGACATGATTTTCAGAAGATATGTAGAGCTCACACATGCCCATAGACTTTCATAAAGCCTGATATTCTCATATAATACACACATTTACATACATTTATACAAAAGACTTCCCTTATGATAAAAGTAACAAATGCCCACCAAAGGCAATTGATACTTAACACAGCGATTGGCAGGTTTGTTATGTAAGTTTACCATATTGCAGAGGTAAATAAAACATTCTACTGAACCTTATAGAAAGAGGTAATAATATTCAGTAAATGACCCACGATTTGTGAACAAGCAGTTCCTTATGTGAGAATGAAGTGGACATTCCACTATAATATGAGTTTTCATCTAAAACTACATCCTGATTGTCCAAAGCTACCAGAGCTAAAATGTAAAAATCATTCATTTTATGAATGATATTTGTGAAAAGTCATCATGGTACCAATTACACAAATGGAATTGATTGTATCATAAGTTTAAGTCATAATTTAAGCTAACAGATAATTAAATAGCACATGGTTGATAGGCACATTCTGAATGAAAGGCTTTCACTCGTTATCATCTTCAGCTCCCTTATCTCCCAACGAAGCATCCTCTTCTGTTCCCAGCACACCCACGAGCTTGGACAATTCTTTACTTAAATCACCTGTAAGGTAAAGTCATATTGCTTAGCAGAAAAATAACAACATGTGGCATCAAACAAGAAGTAAAAATAAACCTCTCTCACTACAGAAAATCATGGTTTGCAAACAACAATAACTTCCTCTCTTTGAATAGATTATTGGGAGCCAAAATGTACCAACCTCTCACATTCTCCCTGATCCTGAAGTTGAAAGCAGAAGGAGAGAAAACAAAGAAAAATAGTCAAATTATGGTTGGTAAACCCATTGTTAGAGGAAATAAGAAAGTTCAAGTTACTGAATTGTTACAAGATACTTTGAGAAGCGACAATCTCTCAGAGCCAATCAAGAAATTAAATCAAAAATTTTAGTACAAAAAGACATATGTGGTGGCAGCAATCATGCTAAAAAGTTAGTAGTAACACTAGAGATGAGATTGCCAAAATAAAAGAAAGGGATGAGAGAAGCGTAAGGTGAAGGAGCATGAAACTCAGAAGAATAGCACCTCTGTCCACTTCTGGAATAACAGTGGAGTTCACTTTGCAATTGCTGCAATTCAAGTTGACCCAGAACAGCCGCAAAATTGATTGGCACTGGTAAAACACGTCACATCAAACACATGCAATAGAGCCTGAAATCATAGCCCACCTGCCATATGCAGAAGATTCCCTACGTTGTGAGCACCTGGAGGAGGGGGTGGCGGCCGGTAGTCTACACGATCTAGGCTGCCCCTGCCACCATCCCAACGACTGCCTACATGCACATGAGGGATGAGACAAGAGGAGAGACACCATGAGTACAGAGAAGGATTTCAAGCAATTTCAAGGAGAAGGGGAAAAGCGAGCAATAACTGTTCATGCAAAGTTTACATGTAAACTTTTGACCATTGGCTCATTGGGCAGTGTTCCGGGGGCGTTTAGAAAAGAATGCCAGATCCACATGCGACTTGTGGCTGCAGACGTGAGCCGAGAAGAAACCCAGAAGCACAAGGAAGATATCTGGTGCCACTTAGAACCAGGCTGATTATGGTTAGTAAGAACACAAAAGGCCCAAGGGAAAGATAAATGATGTTGATAAAAAGAAATTATGTTTCTTCAACCCTCCTTATGACTGTTACACATCATCAGTAAAATTACGTACCTGCTGACTCATGGTAGTGCCCATTCATTTTAGCTGGTGAATCAGTAGCAAGCTGTGAGGCTGTGACAGATCTAGTTTGCAAGGTTCCAGTCTTTGAGGGAGAATTAGCATTTGGCTGAAATAAACAAATTATGTTGTCAGTAAAAAGAAAAAAAGAGGGTGTACTATATTTAATAGAATATGTAAATGTAAACTTACTTCATTGAGCAACTGCCTAAGTTTTTGTAGCTGTGCTTCTAACTGCTTGTTGTGATCCTCTAAAATTTGCATACGTGCTTCCAGTCTTCCTTTGTGCTGCCTTAATAAGCGGGCTTCATTAGCAAGTTCAGCATCTTGAACTCGAATTCCTTCATCAGGTGTGGAACCTGGAGTTTGTTTTGTTCTTAATCTTTCATATTCTGCTAAAAGTGAGGCATTTTCTTTCTCAAGTTCCCTGCACATAAAATTAGCCAGGTATTATAAAATACATGTAACTGACACCACAAAAATAATTGGATGAATGAAAATTTATGTACCTAAGGTATTTTTCTAGCTCCTTCCTCTGATCCTCGTCAATTGCTTCCATAATTTGCACCGGACTGCGTGGTACTGTCATTGATTCTCCACCATTTAGTGACTGGCAGTAGTGAGCTATGAGTTGATGTTCATCATCCCTAAAACATAGCAAACCACAATTATTAATATCCTTCAGTTAAACAGTTAGATCATAAATTGAAAAACATGAAATATCAGTGTGGACTAACGAGTCAGGGGTAGAATTGCTTCTGGGGCGCAGTTCCACTTCGGCAAGACGTGTGGCATACATCTCAAGCCGACTATGAACATCATGGTGGGCACCATGGGCTGGTCCAGGATGTGTGTGGTGACCAGAATGAATGCCTGAGTGTTGAGGAGATGGAGCTGGGCTTTCAAGGTTGTCTCCTTCAAGTACTGTCTGGACTGGCAAGTACCCAACTCTTGGATGCTTTTTAAAATATCTTTTTGATTTGAACTTGTTTCTAAGAGCCCTAGTGAAGTCTCTAACATCCTCACCAGATGTAGTCTGTGGGGCAAAAAATTGAATTTTTAAAAGTTATTATGGTTTTTAAAGAATACAGAAAATAGTTGAAATGAATACTTACTGCTGTGCAATACTCTTGCATGGGGTGGGTGAGTTTGTGATTCTTTGCCTTTCTTCCAGAGAAGAAACAGTTTTGACACATATCAAAGTTGAAGCATTTTAAGCAGCGATACCTACAACATCCCAAAGTATCTCCTCAGAACAAGTGTCAAGATACGTAGAGTGAAATGATGAGACTTTGTGCTTACCTAAAGCCTACAATCGGATATTCCTTGCAAATATTGCATTTAGCTTGATGTTTAGCAGTCTCAGCAGCTGAAAGACGATGAAGCACTGGTAACCAGACCATACTCTGGGGTTCTTGTTGTAACCAGCTCAAGAAATGAACAGCCTGTTAAAAAGGAAAAAAAATTATAATTTGAAACACTGTTTTGAAACTGCAAAATGAGTCAGAAAAATGTACACACCTCTATAGTTTCCTTATCTTTCCCAGCCTTTTCAAAACAACTGCGAACAGATGGTTCGATATTTGATCCTCCAAATGCAGCAACTTCACCAAGTTGCCGAGGAACTTGCAGGCAGTCATGTAGTAGAAGACCAAGTTTACGTTGATCAACAAGCCGAGCAGGATCAGCAATTAAGCGGAACAAGTCTAAAAATGAGGTTCAGCCATGAGAAAAATTTAGGGCATATCACAGAAAACCCTATAAACAGCACTCTTAATAACTATTACCACACTCATACTCACATCTATATTTCTCCTCAAGATGTCCTTTGCTGAGGAGAACTAAGCCAACCTTAAAAGATAGAACTCTAATTTGGCCAGTTCTTTGACTGCAAAATAAGAAGACAACAGAAAAATTAACATAAAAAAAATATACTAATTGCCAGGTTTGTACTTATTAAAAAATACACCACATACCTATCATAAACATTCAACATCCAGTTCAGCAGCAGATCAAGACAGAGAGGGACACTGACCAAGCCAGGGTGTTCTTTTGCCATTGGTTCATAAACTGAGAGCAAAACAGTGATCATGTCTGAAACATCTATTAATTTGTCATTTTGAGCACGCAAACCATGCGAGTCGAATGCTTCAATGGCAGTTGCCAGATTCAACAGATCCACTGAAAAATAAAAGTCAAATTTCAATTTCAGAATACTGATACAAACATGGAGTGACGTGTGATGTTAGTTTTTAAGACACTTACAACACATGCTCTTCTGCACAGCGCGCAGTTTCATGGCAGTACGGTAAGCAGAAAAACGAACTTCATTGAGCTCCGAGAGAGATGACATGAGCTCCAGCATTTTAGGATGATCCCAGTGAGTTGTCTGAGTATGGTGACTGGAAGAAACAAATTTTTCAAAATTGTAAGTAGGACAATTCATATAGTAAATGACAATATTCATGGTGCTCCCACACTTACTTGATGTAGTAAGGTACTTTAGTATGGCTCACAGCTCTCTCCCACGGTGTTTCAACAGATTCAGAGAGGAAGTTGTGGTTTGGAGCTGCACCCCCCTCCTTGCCAACATCACTTAACTGCTTGTAGCGTTCATCTACAGCAACTTGGAGCAGTTTCCATCTGTAAAAATTTTAAATGTATAAAATGAAAGGGAAACATTCTTTACAGGCAACTGACAGTATACAGTGTACAAGGTACTAAAATAATCTGGAGAGTGGTGTTAAAAATTCACCTTGTATTGAGTTCCTCTTGACGCTTTAGACTATTAGCTGATATGTTGACATTGTTGATAGAGAACATAGCTGCCTGGTCATTGATGTCCTCCACACTTTTCTGAATGTTTCTGAGGTGTTCCCCAAGTTTCTAGGAGACAAAAAAACAAGGCACCAAATTTTTCAATTGCTGTTTCACTTCTTTGTATTACCCATGGGTTTTAATTAGTAACAGACCTGGAGTTGTTCCTGCATTTCATTTGCTTCAACAACATCTGATGGAGGCCGCCAAGACTTTTGAACAGATTCCACAGTGGACATGCGCGCAGAGAGTTCATCCAAATTCTTCTGGAAAACCCGCATTCTCTGCAACATCGCAAAATAAAATAAATTAATGTGGGTGTACTGGCACGGGTAAAAAAACTAAGGCAGGAGAGAGAAAATCAAAAAGCCAAAAACACAAGAATCAAAATATTCAGACAGCAATCAATCATAATCTACACACTACTGAAGATTTGTTATACTACTGTAATAGAATACAATTATGCAGACAAGGACACTTATAATAAATCCCAGAGCTGCGCTCACTGCAATCAGAAAGAAATTAGATCTGTCACTGTCATCATCTGTCATTACACTTCTCTAATAGTTGGTTTGCTTGTCCCTTCCACCGTCATATCGTCCGTCCGTATTAGTGGTCTGAGGTCAGGAGGAAATGGATGGTGATTTGTTACAGATGCAGACCCATGTAAAAGTCTTGTAGCGGGCAGCCCCTCCCCCACCCCTACCCTCACCCCCTCCCGCCCCGCCACGCAGATGAGTGCACAATGGGGGGCTGTATGACGGCTGGCAGGGAGCAGGCATGAGGCGCCCGAGTCGAGTCGCGAGTCACTTCAGCAGTAACCCTTTGTTTCGCAGCCCGCCACGCCGCGCCACGCCGCGCCACGGCTAGCGCTCGCGCTCGCATCGCATCACCCTTTCATTGCAGCAGTGGAGCAGCGGCGGGGGCGGCACGGGGAGCGCACTACACATCCGGGGTCCTGGCCGCAGGACGGCACGGACAGCGGCAGTGCAAGTTCACAGGAGGTCAAACACATTCATTTTCATTTCATTAGATGCGGGAAAAAAAAATCAATGGCGGCGTGGCACGGCGGCGAGACCCGCTGCGCCTCTGGGACCGGGCAGGGAGGTGTCCAAAAACATGAGAAGCCGCGACGTGCGGGCGGGTCGTCGGCGTCGGCGCCGGAGGAAGACAAACCGAACTGTCTGCCATCTCATCCCACATGACAATAAAATGTGCCGGCGAGAGACGAGACGGAGCGAGACGAGCCGGGAAAGAATGAATGACCGACCCCCGCTCATGTCTCGCTCTTAATTCTGGGCAGAGAGAAAAAGGCAAAGGCAGTCTCGGTGCGGGCGGGAAGGGCCGGGCGGGGCCGGGCGGGGCCGGACGGACCAGGCGGGGGCGCCTCCACTTTGGGCAGAAGTAGAAGCCGACGGCGGTGCCGCCCGCGTTTTGTCCCACCCACTTCTTCGCTCTCTGTCTTTCTCTACACCCTCCTTCCCTTCAAAATAGAGACGCGACGACTTTTTTTTTAAATATATATTTTTATTGTAAAGGCGAGAAAGAAAATTTTCTCTCTGGTGGTGATGCTCCGAGTCACACTATCAAGAAAAGGTCTAGAACTTTTATTTCAGAGGAAGAGTCGGCGAAAACAAGAAGAAAT
Source organism: Megalurothrips usitatus (assembly GCA_026979955.1). Lineage (NCBI taxonomy): Eukaryota > Metazoa > Arthropoda > Insecta > Thysanoptera > Thripidae > Megalurothrips > Megalurothrips usitatus. The sequence continues at coordinate 9,416,073 of CM049592.1, forward strand.
TGCCGCTGTAATTTTCGGGATTTTTCGATCTTAGCTTCGCGTGTTTTCACTTCATTTCTTGTCATCCTCCCAGCTTTAAATTAAAACAGAGCATTTCATATATTAAACGTGCGAAAAAAAATGGAGAACGCGATGAACGGACGTAGAGACGCAAATGGGAGGGTGCACAGGAAAAGGGCGAAGAAGGGGGGGGGGGGTGCTGGCACGCTCATTGTGAGGAGCAGATGGGGAGGGGCGCAGTGACCGATTGAGAGGCCGAATGGACCAAATGTGACCCGACCCTCCCGACCCTCCCATCCCACCACCGCCAACTCTTCATCTTTTTCTCGGATTGTCATGCCCACGATTTAAGGCTGGAGCAAAAAAAACGAGGGCAGGGAAGGAGAGAAGAGCAAGACAACATGCTGCTGTCTTCGCGTCGCCAACTCGAAACGGAGCGGAGCCGGCGGGGGCCGCGCCGCGCCGCCGCGCCAACTGACGCGGACAGACAGCAAAGGCGCACTTCCCTCCGCTTCTCACCCCGAGCCCCGGGCCGCGCCGGGCCGCGCCGTGCTGTGCCCTATTGGCCCTTTATTGTTTCGTGCACGTCCCTTTCCCCCTCCCTCCCGCGCCTCCATTCACAAATACAATTGGCGTGGCGGTGGCCCAAGTGCTGAGCGCAGCCCGGCGCGGCCCGGCGGCCGCAGCCAGCGCGGCGAGGCCGGGCGTGGCGAGCAAGCCGCCCGCACCCCCGCCGCGCACTCCGCCACGTCCACGTCCGTCGACCTACGTCTTCCGACACCTCGGGGAGCTCCAGCTCCATGGGCTCCAGCTCCAGCTCCAGCTCCAGCCCGAGCTCCAGGGGCTCCGGCGTGGCCGAGGGGCCCGAGCACGAGCCCGAGCCCAGGGAGTAGGTGGCCGAGCTGCCCGGGTACCGGTCCTCCCCCGACGGGCACTCCGAGGCCTCCGCCCATGTCCAGGACGACGACGGCGGGCTGGCGGGCCGCGAGGACCGCGACGAGCAGGGGCCGCGGGGACCCCCTACGGGGCTCGGCGAGGACGGCGGGGCGCCGGACCACGACGACACCTCCTCCTCCTCCTCCTCCGCCTCTTCGTGGTGGTCTTCGTGGTGACCGGCGCCGGGGCAGGCCGGACTCGGGCCCGTGCTCCAGAACGGGTCCGAGAACAGCGACAGGGGGTCGACCTGGTGCACACGAGGGGAGCATTAGACACATCACACACATAACGCGGCCCCGGTACCGCAAACGGAGTTTCGGTTCGGAGGAACGTGGTCGGCGGGCATGCCAACGAGATGGCGCGGAGCGGAGGGAGGGGTGGTGCAGTGGCAGTGGCAGTACTCTACGCGATGGGCGCGCGGCACGGCGCGGACCGCCCCGCCGCCCCGCCGACGCTCTTGGCGCCGGAAACGAATTGCACTCGGAAACGTGTCGGAGAGCCTCGGCTCGGCTCGTGCCACACCCGCGGCTGCGCCGGGCTGCGCTGACGGGGGGCGGGACGGCAGCAGTTCAAGAGAAACAGGAAGGCCGGCGTCGCCTTTCATTGTGTCGCCGCAACCCCTGCCGGCCGGCCGGCCGGCCCCCAACCTCCCGCGCCGCGGACGGTCTCACTCATTTACGTTTTGCCCGAGCCAGGCGCCTTGCCTCCCGCTTTAAAAAAAAAACGCCGACTAAAAACTTTTGTTTTTCTTATATTCACGGCCGGCGCCAACAACACCACCACACGCCTCCGCTTATCAAGGCTGTCGGCAAACACGCGGCGCAGCACACACACACACACACACACGCACTCACACACGTACGCACACGCCGCGACACGTTTGCAAAAGTAAATCAGAGCAAACGCTGCCGACGCTGAACGTGGCCTCGGGCCGGGCAGCCAGCCGCCTCGCCAGGTAGGCAATTCGCGGCGGTGCGGCGCACGCGTGCCGCGCGGGAGAGCCTACCTCGCAGGGGCTCCGAAGCGGCTCCATCCCGACGCCGCACGCCGCACGCCGCGCCGCGACACTGCGGCAGCCGCGAACACGCCGCGACTCGACTCGACTCTGCTCGATCCGCGTCACGTAACTCGTGGACTCGGCCCCAACAACACGGCCGCAGTATCCGTCCCCAGCGGCCCGGCCCGCCCCGTCAGCGCTTTCTGATTCCAGCCGCGCTGCGCTGCGCCGCCGCGCCGCGCCGCGCCACGGCCGTGTCTGACATCAAGCCGGACTAAATTAGTCGGCCGCACACGTGTCCGAAAGCGGCGTTCGTGCCGCGGGGCCGGGCGGCCGGGGACGCGTCCGAAACGAGCGGCGGGAGCCGGGCGGAGCCACACACACACACACACACACACACGGACGGGGGATGAGGGTTGCGGCGTTGTGGTTGCGGTTAGCCGCGCATCCGCCGCCGGCCCCGCTCCGCCCCGCCCCGCGCCCAGCGGTGCCGGCGTCCGTGCAAAAAGCACCGGCAGACACACGACGACGACGTCGACCGGCACCCACCGCGACCCGCGACGCTCGCAGACGGGGGCCTCCGCGACGGTCCTTACTTGCCTCGGCCTCCCCGCGCTTCCAAATCGGACGCCAAAGCCCGCCGCGCAGACACTCCCGGGTTAGGTTAGGTCTGGCCAGTGCTGCAAGAGAGAGGGTGGCTGTACTCACCGCATGGCCGCCGCCGCCGCCGCCGCCGCCGGCACGCCTCTCGGACGCCGCCGCCGCCTCCTCCTGGTGCTGCTGGTGCTGCGCTGACACCATGCTGACGCCGACGCTGCCGCTGCCGCTGCCGCTGCCGCTGCCGCTGCGCCCGGCCCCGCCTCACATCACACCGGCCGGTGCCGCGCGCAGCTCTTCCGACAGTCCTTCGCGATCACGGCTCTCCGGCTCACGGTCACCGAGACCCTTCGCTCCGGCAGCCTGGACGGCCTTTCACTGCTTGTCACAGCCCTGGCATGTTAGACTAATCAGCAGTGGCGGCCGCACCGCCCGAGTCGAGTGTTGGGAATCACACACACACGCACACACACAGGGGCGCAAGGGCCGAGGGAAAGAATGCGTGAGCCATGTCCGGCCGGCGCTTCCAAAGCACCCAAACCTCTCCTTTTGTAGCGGAGGAGGAGCGGATTCCCCCGGACTGCGGGGACGGCGCATAAATTCTGTATCGGAGCACCAATTTACGTGCCCGGCTGACACCTCACCAAATTTGGTGGCAGCAGAGGCGACACGGCCGGGACACTTACACGCCCGCCGTCTGTGTGTGAGTGTGAGTGTGTGAGTGTGAGTGTGTGAGTGTGTGAGTGTGAGTGTGTGAGTGTGTGAGTGTGAGTGTGTGAGTGTGTGAGTGTGAGTGTGTGAGTGTGTGAGTGTGTGAGTGACCCGCTGCTGTCCCGCCCCCGCCCGCCTCGGCGTATCCCGGAGTATCCCGACAGGACCGGAACAGTCACACCCCAGCCCTCCGGGGCAGCGTTGTAAAACGTGGCTGCTGAACCGATCGCGGACCGCGACGCGCTACTTGAGGGAGGGAGCCATGGGGAAATAAACAGATGAAAGGCGCACGCCCCGCAGCTCACAGAGCGAGCCTGTGCGGGGGCGTCGGCCCCGCTACAAGGAGCTCCCTCTTCCTTTCTCTACGTGCCTCTCCCCCCCCCTCTCCCTCTCCCCCTCTCTCTCTCTCTCTCTCTCTCTCTCTCTCCGCTTCCTTCCGCTACGCCTTATCAGCGGGGCCCTTGCGACATCACGACGGACGCATAATGCATCATGGCGTATTTAAACGATGAGCCGCGGGGCGGGGCGGGGCGGGGAGGGCTGGCTGCTACACTGCAAGAGTGAGTGAGTGCGCCGCCCGCACAGCACACACAGCACACAGCACACAGCACACAGCACACAGCCGGCCGGCCGGCCCGCGCCGGGCCCCACACACGGTAGGCAACCCCGACACACCGGAGCGGTGCGGCGGCGTGGTGCCGGCGCCGGCCCAGAGCGCGCACGGAGGAGTCTGGATTTAAATTGTTTTTTGTTCTCCTGACGAAACTGTTTTAATCTCCGAGATGGGCGCGGCGGCCGCGCGGGCGAGCGGGCGCGTGTGATGCGGAGGCGGGAACCAATGACGTGTATCGATTTGGGCAATGGGGCCGAGAAACAATGATACCTGTACACACACACACACACACACGAGCGCGACCGGACAAGGCCATAAGTTACAAGGGAGGGGGGCGGGGCGGAGAGGGCGCCCGGATCGGAGGACGACGAGGAAGCCATCGTGCCGCCCGCTGCACTACACACCGGCACTGCTGGTAACCCGGGCGTGGCGTGGCGTGGCGTGGCGTGGCGTGGCGGGGCGTGGCTGCCAGGCCTGCTGCGCCGCGCCACGCTCCACAGGCTGCGGGAGGTCTGCTCTGCTGCCGGTCGCGCCGCCGCCCGCTGCCGCCCCGCTCCTAATCTAATATAATCGGAGAGATGCAGAGAGAGTGAGAGAGGTAGAGAGTGAGAGAGTGAGAGAGAGAGAGAGAGAGAGAGAGAGGGAGAGAGAGAGAAAAAGAGAGAGAGCGGATGAGAGGCATGACAATGGCGTGCGATGATCCCGGCCCCGGCTCCTCACATGCAGAGCAGTGTCACAATACGCGGCACTCCTCGGCCCGGCCCGGCCCGGCTCCCGGCCGCACAGGACAGCAGTAGAGTCCTGCCCGCCCCCGGGGCCGGTGCCGCCCGCGTTCCCACAGGCCCCGAGTCCTCGAGCCAGCCGGGGCCGCTCCTAAGTGTGACTGGAAGCCGCCCGGGCCGGGCCCCGGGTACTGTATGCCGGCTGGGACCCGATCGCCGCCGCACAGTGGTCCAGACCGCCTCCAAAGTGGGATGCAGAGAGAGTGAGAGAGGTAGAGAGTAGAGAGAGTGCTCAGAGAGAGAGGAGAGAGAGAGTTGGAGAGAGAGAGAGAAAAAGAGAGAGAGCGGATGAGAGGCATGACAATGGCGTGCGATGATCCCGGCCCCGGCTCCTCACATGCAGAGCAGTGTCACAATACGCGGCACTCCTCGGCCCGGCCCGGCCCGGCTCCCGGCCGCACAGGACAGCAGTAGAGTCCTGCCCGCCCCCGGGGCCGGTGCCGCCCGCGTTCCCACAGGCCCCGAGTCCTCGAGCCGGCCGGGCCGATGATAGCCTCCAAGTGTGACTGGAAGCCGCCCGGGCCGGGCCCCGGGTACTGTATGCCGGCTGGGACCCGATCGCCGCCGGGAGGGAAAGTCAACTCGTATAAACGTCAACGCCGGCGGGGCGGAGCGGGGCGGGGCACTTGTTGCTCTGGCATCGGCCAGCCTCTGGCACCGCTCTGGCACTGCTCTTGCACATCTGAGTGCGGGCCTCGTGTGAGTGGTGCAGCACGCCTCAAAGGGCCCGGTCACAGTCCAACGTAACGCGCATCGGCGACTGTCCCCGCGGCCGCGGCCGTGAACCTCGAGTCGGGAGCGGGGGCGGGGGCGGGGCGGGGCGTTGGACTCACGGTGCGACTGCGGCGGCCTCGCGCCGGCGGCGCGGCCACGGCCAGGGCAGCCGGCCGCACACATGTCCAGGTTGGCTACGTCCAGGCTACGGAGCGGGTGGCGGCGGTGAGCGGTGAGCGGCGACACTCTGTGCGCGAGCACCCACGCTGCGCTGTGCCGGCACGGAACCCGACGCGGCCGGCCGGGGCTCAGAGGCGAGTGCACCGAACGCAACGCACGCCGACTCAAGACTGACTGGCTGGCTGCAGCTGCGACTGCACGCCCTGCACGCGGCCGGGCGCGGCGCGGCGCGGCGGGGCGGGGCGGGGAAGGGGGAGCCGCGCGCCTGGCTGTGTTGTGCCCAGCTGGGGGCCCCGGCCCGGCGGCCCGGCGGCCCGGCCTCCTCCGCCCCCGCCTCCCGCCTCCCGCCGGGCCGCCGTCACACCCCCGCTCCGCTTCTGCAGCACATATCTCACACTTCCAGGGCTGGCGGCGCCCCAGGCCCGACCCGATCAGCCTGCAGCAGTGCCTCCTGCGCCGAGCCGCGCCGCAACTCGCATGCAGCGGCGGCAGCGGTGGCAGCGGCCCATCGCCGGGGGAAAAGTTTGTCGATGGGATGCTGACGCCGAGGCTGCCGAGAGGCAGGGCCAGGCGGGGCCCACCGGCGCCGCCGTCTGCCGCGCGGCGTTATCTCAAATCATGCAAAACTCTTATCCCCGCTGCGGGGGCGCCTCGGGGGGCGCCCCGGGCCCCCAGAATGGAGCCCCCCTCCCTCAGCGCCAGCGCCAATTTCGGGATGAATTTTTCATAGCCCGACCCGGCGGCGGCCGCGCGGAACCCGGCTGCTCCGCAGATGTCCAAGCACCCGGCGGCGCCGGGCGGCGCACGCTAACGTTACCCCCGCGCACTAACCGCTTATGCAGAGTCTGTTCCGTTGGGGCGTACGGAGAGCGGCGTCCGGATGCCCCGCGAGGGGAGTGGCCTCCGCCTCGGCGGGGCCCTGCAGCCCTGCATGAGGTGGCAGACTACCTGCCTGCCCGGGGCCCCGCGGCACGGGCAGGCGGTGACGGAGACGCCGCCGCGAAGCACCGCACCGCTCACACCAACGCAACAAACCAGGTCTCTCTCTCTTTCTCTCTCTCTCTCTCTGTCTGTCTCTCTCTGTCTGTCTCTCTCTCTCACACACACACGCCACTTGGAACGCGACATCGGTCACGGCGGGGCACGTCGTCTGAGTCAGCGCTGAGACGCCGGCCGGGGTGTCAGCAGCAGCAGCCGTGCCGTCCCGAGCCGCCCGACGGACACACTCTCACACCAGCGAAAATAATAATTCGTGGGCAAAGGCTGTTTTTAGTCGGCGCCTAGAGATATAGAAAGAGAGAGAGAGAGAGTGAGAGAGAGTGAGGGGAGGGGGAGGGGTGCACGCAGTCTAGGAGAGTGAAGAGGATAAAGGGGGATGGAAAGGGGGGAAGGCTAAGGGGGGGGGGGGGGTGCAGGTCCCCCAGCTGCACAAACTAGCCAAGGTCACCACCGCTACGGAACCACTAACTCACTGGATGGCAGGAGCGGGGCGCAGCGAGGGAGAGAGGGAGAGAGGAGAGAGAGAGAGAGAGAGAGAGAGAGAGAGAGAGAGACAAGTAGCCGATCCTACCGGGCGGGGGTGCGTTAGGAACGAGCACCCCACGCCTGCGCCACGCCGCAACTCTCCCGACAGGTAAAGGAACCTCCATTAACGGCCACCTCACAAATCTCGCGAGCACGCGGCGTGGCGAACGAAACGCTGTGTGCCCCCTTCCCCCCTCCCTCCCGAGCTTGCCCCTGGTCCCGCCCCTGCGCCCCCCCCCTCCCCCGCCACCAACTCGGTGTGCGATTTGTGGCGGCGAGTTGTGATTTGTGGGGGGACGGGATCACGGCGAGTGACTGTGTGCGGGCCGAACCGTATGGCGGGCTGCGGGAGACAAAGGGTGCGTGAGAGAGAGAGAGAGAGAGAGAGAGAGAGAGAGAGAGAGAGCGACGAGCCTTCCGCCTGTCGCCGCCGGCCGGCCCGGCCACACACGGGTGACTCACGTGCGGCCACACGCGGACGCGGGCCCGCATCATATCTCCACGGCGGCTGCGGGGGGGGGGGGGGGGGGCGGAACGTATAGGTCAGGTCTGCAATGTGCAGACGACGTTCCCCTCGATGTCTAGCCGCGATACTCCTCCCTCCACTGCCTCTTCGTCTGCCCCCCGCCCCCCATGAATAACCAACAAACATGAGCTCCCTCTCGGAGGCAACTGGGTGCGATACACGCGGAGAGAATTGATACCTTCCTACTTGGGCGGTGAGGCGTGCGGAGGGGAAGCTTGAAGGAAAGAGCGGAGAAGGGACCGAAGAGGGTGGGGGGGGGGGGGGCGGGTCTTGTCAGCGGACGACATCTGTTCTAATAATGAAGCGTGTTAGAGGGCGTTGTCGCCGCCGGGCAGGACGGCAGGGCGGGCCCGGCCCGGCCCCACTGGGCCCCGCTGGGCCCCACTGGGCCCCACCCCCCGCCGAGCGCCAAGTACACTACCGTGCGCTCCAACGAGGACCAGGCCGAATCAAGGCACAGTTTGAAGCGTTTGGTGTTACCTGGGCTGTGACGCGTCGGCAGGTTCTCACCCTGCAGAGATGTGTGGGGCTGCACAGAGAGTCCCCCCCCCCCCCCACACACACACAATCGTCGTGTTGTCCAATTCAAGTCTGTCGGGTCTGAATTCGTCGTCAACAAGTCACACAGCACGTTTACAACATCGAACAGAGAACACACTCCGCCGGCCGCCGACATGAAGACCTGCGAAAAAAACTGTGATGACCGGGGCATTCTACGGCAGCGCAGGAGATGAGAACAGTATTTACAGAGACGCCTTGTAGACGCCTACAGAAACCACACGTACAGACGGCCCGAGAGCCAAACGCTACTGAAGTTAAACAAATGGTTACAGACAGTGCCGGCACGGGTCATACATAGGCATGCAGGCGGCAAACAGAAATCCTGGATACAGAAGCACGACGCTAAAAAGCCTCACTATGTCACAAATTACTTGCAAAACTTTTAGTCACAGCCAACTTTCTCATCCGGTTAACTTTTCTTGCGCCAAGGCCGTCATTTTCCGGTCAGATTCAACGTGGGTTAACCAGAGCGTTGCCAACAAGAGAAAGAGATGGAGAAGGAGAGAGAAAGTCGGGACTCGACGAAAAGGTTTCCGAGCGTCATGCATTAGACAATGAGACAGCATCATTCAGGCACATTAGACCGAACACACTGTAAACAAGTCAGTGGGAAAAAAAGGAGAAAAAAAATGCGCCTTCTCTACCTGGGCTGTTGAGAATCTTCCGGCACCGACTTCTCCCCCGCCACGCACCACCTGGGGACACAACGGCAACACGGCATTCATACCCCAACACGTCTAACAGAGCTCTTCCCATTCGTTTTATTATCCAAAGTGTCCGGCCAGAACAGGACGGCCAGAGTTGGCCAGAGCGCGCTTTCCCGGGCCGGGCCACGGCTGCGCCAGTCCACTGGCGGACTCGGCTTCACGGTCCGCGGGCCATCTGGGTGAATACAACCCTTGGCGGGGCCTGACGGCCTGACGGCGCCCCCTGACGGCGCCCCCTGACGGCGCGGAGCCGGGCGGACACGTCCGCGGATTACCCTGGCCCGTAACTCTGCGCTACACATTTTAGCACTCCGGGGCCTCGTACCCTGCGACAGGTCCCGGGCCCGGCCCGCGGCCCCCGCCGACTGTACTCTTAAACCCTTTTCTGCTCAGCGCGGCGGCGGCAGCGGCGGCGGCGGGACAAGACCCCGCAGCGTCACGGCTGACCGCCCCCTTCCCCCGGCTCAGCCCGAGAGGAGTGGCCCGCGGGTCCGGGGTTCGAGTACCGGCCGCCGCCGCCGCCGCCGCCGCCGCCCGCCGGGGCGGGTTTATCTGAGGCCGGGGACACCAGCGGCGGGCACACGTCCCGGCCCGGCCGGCCCGAGTTCCCAACTCTGCGGTGCCGCGGCGCGGGGGGGGGGGGGGGGGGGGGGGGGGGCGGGGCTCCCGCGCGACGAGGCTAATGGGGTGGAAGCTGGCGCCCCATAAACCCGCTCCGACCCGATCACCTCAGGCCGACACCGCGGCGCTGCAGACGGCCGCGGCTCTACTCCCTGCCGGTGCTCGTACTCACCGTGATGGTGTCCTCCAGGCGGCGCTCCCACTGGTCGGACCGCTTCAGCAGCCCGCCCCACAGCTCCGACAGCTTGGTCACCTCCCGCCGGATGCAGCGGCTCAGCTCCCGGGCCTGCTCCTCGGCGGAGCGGTAGCCGCGGTAGTCGCCGTCCAGGTCGCGGGCTGCGGACACGCACACACACACACACGTGCGGGGTCAGAGAGAGGTTGCTCGAGGCAGCGGGCCTACACGACCGGCCGCCATCAATAATGGATGCGAGGGTTCAAATGCCGCCGGACACACACACACACACACACACACACACGCACACACACACACACACACACACACACACACACATACAGCGCGTACTTCAAGTGTGAACAACACAATGCAGAAGGGTGGGGTGGGGCGACACGCGGCACAAGTCACGCCGCTCGTAGTAATAAGCTGGTTAATCTTTCACAGTGCCAATCCCGGCCAAAAGAGCCGCCCCTTCCCTTCCTCTATCCCCCCCCCCCGCAGCCGCGCACGCCGCGCCCTCGTCTCCTGCCGGACAGGGGGGGGAGGAGGGCCACCCCCGCGTGGTCACCACCTACGGTCAGCGGCGTCAGCGGCGTCAGCCCGGTCACCCCGTGACCACACGGCACGGCCACACATCCTGCATACAATATTCACCGCGCCTCCGCGCTGGGACCATCGTAACGCAGCGGCCCCGCGCCACGGCCGCCGCAGGCAGGCCTGCTCACCTCACGGCCGCCCCCCGCGACGCCCCCCGCGACGCCCCCCGCGACGCCACCGGCCATTACCGCTGCCCACCCCGCCCGCCCGGGCTCACCTGGCCCACCACCGGACGCGAATGTCTCCGAATATCGCCACGAGAGTGCAGGCGCCGTAGTGCCCGGTCGTGGAGGGGCGCCGCGCCGCTCCACTCCGACAAAGAAGTAAAAAAATAAAAACTGTTCGTTACAGCACTTTTAGAAGTCCTCCCCTCTCCTCAAAGTGTCGCCCAGACAGAACTCACGGCGCGGCCAGGCGGTGGCCGACACGTCAAGAGCAGCGGGGGCGGCGGCCGCGGCCGGACCGAATCGAATCCAATTGAACCGCGGCGCTTCAGTTCAGTACGGATGCGATCGCCGGTGAGATAGGCCCGGCCGCGGCCGGCAGTCGCCCCCTCCCCGTCTGCCTCTGCCCCCTCCATCCGCCTGTCAATACATCCGACACACACACTCCCACAGACACACACGCACACACCCAGGGCAGCTGAGGCGATCGCATCGGGATCGGGATGTGCCTCCACTGGAGCGTGCAGCGAGGTGCGGCCCCGCGCGGGGTAGGCGGCCCGGCCCGCGGGCGCTGCTCCCCTCTCCACTCACCCTCCGAGTCGCTGGTGTCGGACAGCGGCGGCTCGTTGGCGATGTACTGGCGCCCGCTCAGCAGGTTGCCCTCGATGACGGGCCTCTTGTCCTGCAGCTGGCGGCGGAAGGCGCGGTGGTCGTCCTGCTGCTTGCGCAGCGTGGCCAGGTCGCCGCCCAGCGGCTCCAGCCCCGTCAGCTCCGTGTCCTTGCGGATCACCCACTCGATGAGCTCCCGCAGCGACAGCAGCAGCGCGCTCCAGTGCTCCGCGTTGCTCTCCAGCCGGTTCCTGGCCGAATGAATAAAACACGCAGACGTGAAAAACGTATGCAAGACTGACAAAAAAAAAGGGATGGAGTGCGTGTGCGAGTGCAGGGTGGAGAAATTTGAATACCACAAAAAGCGGGGGGAGGGGACCCCGCTGCCGCCTCTTTCATGTGGAGTAATTGTGTTAAGTCACATGATATGCGGGTGGCGGGCGCGGCGAGTCGCGCAGGGCTCCCGCACCGCGCCGCCTCCGCACCCCCGGCTCAAGCACGCCGCGCCGCTAGCTTCGATTACGTAACACGCAAAGTGTCCTAAACTAACTCGGGCCCCCCGTTCCGTCCCGCCCCGGCTCAGGCCCCGTTACCAATTCTTGCAATGCCTGCAGGGGTAAAAAAAAGAAACCTCCTCGGGCGGACTTTTAAATTCCATGGCGTTCCCTGACGTGGTTTGCGGTCCGCACCTGCACCCCGGGCTCCCCGCTCACACACACAGGCAACTTGTTTTCACTCTCTCCTGCACCAACGCCCCCCCCCCCCCCCTGATCGTCCCGGCTGCCGGCCACGGGGAAGGTCGGTCCGTCTGGAGCCGGAGCGAACCCTGCTCTGGGAACGTGCGAGAGAGGAAGTGGAGAAGGAAATGCTGCTGCAGACGACGCGGCAATTATTTGGCACGAAGTACCGCCCCCCCCCCTCCCATCCCTTTTCCTATACCCCTGGAGGAAAACAAGTGGGAGGGGTGAAGTTACCGGGGCCGGGGGTGCCAAGACTGGCTCCATGTGCGGCGCAGCGGCGCAGCCTCGGCGGCGCGGGCAAACGAGAACTGTTTCATTGGGGGGAGGGGCGGGGGGATTGTCTGCGTTGTGTAAACAGGCAGGGCGTGAGCGGGGCGCGGTCGGTCGGTCGGTGCACCGCTGAGCCCCCAACCCTCTCCGCGAACTCCCCCGCGCCGCGCCGCGCTGCTGTTCGCTTCGAATTTAAGCGGAGGCAAGTGCGCTACAATAAGGGAACGCATGCAAGTGCTGAGCTGACACCCCCCGGAGGCCGGGGCCCGGAGCCCACAGCCCGCAGCCCGGAGCCGGGGCACAGACCACGACGGGTCCCGGCGGCGCCCGGCTCCGGCCGCGTGTGTGTGTGTGTGTGTGTGTGTGTGTGTGTGTGTGTAACCAGAACCCGCACTGAGTGCCGTGCCCCCGCATAATGGGGCCTTGCGACGCCCCGTCTCGCCATGCCCGGTGCCGGTGTAACGGTGCGTGGCCTGGCGGGGGGGCGTGGCGGGGGGCGTGGCGAGGGGCGTGGCGGGGGGCGTGTCCGTGTCCGTGTCCGCAGGCGGCGGCCCGGTCCGGCCCGGCCCGCACGGGCCGTCACTCGCCACCCACCTGATGGCCATGCTCTTGCTCTTGAGGTGGCCCCAGCGGGTGTTCATCTCGTCGAGGCGCCGCTGCAGCATGAGCGCGTCGTCCTGGGAGGCCAGGCTGCCCAGCAGCTGCCGCCCGCGCCCGTTCAGCGAGGAGAACACGTCGTGGTGGCTCTCGATCTCCGCCTGCAGGTCCTGCAACACAAAGCACGAGCACGGCCGTCGTCAGACACCCGCCGCTTCCGCTTTCTTTCACAAGGAGAGGCGTTCCTTCTTCGCTCGGACGATTATTTTAAGTTTTTTTTTTATAATGAAAAATAAATCCTGGCGGTGGTTCACGGGTGACCGAAGATCGTGGAGTCGGAGTCGTGTTCCCGACAAGATCACGGATGGAGAGAGAGAGAGAGAGAGAGAGAGAGAGGGGGGGGGAGGGACGGAGAGGGGGCGTTCCGCTTGGGTCGGTCTGGTTCGCACGGAAACACACAGGTCGCGGGGAGATGTATCACCAGCCGCATGGAAAGAAACTTGGCCAAACTTAATAACGTCCAGGAAGCGATGGCCGGGCAGGCTCTGGGACACAAGGTGTGTGTGTGTGTGTGTGTGAGAGAGAGAGAGAGAGAGGGGGGGGGGAGGGGAGAGAGAAGAGGGGAGGAGGGAGGCACTGGGAAGGGATTCGCGCCCCGGCCGAGCAAGGCCTTAAAGCAATCACTTTATCGCCTATTCGTATCCACTATAGGGCAGTGGGCCTCACACATACGACCCGATCCGACCCGACCCGGCGGCCCGGATGGGAGGCGTCGGCCCGAATACGTCCCGGCCGGGCACTGCCATGCCGCCGAGTCTCCACGACCACCTCGGCGCCGGAGGCCCGGGGGCCCGGAGGCCGCCCGGCACAGTGCAGTGCAGGCGGCACCGCGAGTTATGACCCGGCCGATAGCGATACGGCACCTGAGCGCTTCACACGGGGCCGTTCGGGTTCGGGCGCCGCCAGCCACTCGTCCTCCCCCACGCCCCAACGCCCCCGCGGGGCGCCGCCAACCTTCCGGCAGGACCGCCGTTGCCGCGAGGTTCTCGCCGGCCGCGGGCGTATGACTCGATAATGACGCGGTGTACTGCAAGTGGCAATTACCCGCCGGCCGGAGGGGGGGGGGGGGGGGGCGATGGCCCGATGACACGCGTTAACAGCCAATTCCCAGGGCACGTTAGCGAACGCAAACTAACCCCATCCTCGCCGTGAGGGCATTTGCGCGGCGGCTGCCCCGGCTGCGCACCTGCACCCCACCCCGCACCCCACCCAACCCCGCCCCGCAGCGAGCCGTGGGGCGCCACCACTGCACACGGTGCGGGCGGCTCGGCTTGCCGCTCGTTTGCCAATCAAGCTCCCCTGGATTAGCAGTGGCCTGGGCGCACACGAGTCAAACGGCTTCCGGGTAGATTTCCGGCCATTGCGGTCTCTCGGCTTTTCCTGCGATCAGAACCCGAGGACGCGGGTTCAAGCACCGACTCAGAGCGCTGGAGGCCCGAGGGGCGCACCGTCCCGCGGGGCCTGGGCTGGCCTGGGCCTGGGCTGGCCTGGGACTGGGCTAGCCTGAGACTGGGCTGGCCTCCGCACCGCACCGACGCGCCGCGCGCCTGCGGATCGTAGGGTAGGCCGGCCCGCTGCGCGCACCAGAGGAGTCAGCTGCCTACCCGCCGGGCGCCTCCCGCAGCGCAGCGCCGCCGGCGGCCCGGGGACGCAGACGGGGCAGAGATCCGGCCGACGCGATTTAGCCGGCACACCTCCAGGACTGCGGACCGCACCTCCGGCCCGGGACCCGACCTGCGGGCCGACGCCCTCTCCTCACCTGGGGCGCCGCGCGGGGGGGAGGCGGCGGCACGGCGGCACGGCGGCACTCGGTGGAAAATTGGGCGCAGCCATCGGGGGTACAGCAGCCGCCGCGCCGTGGCCCGCCGATACGACACGAAGAGCCGGAGGAGGCGGGCCGCGTGACTCCGCGTGACGCGGGGGGACTAGGCCGGGGCCGCCGCAGACCACCCCGCGGCCCCGGCGCGCGGCGCGGGAGGCCATCAAAGTTGCAAGGCGCCGAGCAATGAGACGCTGCAACATGGATGCGCCGCCGCCCGCCGCCGCGCCCTAATTGTAAACCCGCACGCCAATGACTGCGGCGCGACACGACACGCCCCCACAGGGGAGAGACGGGGAGGGGGGGGGGGAGCAACTCCTCGTCGTGGAGGGCTCCTTCGTCATAACAGCCCGGCTCCTGCTCCCCCCGGGCACCCCCGGCCACCTCCGGGTCAATGCGGGGCGGAGGGGCGCATGGATCATCGTTACGGCCCCCCGACAGAGGCCTGCCCTGCCGCTGAGGGCTCCGGGCTCCGCTCCAGGCCGCTCCAGGCCGCTCCAGGCCGCTCCAGCAGATGAGGCGGCAGTATTGCACGCACAGGTACGACGCCGCGGCCAGCGAAGTTACAAGCTCCGTTACCACCTCCCCGCGCAGCAAAGAACACAAAAACTTTGCACAATATACTTGTAGGTTGAGCGGGCCTCACCCCGCCCGCTCCCCGCGCCCGTGTTCACGTGTTCCTGTGGCGGGCCGCGGGCCGGGCGTGGCGCAGTAAGCAAAGCTAACCAGCCGAGTGGCTTAAGCTTAACGCTCGCTTAATGCGCTTTTCCCATTTCTTTCCCTCCCCCGGCCGGGATGAGTGAGCCGCTCGCTGCGAGTCACATCCAGCGATAAGGCGTCTGGTGGTGGGGGGGGGGGGGCTGTCAGGGCCCGCACCGCACCCTCCCCTCACCGCCCTGCAGGGACCGGCTTCAGACGTAGGGAGGGCCGCTCTGCCGCTGCCGCTGTCGAGAAGCGAAACTTGCCGGTACAAGACAGCGGGCCAACAACACTGCTCTGTCACGCGTTTAAACCGGGCGGGGCGGCCGGGGCCGCGTCGTGGCGTAGAATCCGTGATTCCCCGGCCCACCCCTCCCCTCCGCGACCCCAGCCCCAGGCTGCCCCGGGCCCGCCCCCCAGACGACTCTCTTGCCGGCCTCGCCGGGCGCTGCCTGCACTGGTGGTGTAGGCCCGCTGTCACGACTGCAACAATAACGTCTGAAGGGAGAAGGAGAGCGAGGGAGACCGAGAGAGCAGAGGCAAAAGGGAGGCGGGGCGGGGGCGGGGGGGCGCCATGACGGCCCAGGAACCCCGCGGTTTATAAACTGAGCAGGAGCGCAGCAGCTCCCGTGCCCCGCGCATCAGGAATAGCCTGGGACCGGCCGCCCCGAGCCCGCCAGGACCGCGACCACACACCAGGCACCGGTATTTAACGGACCACCAGCCTCCCCAGCGCGTGGCTCCGGGCCGTGCGGCCTGCACCGGCCTGCACGTGTCCAGCCCCCTGGCCGGGTCGGGCGGGTCGCGGAGTTGTTTGCCGCGGCACGCTAACGCCCCTACTCCCCCCCCCCCCCACCCCTCCCCCGCGGTGTCGCACACCGAGTGAGTACGAGCGGCGCAGGGCCCGCCAGCTCATTTCCATGGCCGCTACCAACAGCTACGCCGCGCCGCTTGCCCAATTCAATTTCCCCTTTTAAATTTGATTGTCCCATCAAAAGACTACCCTATTCCCGCACTGGCGCGGCAGCGGCGGCGGCGACCGGCCGCGGGGACCGCGGGGACCGGAGGCCGTGGGGGAGGGGAGGGGGAGCTGAGGGGGGGGGGGGCGATCGCAAGGGGACAGGGCGCGGCAACGGGGAGTATAGGGCCGGGGGCGTTCCTTGCCTCACTCACTCATACTCACAGGCAGGGTGACGCGTATACGGGCCCATAGTGTGTGTGAGAGAGAAAGAGAGAGAGAGAGAGAGAGCCGTGCACAGCTGCGTGAGATTCTTAATCCCGGCAGCTCCTCATTGCCCTGCTGTTCCCAGCCATTCTCGGCCGGTGCGGGCGGCAGGCGGCGCACTGCACACTCCGCCCTCTGCTGGCGGCCGCACCGCACCTCCGCGTCAGCTTGCACCCCCGACCCCGACCCCCACCCCCGGACCAATAAATGAGATCACATGCCGTCAGGGCGCAACGGCCGCTGCAGGTGCGACAAGGAGAGGTGCAAATTACGAACAAGAGCCCCCGACATAGTTCTGGGAGTGGGAAAGGAGACGCGGAGAGGAGTGGAGGAGTCGGCGGGAAGGAGTGTGGGACTGAAGGCGGGGCGGTGGGGGAGTTCTACTCCGCACAGAAAAGTGCACGTGAAATATTCAGGGCGGGGCGGGCGGGCGGCGAGCACAAAACACAGCTGGCCACGATAGGCGGCGTGCCGGGCCGCCGGGCCGCCAAGCAGGCGCCGCCAGGACCCCGCAGGACCCCGGCCGCTCTAGTGCTCTGTTCCGCCCTCCTCCTTGAATGCCTCGAGGGTGTGGCGCGGTGCTGCGCCCTGCGCCCTGCCCTGCGCCGTGCCAGGCTCCGCACGCCACGCGGCGCGGTCTGTTTGAATGATGGCTGGCCGCAGTGGACAGGCCTCCGCCGGCGGCTGCTCGCGGCGCGTCAGCGTCAGCACAAGAAGGCCCCTCCCCAGCAGGCCCTCTGCGGTCGCCAGCAAAACCCGAAACGCCGCCGGTAGCGCGGCGCGCGGCCCCCGTCACAGCAGTGGCACAGCAGTGGCACAGCAGTGGCACACTGGCACAGCCGGCGACATGCGGGCGGCGGGCGGCACGCGGCCACCGCCCGTAACCCACACAGAAAATAGACGTCTATAGACCTGAATAGACGATCTAATATTTATCTATATTGTCTATAGACGTCTATAGATTACTTTGGATGGTCTATAGATCGTCTTATTGCTATCTACTCCGTCTACGTCTAGAGTTAGCCTTCCATAGACAATCTATAGACCGTCTCGTTGACATCTACTTCGTCTACGTCTACAGGCAGCACTGCATAGACAATCTATAGACCGTCTCGTTGACATCTACTTCGTCTACGTCTACAGGCAGCACTTCATAGACAATCTATAGATCGTCTTATTGCTATCTACCCCGTCTACGTCTAGAGTTAGCCTTCCATAGACAATCTATAGACCGTCTCGTTGCCATCTACTTTGTCTACGTCTACAGGCATCACTTCATAGACAATCTATAGATCGTCTGGTTGACATCTACTTCGTCTACGTCTACAGACAGCACTTCATAGACAATCTATAAACCGTCTCCTTGACATCTACTCCGTCTACGTCTAGAGGTAGCCTTCCATAGACAATCTATAGACC
The DNA here is from genome assembly GCA_026979955.1 of Megalurothrips usitatus. Lineage (NCBI taxonomy): Eukaryota > Metazoa > Arthropoda > Insecta > Thysanoptera > Thripidae > Megalurothrips > Megalurothrips usitatus. Next base: position 9,433,919 of record CM049592.1, read on the forward strand.
GTCTCGTTGCCATCTACTTTGTCTACGTCGAAAGGCAGCACTGCATACACGATCTATAGACCGTCTCGTTCCCATCTACTTCGTCTACGTCTACAGGCAGCACTTCATAGACAATCTATAGACCGTCTCCTTGACATCTACTCCGTCTACGTCTAGAGGTAGCCTTCCATAGACAATCTATAGACCGTCTCGTTGCCATCTACTTTGTCTACGTCGAAAGGCAGCACTGCATACACGATCTATAGACCGTCTCATTTCCATCTACTTCGTCTACGTCTACAGGCAGCACTTCATAGACAATCTATAGACCGTCTTGTTGACATCCACTTCGTATACGTCTATAGTTAGCCTTCCATAGACAGTCTTTAGACCTACTTTTGACATCTACCCCGCCTACGTTTACAGGGTTCCTTGCACATCCCTTTGTCGTTTCCATTAAGATATATATGCATAGACCGGATATAGACATATTGCATCTATATGTGTCTGGTAGACTTTGAGCAGACGTCGACCGCGCATCTACACAGTCAACCATTAGGGAAGCGTACCTAATCTGCCTCTCGTTGTAACAACGTCTATGACTAGACATCTGATGTAGGTCTACTAGTTGTCTACGTCAAGACCTCCCTCATCTTTTAAACAAAATTACCAACATAAACACTTCTTTGCACGAAATAGAAGAGAAAGTGACGTCAAATAAGAATTTGCATGACTTTCGCTACATGAACCTTGTCCCTTTGCCGAATACGCTGCCCTCTGGACGCACCGAACGAAATATTATCTACGTCCGCAAGATGGCGCTAGTGTCGCTGTAACGGCATGTTCAACGGTTTCTTGGTACTCACGGCTCACGGTATGCGTTTCTGTTCACGGGATTTTCCGAGACGGGTATAGAAACATGTCACACACGATGTAAGACCATAATTAATTGGTAAAACCTCTTCATCGGCGTTAAAACACAGAAAATATAGTTATCTCGCGCTGGTTTGTTCCGACGTCTCCTGAATATATACCCCGGGCGCCTCCGCCGTCCTCAGGAACTCTATGACGTGTATCCGAGAGCTTCGGACATGGTGCAGAACGTGCTGCTGCCACATTGGTTAGTGCGCTGTTACACCCTGAGGATTTAGATATTGCAGGGTGACCTCTGTGGCCATCGATGTTCTATCAGAGCCACAGCGTTTGATATACTTACATTACGGATGCGACGTCGAACGATGGGTAGAAACTATCGGACAACCTACCGGACTGCGGGCAGCCTCACTCTCCTCCCGGTCCTCCTATCGACGTCTACCAGACGTCTGTCGTTCGACGCCCAATAGACGGTCTAACTTACGTAAAAGGTGTAATTTCAGACGACTATTAGACGTCTTTTGGTCGACGTCTATAGACGTCTTCTAGTCGATAGACGGTCTAACTTACGTAAAAGGTGTAATATCAGACGACTATTAGACGTCTTTTGGTCGACGTCTATAGACGTCTTCTAGCCGATGTCTATAGACGTCGACCAAAAGACGTCTAATAGTCATCTGAAATTACACCTTTTACGTAAGTTAGACCGTCTACACATAGACACGAATATACGTCTAGTAGACCTAAATGCGTCTACAAAAAGACGTCTAATAGACATATATTAGACATCTATTTTCTGTGTGGGAAAATAGCCCCCGCGGCCCCCGCACCGCGCAGCACGCCGCCTGAGGGGCCGCCGCCCCGCCGCCACCGCCGCCCGCGCTGCATTTTCGTCCCCCGTTTTCTTTTTGTCCCGGTTCATCCGGCTAACCGCATTGAGCCTGGTGAGACTAGCGGGCGGCCGGGGCGGCGCCGGGCTTTGGCCGGGGCAAGGACCTCCCCGACGGCGGCCCGGCGGCCCGGCGGCCCGGCTTGGTTTCGTCTGTGCCGCGCTGCGCCCCGCTGTGCTCCGCCCCGCTGTGCTCCGCCGCGCTGTGCTCCGCCGCGCTGGCCCGGGCGGCTCCACTTGCTAGCCACAGAGATTAGTGGCTGCGCCCTAAACCGCTGCCGGCCCGCCTGCGGCCCGCCGGCGCCCCGCCACGGCCTCTCCCGGCCACAACAAGCCGGCCACCTCGACCCGCCCCTCCGGCCGCTCCGCTCCGCTCTGCTCCCCCCGTTGTCCGGCGCCGCCGGCCGGCCCCGGCTCCGGCCACCACAGTCAACAAACCATGTTTACAAGGCCCGGGCTCCATTTACACTTGCCAGATTACCAGAGATATTTCAGCGTCCTCAGAACACCCCCGGCCGGGCGGACGGCCGACGTCTGCACCGCCCGGGCCGCGCCGTCCGTCTCCGGCGACAGGAATTTGCGGGAAACGAGCATCCGAAATTCATCAGAGGCGGTCGAAGGGCTCCGGGGGAGGTCTCGGCACGACAAGAAAGCGACTGACCGCTGCTTAAGCGGGCCGCGCCGGCGTGGCGGCGCGTAGCGGCGCGTGGCGGAGCGTTCCGTCAGTCCCTCTCACCCGCCAGCTGACCGGCCCCCGGACCGGCCAGGGAATAAAGGGTCACTCACAAATTAGCCGGTGGGGGAGCGGGGCGGAGGGAGAGACAGAGAGAGGGGGGGGGGGGGAGCGGAGGGAAAAGGGAGAAGCCAGCCAGTGTTGGAAAAAAAAGAACGGGGATGAGGTGCGAGGAAGAGGAAGGGGCGGCAAAGGTTGTCCGTATAATCAAACCATAAAACAGTCCGAACAAAAACCAATACAGGGGACCCGGTCCGGCGGCGGGGCGGCGGCCGGTGGCGACGCCCCGAGTCCGTGGGGAGAGGAGGGGGCGTCAGGGGCCGTCCGTGTGTGTGACGCCCGGCCCGGAGCCCGCTGGCCGCGGGGGCGGGACGGAGCCCACGGGCAGGCGTTACAGCGCGACCCGTGTAAACGGAGGGCACCACGGCCGTTAACATATCAACGCAATTCAATTTTTATAATGTTGTTGCACAATGTGTTCGGTCGCACTAATAAATTTTATTTTGGGTCGGATTCTCTCGTTTTTTTATGTGTTGCGTGTGTGTGTGCGAGAAGCTAACACGGCTTCCCGGGAGAAATCACGCTACACCTGGCTCTCTCTCTATCCCTCACTCGCTCTCTTTCTCTCGCTCTTTACCTCCCTCTCCGTAAGCCGCCATGGGCGGCCATGGGCGCCGCGGCGCCTTCCTTGTTGCCTAAATCGAGTCCAATGCGCCGCTTTCCCTCTCCGGCATCGGCGTTCACACTAGAAATTCTAACAGACAGCGGGCCTTTGAACGCATCGCGGCTGCGCCCTGTGCCCGGTCACATGCGGTCACATGTTGGTCACGATGCGGTCACACGGTGGTCACAGGCTGGGCACGTTCGCGGCATGGGGGCTCATTGTCCGGCCTCTCCTCCCCGCCCGCAGACACCGGCTGCGTCTGTGTCGCCCCCTTTGTTCTTTTGTTGGACTGGATTAGTTCGCGTCACGGCGAGGTCGCGTCGGTTTCAGCGGAGAAATTTAAAAAGTTTCAAATTAGTTTTTTCTTCTTCTTTTCTTTTTTTTGTCTTTCCTTTCTGGAGCGCAGAGTGCGTCCGACACCGACGCGACGCGGTCAGCAGCTGGGCCGCATGGCTGGGCTCGGTGAACGCACCCCGTCCCGCTGCTGCCGCGGGTTCGAATACTCGACCAATCCCCTCTCCTCCTCCATTCCTTTTATTTGTTTTGCGATGGCATCAAAGGCAATCACGAGATGGACCACCGACTGCGTCACAATCTTTTTTCCCCCTTTTCCTCAAGAGCAGCAGCAGCAGCAGCAGCCGTGGCTCGGCCTGCTTGCTTACTGAAACAGACAGCGAAAGAGAGACAACGAGAGAGAGACAGAGAGATGGCGCTATCGCCGCGTGCTCCGACGTCGTGAGCGGACCCCTAATTTGCATTGGGCTTGGCTAACCGTCAAGTACCATTGATTTCCACTTTCCCCTTCTTTCCTGTCTCGGTGCCGCCCCTCCCCGCCCCACTCTCTCCATCAAGTGCTCCCGGAGGGTGGGGGGCGGGCGGTGCAGCCATGGGCAAGCAGTAGCAGCTGCCGCGGCGCCCCCCTCCCCCCCCTACTAGCGCCGCTAGACGACAAAGTCAATAAATATCGTTTTAGTCTGTTTTTCCCTGGCAGTGGGAAGCAGCGCAGCGGCGCAGTGCCGCAGACCGTGGCGGACTGCTAACTGTGTCCGAATGTCCGGTGTCCGCTCCCAGGGTCCGGCCCCGGCCCGCCGCGTCCCGCCGCGACAGCAGCCGCCACACAAACTTTACAAGATAACGTCCAAACAGCACGGGGAGGGCGGCGGCGTAGCGGAGGCGGCGGTGGGGGGGGGGGGGGGGGGGCGCTCCATATTCCACACAAACGGCAGAACAGATTCAGGCACAGATTCAAAACGAGAAGACGGGCGGGAGTGTGGAGGGAGGGGGGATGTGCGGCGGTGCGGCCGGCACAGGGCCGTGGCGGCGCGTGGCTCCAGGGAGAAAAATACTGCGGAAGTGACAAGACAGGAAATCGGTCTGCGCGGCAAAGGCTGCTTTGTATGAAATGAGCGAGAGAGGGAGGGAGGGAGGGAGGGAGGGAGGGAGGGAGGGAGGGAGGGAGGGAGGGAGGGAGGGAGGGCGGCGGCAGCGCTCCTCTGCGCCGGTGGGGTGGCCGTGCGACCGGCGGCGGGGACCCGACTGGGACCAGTGGGAGCGAACAGGGAGAAAAAAAAATAAAAGGGAAAAAATAAAAGAAAGGACAGAAAGCGTTCAATGCGAGCAATTTGACAAACAGCACACGAGCGCCGCGGCGGCGGCGGCGTGCTGCGTGCCCACTGCAACTCACAGAGTGCACGCACAGCACGGGTATCAATCACAGGGACCGGTGTCCGTGCACAAGCCGCGCTGATTGTCATACAGGGAGAGGGAGCGAGCGAGAGAGGGGGAGCCGGAGTGGAAGACAACGAGAGAGAGAGAGATGGAAATGGTCTCCTTTAGGTCTGACATGATGCATCACTGGGTGAGACTGAGAGAGACCGGGTCAAGAGGCCGCGATGGAGATTGGGCACGCGGGCGGGCACGCCTTGGGGGGGGGGGGGGGGGGGGTGGCACTGCCCTTGTCAGTCGCGCGCCCGGAGTCGCGGCCCGGGCCCCTGCCACCGGCCGGGTAGGCAGTCCCGCGGCGCACGCCTGCCCGGCGGCACGGCCCGCCCCGCCGCGCCGGGCGCCAGGGCAGCCAGCGCCCAGGGAGTGGCAGGCCGCCCACGGCGCTCCAAACCCGGGTTGAGCGATGAGCGGACTTGAACGCAGGAAGCACTCAGGGTTCGGCGGGCTGCGGGCTGCGGGCCGGGCGCGGCGCGGCAGTCCTCCATCACGCGGGCTTTGCAGGGAGGCCCTGGCGCCCCGCACTGGCCAGGACGCTTGCTTATTTTCCTCCGTCCCCGCCCCACCCCGCGCCACCGCGCCGGGCATGTGGACCGCCGGGCCCTGTGTTGGGCTACGCGGTGCGGTGTGGGGAGGAGAGGGCTCATGTCGCGATCTGCGGTTCGACACCAGGTCGGGTCGTTTCAATTTCCTGGCGTCTGACGCTGGGCTCCGCTGGTGGCGCGGCGCGGCGCTGGGTAGAGGGGGTGCGGGGTGGGGACTTCCGGAAATGAACCAAGAACGCTCCTTGGCGCTTTTGAAATAAAAATAAGTGAACGCGCGCGTATGTGGGCGCGGTGCGGGGTGCTGTGGGTGGCGTGCGGCGGCACAGAGTCGGGAGTATCTGGGCGACAAATCGAGTGAGCACGAGGGAAATACTGAGGGGGTAATAATATGGGGAGAGGCGCAGCAGGGAGAACGGAGGGGTTGTCTGTCGCTGCCTGATCCCCGCTCTCCGTCCGTGTCTCCCGGCCAACGGGCGCTCGTATCTCGCTGCTGGAGAACAACAGGCGGCGGCGGCGGCGGCGGCAGCAGCGGCCCGGGGGGAGGGGCTCACATCGCATCGATTCCAGACTCCAGTGACTCCAGCGTCAAGGACGCTTCAGACCGCCGCTCCAGGCCCGTCGCTAGCCCAATTAGGGGGCCGCTGGAACCAGGCCCGAATGTACAAGGGATCATAACCCTGCGATGCACGTGAGAGGGAGAGAGGGGGACAGAGAGAGAGAGAGAGAGAGAGAGAGAGAGAGAGGCTGCGTGGCCGTGGCGACTCTCCACTGCCTTGAAAACTTGCAGCCTTGCAACATTTTTTTTAAAGGTCGTGAGATTTGATTTTCAGCCGCTGCCGAGCGACTTACGATGAATGGCGGCCGGTCTCCGGCTCGGAGCTCAATCACAAGTTGGCCGTCGGCACCCCGCCGGCGGCCCGGGCCGCATCCCGGCGCCGTTCGGAGACCAACAACTTTCCCCGATAGCGCCCAGCGGGGCCCAGAGCGCAGGCACCGGCGGCCGAGGTGGCCGCGCCCGCCGAAACTCTTTGCAGACGACAACAGAGCGAATAAAAGGACCACACTAACACCAGATTACGAACCAAACGTGCCCGCTTCACAGGAGTCGGTATCCACAAAACCGATATGTTCGCGCGCGGCGGGGCGGGACGTCTCGAAACCAGTAGAAAGTCGGCAGATTGAGAGAGGCACGGAGGCGGATGGAGGCATTACAGATCGCCGCGCTACGCGAAGCCGCGGCCAGCAAGCGGTGCGGGTGGGTTGAGATATTGGGGGGCGGAGCCGGGCTGCCGGAGGACACTGTAGAGCCCTTCTTTATGGCCGCGAGGGGCGGCGCGCGGCTCCGCGGGCCCCGCAGCCTCTTGTCGCGTCCCAGGGATGGGGACCCGCCGGGGGCCGCCGGGGGCCGCCGGGGACATCCTCCCTGCGGCCTGATAAAAAACAATCGCCGCCCCAAAACCTTGGCCATCAATACGCGTTTCCCTTCTGCTGTGACCGAATTGCGACCGATATCTCAGCCTTAAAGAGCGCCGAAAGCGCGCCGCAGAGAGCGTTCAAAGGCCGCGATTTTAAAGGGAGAAATGTGGAGGGATGAGGATAGGATAGAAAGAGAGGGAGAGAGAAAGGAGGGGGGGGGGGGGAGAAAAACAGAATGAGAAATAGGCACATTTGCAGTCTCGTAAAGCAGCTACGTGGGTCCTCATTTTCGGCAGGTGTGGCGCCGCAGCAGTGAAAATTCCTCGCGGGACATGCCAAGTCGTCAAGTTGTTCCCTCGCTTGTCTTCCCACCCCGTCACCTTTCTCCCTCTCTCTCTCTCTCTCTCTCACTCACGCCCGCACGCGCTGCGTTGTAATCTTTTGATGCGTACGCGGGACGTCGCGCTCCGCCTAAAGTTTCTCACAAAGATGCAGGCAGGGGTTGACTCGGCCCCGCTAATCTATCTATCCCCGCCCCTGCCGTCACGGCGACTTGAGATACGGAGGCGGGCCGCCGCGGCCCCGTCAAAACTGGAGTAACAATTTGCAGAGGCCCGCGGATAACATCGGCGTTACGTAACACGGCGAGGGGGCGCCGCGCGGGGCACGCGGAAGCCGCCACATAACCGGAGTCTAATTGCTGGATAACTGCCCAAGTTTAGCGGGGCGGTCCGCTGCGGCCGGGGCGCGGGCCGGGGGTCCAGGTACGGCGGGGGCGCAGAGGTCAGAGCCTTGGAATGCCCTCCGTGCCCCCCGCCTGCCCGCCTCCCCAGAGAGCGCTCTCACCATCCCCGACCCCCTCCCCACGCACGCCGCATCCCGGCACTTTCTCCCCCCCCCCCCCCGCTCCCCCCTTCCCCGGGGTGAGCTCGCATGCGCCGCCGTGCGCGGCGACACACTCGCGTTTCCTACCCTCTCCTCCAGACGTACTTTCGACGCAAACGCCTGGCATAGCGAGAAATGTCCCATTTCCGGCCTGCCAGGCTGCCGTGTGCAGCTGTGCGGCCGCTGCAGCGCAGCGCAGCTGCCGACCTCCGCGACAGCAGCTGCACAGCTTTTTGCACAAATTGTCTGGATCGCGAAGCGAAAGAGCCAACGACGATAGAAGGGAAGCGAGGGGCGCGGCGGCGCGGCCGGGGAGCGGGCCTCCTGGAGTCCTACTCCAGCACGCCGCTAGGCGCGACAAAGCGGCGCCCTGCCGTGCCCTGCCGTGCCTGCCCCTGCCGCGCCGTGCCTCCATTGTGACCGCCCCCCTGCGCCCGGCACAGAGGCAGAGGCAGGCTGGATACGAAATACAGCGCGGGGAGTCGGCAAGGCAGCTGCCAGGGGCCCCGGCACATCAGCCGGGAGTATCAGCCAGACAGCGAGCATAATGCGCCTCTCAGCCGCCCTACCGCTACCGCTACCGCTACCGCTACCCGGACGACAAGTAGTTCTCACCGCCCCGGCGCCTGGTCCCGGCCCCGGCCTTGGCCCCGGCCTCGCAGAAAGTGACGGTGGCTTTTTTCTCTCCCCATCGTCGCCGCTATCCGGCACCATCGGCCCCCCTATCCGGCGTGGCGGCCGTCCCCCGAGACGGAGGCCGGAGGGTCTGAGGGCCGGCGGCAGCCAGCGGCAGCCAGCGGGGCTCCGCGGGGGCCCCCTTCAGCCCCTCAGTCTGCGCCACGCCCCGCCACGCCCCGCCACTCCATCTGGTCCAGCGGCCTTCGGTCCGCGGCACGGCCTCGCACGCACGCATGCACACGGTCGCACGGCCAGCACCACGTGCGAACCCGCGCCGATGCCTCCTGCTCAGCATACACGGAGCGGCGTACCCCGAGCCGAGAGAGTCTGAGCGTCAGGGAGTGGCCGGGGCTGACGGAGTGCGGGGCTGGCGGGCGCGGCGGGCCCCGACCCCACACAGCATCCGAGGGGGTCTCGGAGGGCGCAGTGCACCGCGCCGCCCGCGCCCGCTCTCACCCAGTAACTCAATTAGGCAAGCAATTGGGCCGATATGGAAAAATGTGATAAAGTACGCGGGAGAGGTCCCGCGCCGAGCGTCCGGGCCGGCTGAGGGGAGGACAGGGTGGGAGGGGAGGAGGAGCGGGAGGGAGGGAGGGAGGGAGGGAGGGAGGGAGGGAGGGAGGGAGGGCGGGCGAGGCAAACGGGCAAAAAGCACCTCAAAGGTCTCCGGCCGGTATCCGCATTGCCGTCGTCGCCCCTCCTCGCAGCTGCGCCGGACGGCCCGCGCCCCGACTAGCTCGCCTGCTAGATCGGCGCATCCGGCCCCGCGGAGCGACGAAGGGGTGGCTGAGGGATGGGGTGGAAATTAGCAGTGATACGGGATAAAACCCGCCGCCCCGCGTGTATATCTATATGCACAAGGCCCCAGGAAAGCTACAGCGGGGGGGGGGGGGGGGGCACCCGGACTGAGTAATCGCGAGTCATCGCTCCCTCAGGTTCAGGGAAACAGGGGGCATCTGTCACGCCCCCCCGGCGCGGGAAGCGGGGAGATACCCAGAGGCCCCGAGGGCGCGGGGGGCGTGGGGGCCCTGAGGGGTCGTTGGGAGACGGGCATAACTCGCAATTGTCATCGAAGGGAGGCGTACAACAGCGCCCACCTGTACCTGCAGGCCGCTGTAGGCCGGGTGGGCGGCTCGCCGGCACGTCGGGCGGAGGCCCGGTGCCCACAAGTCGGGGCCTACAGCGTCGTCCGGCGCACTCGCCGGCGCATTTAAACAAAATCACGGCGAAGACTTGAACGCAAGACGGCGGCGGCGGCGATTAGTTAGCGCCGGCGAGGAGAGCCGGAGTGCAAACGGTGCGGGCAGGTGGTGCTGAGCGGGGCCCGGCCTTGAGAGCGCTGCGGCCGGGGGCGGCCGGGGGCGGCAGGGGCGCGCAGGGCGGCCGGGGCGGCAGGGCGGCCGGGCGGCCGGGCGGCCGGGGGGAGGCACGCCAGGAATGGCCGCATTCCTACGGTTGTTGGCGCTCCCTCTCCTCCGAGCCTCGCGGCCGCGCCTCACCTGCCGCCGCTGGGACGGGGACGCACCGGGGGGCGTCGCGGCGCCACGGAGAGGAGAGGAGAGGAGGGGAGAGGGGTCCCTTCGCGCACGTCAAACGGGTGGCGGCGGCGGCGGCGGCGGCGGCGCGGGGAGGACCCCGCCGAGACCCTCCGCCGCACCACACGCCGGAGAGTGACGCGCGCGCCTCCAGAAAGGAATAGAGGACTAGGAAAGTGCGGCAGGGGGCGGCGGGGTAGGCCTATTGGGCCGTGTGCGTGCCGGGGTGTGCCGGGGTGTGCCGGGGTGTGCAGGCCCACGCCGGGAGCCCCAGCCCCGCCCTCCGCTCCGCGGCCTCCGCAGGACAAACTTAACTAATAGTTCGGGGAGTGTCGGGGAGTGGCTGGGAGCCGCAGCCCGCCCTCAGTACCTCGGCCTAGGCGGCGGCAGTCCGGCTGCCGGCCAAGTCGGGCAGGTCGCCGGTCCGGTCCGGCAGTCAGTCCGGATGAGCCGGGGAATGCAGCGCAGCTCAGTTTGCGGTGTTGCGGGCCGGCGGCATCCGGCTGAAGCCCGGCCGAGGCCCGGCTAAGGTCTGCACAACTCGCACCCGCCGAGGCCGAGCCGATGCCCTGAGGATTGCTGGGGTGCAGCCGCCGCCTCTGCGCCCGAGGCTGCGGGGGTGGGGCCGGTCGGGTCGGGTTGGCTAGGTTACTTCCCCCGCCGCCGCTGCAGCGTCGCCGCGCCACCTGAGGCGTCACGGCCGCCGCCCTAAGCCCCGATTACGTACTTATTCGCGGCCCGCCCGAGGCCCGGCCGCCCCGTGTATAACAGTCTCCCCCCGCCGGAGCCGCGCGGCCGCCGCGCAAACAGCGAGTCGCGGGGGGTGCACATTACGGGGGAGTTCGTGGGGGGAAAGAAACTGGGCGGGGCTGCCGGTACTCGAGCCCCGCTGCTGGAAGGGTTGGCCGCGCCCCCGCCGCCCCCGCCGCCCCCGCCGGCTCCCCCTCCCCAGCCTCAGCGCTGCCACCCCCCGGGCCACCGCTAACGGCCCTTATTACATTACTTTTTAATCTGCACCTCCGACCCCGACATGACGCCGCGATGAGCGCGGTGGGCCCGCGGCCCTGCAGGGCCCGGAGGCTGCGGGGCGGCCAGGCAGGCCGACGGCCGGGAGATGCGGAAATCCAAACCGCGAGAAATCCGAATCCCGCCGCCGGCATGAACGACTTGGCCACTAGCGTGATAGAGGAGGGTGCCGAGGAGGGTCTGGTTACAGCCGGCCTCGCGGCCCCCGCGGCCCCCACGCCCCCCGCAGACCCGCGCACCGCCGCACTCCATCGTATCGCAGCCGCAGCCCGTTAAGCCGCCAGGGGGTTGGCGCCCCTCAAATCTCGCCGATAGACCCGACTGCTTTACTGCGATTCGCCCGATGTGGAGAACGCGGTGCCAAGTAACTGATCCAATCGTGCCTAAACTACAGTTCAAAAAATGTTTCGTAAATATTTCTACCTACTCTCACATATTTCTGGGGGGAAAATTCAATGACAAGCGCGCGCGCACACACTCGCACACACTCTAGGGAAATATGAGACATATAAGAGCAGCAAGGTCCGCGAAAAAAGGGGTAGTCACGTTGATGTCTAAACGGCGGTAAAAAATGGGCTGTGCAAAAAGAGTGGGGGAAAGAGAGGGGGGAGAGGGCAACCAGTACTCCACCGAGCTGGCGAGGGTGGATGCGGGACGATGGGGGTGCTAGCCCAGGGAGGAGTGGGGGGTGGGGGAGGGAGACACATCATGGGACAGCGAAACTGCATTAAGGAATTCATATTCCGGCCACACATATCAGGAGTCAGTCGGACCCAGCACGGCGCACCCAAAAAAGGGGGAGGGGTAGAGGGGGACAGAGAGGGCGAGAGGGAGAGAAAGTTGTGTGGAGGGAGGGGTGCAGGGTAAAAGGTTAAGCAGGGCCAAGTGAGCCAGTGACCGAGAGGTCTTGAGGGTCGGGCCTCACGCCGGCTGCACGCGCCAGCCCCGCTGCAGCGGCCGTGCGCAGAGGTGCACCAGGAGGGGTGGGGTTCGTCCCACGCATACGTCATGCGCCTTTCCGAACCCGCACGGCCGGCTGGAGGAGCCGTTAGATTTTATTCGGCCGACACCTCCGCCGGGCGGAGCGGAGAGAGGGAGGACCTGTGGCTGCCCTGGGCCTCCGGACCCCCCGGGCCCCCGCCGCCGCCGCGCCACCTGGCCGCCACGACAGGCCGGCTGCCCGCACGCGCGCACGTCCCACCCCCTACAAGGTGCGCTGTGCGGCGCCGAGCTGCGCGCTCCCCTCCGGCCGCCGCCGGCCCCAGGGGACCCACGACGGCCGAGCGGCCAATCACAGACCAGCCCTTCTCTTCCTCCTCCGGCGGCCCGGCCTGCCCGGCCTGCCCCACGAGGACGGGGGCGTACTTGTGGTCCGGCACGGCGGCTCGCCTCACGTCCGCGGCGCCGCCCGGCCCCCACCGGCCCCGCCGTCCCCCGCCGTCCCCGTCCCCGGCCCGGGCCCGGGCTCCGCACCGCAGCGCCGCAGGACCGCTTCGGGGCAATGACACTCCCCGGGCCATCGAAGCCATGGGGCTGGACTGGGCTGGACTGGGGGCCTCCGGAGGCGCCAAGTGCGTTTGTGCCGCAATCACAGGGCACGGCCCCGGCCTCAACACCGGGTTCCACGTTCACAGAGCTTGGCGTCGGCCCCGTCCTCGTCACCGGGACCTCAGTGTCAGCCAGACGCAGCCCAATGCCCCGGTGGGAGCGCTGCCTGCCGGGGACTCCATGGAGGTGGGGGGAGGGGCGGCAGGCGGGCAGAAATAAAGAGGCGGAAAGAGACAGGGCACGTAAGGAGGGAAAGGGCCGGACAATCCGGCCGGCGCCCGGGCGCGTCACCGGCCGCGGGCGATGTGACCAGTGAAGCTGACGGCCCGGACAAAAGTAGTGCAGCGGGTGCGGCAGACAAGCGCTGGCTGGCCCCCCGCCCCGGCGGAAGGGGAGTGAACGCTCGACGCGGCCAGCACAGAAAAAAATAAAATCCCACCAAACTACCCCGCGGGAGAGAACCTGATTGGGGTGAACTGGCATCGCAGTCGCCGTCGTTTCCGCCGCCGGCTGCGGGGGGGGGGGGGGGGGGGGGGGGGGGGGGGGTCGGGCGGAGCCGCCGCTGCCGCCGCTGCGCTTACCACAAAACGCCGGCGAATCGGTCGGGAGCCACCGTGATCGAACTCCTCTCTTACCTGCAACAGAAAAGGGAGCAAAGCGTGAGCAGGCGCGGCGAGAGCGGGCCCCGGGGGCCCCGGGGGCCGTGGGGGGCCGTGGCGGGCCAGGCGGGGGCACCGCGAGCGGCGCCGCGCCTCGGCTTGTGTATATTGAATAACGCACGGCGATAAGCAGCACGGGTGCGAGTGAGAGGGGAGAGGGCGGGCGTGCGGCTCGGGGGCAGAGAGAGGTGGGGGGAGGGGGTAATGAGGTCTCTTCACTACTCGCAGTCACAGCTTTACATATAGATGGGAACGGCAAATGTATAGACAAGGCGCCAAATACGAGCCTAAGGGGGAGGCAATCATTTCTGGCGGGGCGCCCCTGCCCGGCCCTCCCCGACGGCGGCGCGGGAGAGGAAAGGAGGGGAGAGGATGGGCCGAATATTTAAAGAGTGTCTCTTCCAAAACGGAAACGCGTGCTGAGGGCAATTTCGCTCCCCGACACTTTGCAGCCGTGGCGCCCCGCCCAAGGCGCTCTGCTCCGTGGCGGCCCGGCAGCCTGGCAGCAGCCGGCGGGGCGGCGGGGCTGAGGGGGATAGCGCCCCCCCCCCCCCGCCCACGACGTCCCGCCCGGCCCGGCGATTAGAAGAGAGCCCGCGGACGTACTCTCATCAAACGGCAATCGACTGATAACCATTATCTCAAAGGGCATAAATCGCCGCGGCTAAGTCCGGACCGCAGGCAGACCGCGGCCGCGGCGGCCGGGCCGCGCGGAGAACTCGCGAGGAGCGACACGACACGAGCTGCGCGGCGCCCCCCCCCCCCCCCCCTCCTCCTCCTCCTCCTCCTCCTCCTCCTCCTCCTCCTCCTCCTCCTCCTCCTCCTCCTCCTCCCGCGACCCCGCGCCGAGTCCCGCAGAGCTCCCAACCCTTACTGTCGAGCCTGATTGATTACACTCCAAAGAAGAGACGGGCGGACAGGGCTCAAGTTCGTTTGGTTTGCTGCATGAGCGGGGACACTGAGCGCCGCCGGCTGTTGACTCAGCGCGGCGGGCCGCCCCCCCCCCCCCCCCCGGGTCCCCGCAGCATGAGCGGGGACACTGAGCGCCGCCGGCTGTTGACTCCCCCCCCCCCCCCCCCCCCCCCCCCCCCACACACACACAACGCAAACACGCACGGCGGGCGAGATCAATGAAGCGCCCGTTTGCATTTCATCTTTCTGAGAAATTCGCACCCGCGACAATATGCCCCAGTGCGAGGTCGCCCCCCCCCCCCCCTCCGCTGCCAGTCCTCATCACGGCTATTATCGCATGGAAATCGCCTCCATTCCCGCCTTCATTTTCATACTCTCCACCGGCCCGTCCCGCTCCGGCGCGAAAACGAACGCAACGATGTCTGCGCGCTAAAATAAAAATTAAAGGCGGTGGCGGCGGGCCCCGGGTGTGGGGGTGGAGTGGGCCGGGTGGGCGGACTCAGGCCCCGCCGCCGCCCGATGGCGCACTGGCAACAGATGACGAACGAGATGTAAATTAAAGCGAGCGGGACACACTGTCTCATTTGAGCGCCTGCTTGGCTTTGGCTCGGCTCGCGGCTCGGCCTCCGCGCAGCCTCATCGCCTTGCCGCGCTGTTCCAGGGGCCAATCGTAACAGCCGCCCGCCAGCCAGCCATCCAGGCGCAGGGGCGGCGGGCTGAAGGATTTACAAGATAAACCAACCATTTAATCGGCGTTTCTTTGTTTCGCAAAAAAAATCATTTTTTTTAAAAAAGTCGTGCGTGCAAATGCGGTACGTCGGACACGTCGGGGCCTCGGGGGACCGCCGCGGGGGGGCACCGCGGGGGCCCCGCAGCATGAGGGCTCTTTGTCTTTAGTGGGTCACGCCTCCTCTCTGCCTCCGCGCGCTCAACGAGAGGGAACAGCTCGGGCCGCGCCGAGCCCGCACCGGACATGACAGGACGGCCCGGGCGGGGCGGGGCGGCGCGAGGCGGAGCGGGGCGGGGCGGAGCGGGACGTCGTCGGCCAAGAGTCTTCCTGACACTTGCCTCACTTCACGGCGGCATCGGCGCGGCGCCTAGAGCCGGCTGCAGCGTCCAGCCCATCGAGGCCCCGCGGGCCCCGCCCCAGTCCCCCGGGGTCAGCTGATAAAACGGTACGAAAGTCCTAATAAGAGGCGAGCAGAGGCACAGAGACGGCCTCGGGGTCGGCGGACAACTTCTCATACACTGGGCGAGCCGCGCGGAGTCGGCGGCGGCGACCGCGCCTGGCCGCGCCCCTTCAGGCCACAAGGGGAGCGCAGCAGAGCTCGGCAGAGCGCGGCCCGCCTCGCCTTTCCTTCCTTTCGGTCCGCTCTCTGGCCTCGGACAAAACAGCAGCCGCGGAAGAGAACAACAACAACAAGAGGGGTGACATTTTATAAACGGCAGACCTTCCGGCTCAGCAGCGCAGCACGGCCCACTGCGGCCGCCCCCACACACTCCCCTCCCCTCCCCTCCCCGTGCCGGAGGTGTGGCCCTCCCCCCTACCCCCACAGCTGCCGGACAAATCAGGTGAGTGGCGCCGGGCCCTACACAACAACACACGCCATTCCCCTCCCCCCTCCGCGGCCCCCTCCGCCCCCTCCGGCCCCCTCCGGCCCTCCAACCCCCTCCGGCCGCCCGGACTGACATCTCGAGTCAAGTGGACGGAATCTGTTCGATTCGCCTCGCCCGCCTCTTCCGTTCCGTCTTGTTTCGGCGGCGCCCCGGAGCCCACAGCGTCCGCAAGCCCGCAGCCGGGACCCCCCACGACGCGAGGCGCCGCCAAGGGCGCATACGGCAGAGCGGCGAGGGCGGCAGGGGGCGGACGGTTCGCCGCGTCCTCGTCCTTGCAAAGAGCGGGGACGAAATAATTGCAGCCGGTGCTGCCTTAATAACATCTCCCCCTCCCCGCCACACCCCTTCCGTATCGACATCGGGCTGCGACCGCCCGCCGCACACGTATACGCAAGGAAGCCCTGGAGCCGCAACTCGGGAAGAAAAGTTTCGCGGAACTGTGAGTGCCACAACATGCGCCCCGGTTTAAGCCTGGAGATTTAGCAGGGCTCCCAGGACACCTTGCCAGTAATGTGTACTGTATCGGTTCATGTTTAGTTTGAGAGTTGAAGATTGCAGTCCAGCCATTGGCAAGCTCTACCGTGTTCATGACACACACCTGGGTGAAGCGTTCTTGAGCATCCAGGATGTCGTAGAAGAGGGCGAGCTTGTGCGGGGGCAGAGACGGTGGTGGCCGCATGGGCGTGAGCAGGTGCGCGATGGAGGCGGGCCGGGGCCGCGGCGCGTGGGTGGGCGCGCCTCCGAGGATGTCGCGGCCCATGGCGGCGGCCAGCGAGGTCAGTCCGTGGAACGTGGGGGAGGGCCTCATGCCGGACAGGTACAGGGCGCGCAGCGCCGACGTAGAGGCCGCCGACGCCGAGGAGGTGCTGGACAAGTGGTCGGACGGCAGCGAGCGGTAGCCCGAGTCCAGGATGCCGAAGTGAGCCAGGTCTGCCAGACCGCCGAGGCCGCCGAAGCCCCCCAGGCACGCCAACGGGTCCAGGAGGTCGGCGGCGTCGGGGGCCTGTGCGGGGAAGCTGTGCGGGCGCGCGCGCGGGCTGGCGGCGCCGCGGAGGGACGGAGAGGAGACGGACGATGTGAGGCCGGAGCCGGTGCCGTTGGAGCCGTTGGCCGGCCGCCGCGGGGACGGAGGAGCAGGCGGGGGCGGCGCGCTGAAGGTGGGCGGCCTTCGGGGCGCGGCCTGCGGGGGAGGTACCGCGGCGGCCGACGACAGCTGGGCGGGCACTGACGTCGAGCTGGGGAGGGTCTTGGGCAGGCCGTGCGACAGGCCGTGCGACAGGCCGGGCGGGAGGCCCTGGGGCCGTCGCACAGGGGGGCAGCCCCCCGAGGGCAGGCCCCCGGGGGACGAGTAGCGCACATATGACGTAGACGGCGGTGCGGGCGGCGTGTACAGGGCGAACGAGTGTGGGGAGGGGGACGGGGACGACGGCGTCCACCCCTCGGGAGTGGCGGTCACACTGGCGGGCCGGGCGGTGGACGGACCAGGCGGGCCGTTGCGGCGGCGGCCGTGCTCCAGGCTGTTGTTGCGGCGCCTCGCGTGTTCGACGTGGTCCGCCGTCGTCGTCCTGGCCACGTTGAGCGGGTCGTCTATCCAGAGGTAGTCGCTGGCTGCCGCTGCTGCCGCGGCGGCGGCGGCCGCCGCCTTGGCGCACTTTTGGGCGTCCTCGATGAGGGAGGACCGCCGCAGCGGCTGCGGCTTGATGGTGACGGTGGGCCGCGAGGGCTCCGCGCGGCCCCTGCCCGAGGCGATGAGGGCCTCCACCACGCTGCGTGGGCCGTGGTGCAGCTGCGCGTCGCCCAGGGCGGCGAGCTCGGCGGCGGAGATGGGCCTGCCGTTGGCGACGGTGCGGCGCGGCGACCCCGTGATGCTGCTGGGCCTGCGGGCCGGGCCTGGGGACGGCGTGGGCGTCGGCGACCCCGAGGACGTCGACTTGCTGACGGCCTGCACAGGGCTGGGGGACGCCGAGTTGGACGCGGTGCTGGACGAGCTGCTGGCCGCGGCTTCTGTCGCAGCCGCGGCCACCTCCACCATGGACGGCGTGCGGCGCGGGGCCACGCCGAGTCGCTCCGCAGCCGACAGCTTGCGGGCCTCGCCGTTGCCCAGGATGGACTTGACGTCGCCGTTGGCGCTTCCGTTGACGGGGGACATGCCGAAGCCGAGGCCGGCGATGCCGGTCTTGCGGTGCGCCACCGGCGTGGCCGCGGACTCGTTGTCCTGGCCGATTCCATTGCAGGCGCGGGCGTCGCGGGCGTCACCCAGCATGTCGCACCACGAACATTCCAGCACCGCGAACGCGCCGAGCCGAGCCCTGCGGGGGCGGCCCTGGCGGCCCTGGCGAGGCCCTGCGGGGGCGTGCGACCGAGACCACGGAGCGAAGCGGACTGAAGCTGCGCCAAGCCGAGCCGCGAGCGCCGCCCGCCCCGCCCCCTGCGCGCCCCCCGCGGCCCCGCAGGACCCGGCCGGCTCGGGCCGCCCCACCGCCACACACACCGGACGAGGCTTCTGCGCAGCGGCGCAGCGTGGCACACGGCGTGCAGTGCCGGCGTCTGCGCCGCCGCGAGTGGGACAGAACGCGAGCAGCGGACCAGATAAAAGTAGAGTGCAGACGCCGGCCGGGCCGTCTGGACGCACTGATCGACAGATCACAGGCCGCATCCGCAGTCGCAGCGCAGCGGCCAGACAACAACAACAACAACAATAACGCACACGCTCGGCGCATCGAAAGTACCACATCACAAACGCCCAACGCACGCAGGATATCTTTTGCAGGGCCCTTTTCTGCCGGCAGAGAAAGGCGTTAATTCGTGGCGGCCCCACCACGGCCCGTCACAGCGGGGACCGCCGCTGCCGGCGGGCAGGTGCTAACGGGGCCGCTGGGGGCACGCGGGACGAGAGGAGACGCTCGGCGGGGTCGGCGGGCACCGCGCACGCCGCCAGATGGCGCGTCCGATCACAACAGGAGTCCTGGGCCGGGCCCCGGTGCCGGCACAACACCGCCCCCGGGCGGCGCCCCTCTGACGAGCTGTGCGATCAGACCGGTACGGTGTCTTTGAACCCCGCTGGGGCCGCCGCCGGGCCGACTCACCCCGCGCGCCACGCGGCGAGCTTCCTCGCAGCGCCGCACTACGATATTCCCAAATGGAAATAAAATTAAGTCGTTTCTTTTAAAAATTAATCCAGGCCAAGCTCTGCGGCGAGTAAATTAAAACGGGCGGCTTCCCGCCGCGCCGCTACCGCTGCCGCTACCTCGGGAGAGCGATGGCCGAGCATTCTTCTTGCCGCCCGCCGACGGGGGTGTCTTAACGCCGAG
This sequence comes from Megalurothrips usitatus, assembly GCA_026979955.1. Taxonomy (NCBI): domain Eukaryota; kingdom Metazoa; phylum Arthropoda; class Insecta; order Thysanoptera; family Thripidae; genus Megalurothrips; species Megalurothrips usitatus. The sequence continues at coordinate 9,452,911 of CM049592.1, forward strand.
CCGAGCAGGTGGGCCGTGCCGGCCGTGCCGCGGTCCGGTCCGGCCCGGAGCCCAGGCGGCGGCGGGCTTCATCATGGCCGTATGACTGAGGCTCAGGGCGAGTTAGTTTGGATGAGGAGGGGAGGCGGCGGCGGCGGCGGCGGCGGCATGGTGAGCGCGCCGGGCGCCGGCCTTAGCGGCAGCTGCAATATTCATCAGCGCGTCACCGTCCCCGCCGCAGCACCGACCGCCACACGCCACGGCAAGGGCAGGGCAGGGCAGGGCAGGGCAGGTGAGGTGCCGCCGTCCCAGCCTCTGATGAATCCGTCATGAGAGATTCAGTCACGCCGCCGCGCCCGCCCGCCCGCCCGCCCGCCCGCGCCGGTGTAGCGGCGGCATTAGCGGACGTCTTGAATGCGCGCTTCATTGCATATTAACGCCGCGGCCCGCCGGCCCGGACCCCGGCCCTGCCAGGCCCGGCCGGACCAGACTTCCGCTCCAACTTTTTTGCCGCGCGGCCAGAGGGAGGGCGCGGCGATCGCAACATTTTTTTATGGCGGCCGTAACGAGCAGGCGCGTCGGGCTGCCGGTCGCAAGTCGAGTGCCCTCGGCGCCTCCCGCGGACTGCACCGGGCACCGGGCCGGCAGCCGCGCCGCGCCGCGCAGGCGGTTAGGCCGTACAGTCCTGGATGTGGTTGGAACCACCGGTGCCCGCGCACGCCTGCCTCCCGCCCCGGTCCCCACGGCGGGCCGCTTACTTCCGTCCCTCCGTGCTGTGGGTCGCCAGCGCGGCTGCCGGTTGGCGCCCCCCGCCGCCCAACTATCCGGCAGCACGGCGGCGGCGGCGGCGGCGTCTAAGTAGAGGCGATTGCTCTTAATTGCGACTCTGACGACGCTCTGCTCTGCCGCCGCCGCCGGCTAGAGGCGGGGAGCTGCGTGGGTCCCGCCGGGCCGCCCGCCGCGCCGTGCGCCTTGCCGCCCGGACCGAGCCACGCTCCGCTGCTGTCGTTCTTGAGTTACGTGACGCTCACATCCGAACCTGGAGCCGGGGGCCCGGGGGCCGGGGGCCGCTCGTTGGCAACTACTGGCCAGAATGAGGCAGAGAGTGAGTCGGGGCGGAGTGCTTTCTATTGAGCAGCGAGGTATCCGCCTGGTCCAGCAGCCGGCGGGCAATGGCCGCCCCCCGCCGCCTGGTCCAGCAGCCGGCGGCCGCGCCCCGCCCCGCCCCGCCACGCCACGCTCCGCGAGCTCGAGCCTAAATTACGGCGCCTGGCGCCACTTGAAATCCCCTCCAGCCACTTTGCCATATAATTGAGATCTTTTCTCTTTTTGGCCGGGGCTCTCTCTTTTTCAGCCCGCGGAGGTGTGTTGCTGCAGCCCTAGGGGGTGTGTGTGTCCAGGTGTGTCGTGTGTCCAGGGGTGCGCAGGGGCGCGCGCGGTGGGGAGGGCCCCGCTGACCTGCATACGCCGCAGCGGCGCCACGCCGGCTCTCCAGACCGGGAGACGCTCTCGACCGAGATCACCGGAAACCCATTACGCTTTCCAAACGCGGCACAGCGCAGCGCCTCGGCCACGCGCTCCGCCCCGCCCCGGCCAGGCCAGGCCAGCCCTCCTGGCGGCGCCTCTCGAGGGTCACAACTGCTCCCCGCGGTGCTGCGGGCGGGCCGGGGGCGGGCCGGGGGCGGGCCGGGGGCGGGCCGAGGTGCGCACTGCAGGATCAGACCCCCGCTGCTCTGGCTCTGCCGGATTTATCTCCCAGAACCACTTTATTGCTTGCCAGCATTAGCCGCCCTTCCGGGGTAACGCTCGGTAACGCTGGTAACGCGCCCGCCCGCCCACCCGACCTGCGCCTCCCCTCTCTCTCTCTCTCTCTCTCTCTCTCTCTCTCTCTCTCTCTCTCTCTCGGCTTTCTGCTCTCGGCTTTCTTCCCCTGCCGCTCCGCCTGCCTTATGCACGTCTGTCTGTCCGTCTCTCTTTCTCCGGCGGCACAAATGCAGCATCTCCGGCCGTCGCGTCACCCCGCACGGCACCGCGTGCACCGCGTGCCGCAGTGGTCGGGCCGGGCTGAGCGGGCGGCGGTGCTAACGACCCCGGCCGGGGAGCGGCGCGGCGGCGGCAGCGGAGCGGCGCTCGCGTGTGCGGCCGCAATCTATTACAGCGTATTGCCGATGAGGTATGGTGTAGTGCAGGTGCGCTGCGGGCGGGGAAGAGGGCGGCAGGGGCAGCCCGGCGGGGTCCAGCGCCACCGGCGGCAGCGGCGGCAGCGGCGGCCGGCGCTAACTCACTCCTGGCCTAGGCCCGCCGGGGACCACCACCGGACACCGCCCCCGCCCCCGGCACGGCCTCCCCCAGCCCAGCACGGCCCGCAGCCGGCCGCCGGGTTTCCGTGTATCCAAGCGGTTTTCAGGCAGCAAGAGTAGTTCATAATCGCGCCCTGCGGACCGGCGGCGGCACCGGCAGGTAACTGGGTACGGGCAGAGAACGCAGGGGTGAGCGCGGGGGGCGGGCGGGCATACAGACGCTGCCGCCGCCTTAGTGCCCGCAGACGCCGCAGCGGCCCGCTGAGATGGAATCCCCGACAGCCCCCCTCGATCCCCTCCCAACTTTCTTGTCACTCTGCCTGCCACCCCGCGGGGCCGCCCAGGCCGCCCTCCCCACCCTGCGGCCGGCCCCCCGCCGTCCGGGCGAGGGGGCTGATCGCCTATAACACGCCGCTAAGTGGTTCCATCAATTACCTCGTCGGCGGCGGCGGCCGAACCACGCAACTCCGTCCGCCGGGAGGGGCGGGCGGCGGCGGCCGCACTCCGCCCGACATAAACGCATTTCTCACGGCGGCGCCGACTGTCCGCGCCACTCCACGCGGTGACTCTGACCTTTCCGATCATCACATCCGTTCGATCCGCCGCCCGTCCGCAACACACACGGACAGCGGCGTGCGCCTGACGAGCCGTTTACACTTCAGCACGGCCGTCAGCCCCGGGCGCCGCGCCGCGCCGCGCCGCGCCCCGCCCGCCGCCCCGACCTGCTCCCGTGCCAAATGTGTTTGAAAATGTTTGGGGAAGGCGACAGCGGGCTGCGCCGGCGCCGGCCGTGACGCACGGGGGCGGGCCAGGGCGGTCTGCCGCCTGTGAGGTGCGGCGCGGCGCGGCGCGTCAAAGGCGGCGATCGCTTACGGTTTTCCTCCCGCAGCAGCAACGCTGTTGCTCTCCGCAGCGCGGCCCCCGCCGCCCCTCAGGGAGGAGGAGGGCCGGCAGGGGGATCCGCAGCGCGGGGGCGCGCGGACTCTCTCGAGCGCGGGCGCGGGCCGGCGGGGCTGCCTGGCGGTGGACCGGGCCTCGGGCCTCGGGCCCGGCCGGCCCCGCCACCTGGAGCCGCAGATTTGATATACGGGGCCCCAGGGATTTATGGACGTAATAAGCTGTGCGTTCGATACCGGGGTAAACACAGCGGCCTCACCGCCGCCGCCGCCGGGGGGGACACGCCGGGGTGGCGGCCGGGGAGCGCCTGCCAGCGGCCGGGTAGGCCGCCCCGCACGGCGCGCGTGCGCTGCTCCGGCCGGGATTGCCTACCCGCACGGCGCCCGCCCGAGACGCGGGGATCCTGGCCGCGACGACGGAGGCACCGCCGGACCCCGGCGGGCCCTGCCGTGCGCCCGTCGATAGGTGCAGGTGGCGCCACCGGACACAGCTGGCCGCACGCGCCGGCCTGGGCCGGGACGGGTGGGCCAAGTGGAGTGGAGCAGAGTGGGGCCCGCGTGCGATCGCTTCAACGAGCTTGAGCGGAGCAGGGCAGGGCTCGGGTCGGGCCGTGCGTGCGCCGCCCGACACTGTCCGGCAGGGGTGCGCGTCACGCAACCTCAGCGGGGGGTCCGGTCCGGCCGGGAGCACGGCGTGCGACGCGTGGCGCGGGACGTGGGCGTCCGGGAGCAGGCGGGGCCTCGGCTGCCTCGGCGGAAGGGAGTTAGTGAGGGTCTCCTGGCCAGCTGATGGAATAGTCCTGCTCCAGGACCTCGTCCCCGGGCCTCGTCCCCGGGGCTCGGCGCGGAAACTCACTCGGGGACGGGGGGAGCGGGGGCGGCGCGGCGCGGCACGGCACGGAACGGGGGAGCGGGGGTAGCGGGCCAGAAAACAGCTTGCCGCTTGCCGCACCGCCCCCGGACACCCCGGACCACGGCCGAGGGCCCGGCGCGCGGCGTTACACTTGCCGACAAAAGACGTGACCGCGTCCGGTGCCGACCCCGATCCCGCCAAGCTGCGGGGGTGTTATCGGACGGCCGCACCGCGAGCCGAGCCGGTGCACTCGGGGGGTCCTGATGGACGCAGCAATAATGCATGCGCCCCGCCCCCGCCACGCCCCGCCGCCTCCCTGCAGTCCCTGCGGCCTCGGGCTACCGCAAACTTGGAAGCGCCACATTGCCGGCCCTTTACAGCGGCCCCCGCCCCGCCCCGGCCCGCCCAGCTCCAGGTGCAGCGCATCCCATTCATCCGGCACGGCTGTGCCCGCGGCAGTGCCGGGGGCACACGAGCCAGCGGCGCTACCCCGCGTTAGCGACGGCGGTCCGCTGGCACGGGGTCCGTCTCCCTTTCACCACGCTACCCCGCGAGAGGAAGCCTTGGCCGGCCGGCACTACCCCGCGCTGCGGCTGCCGCGGGGTAGCGCGGCGGCCGGAGATACCCCGGCGCTGCCGGAGGGGTTCCTGACTCCCGACGTCGTCCATAAAATGTCGAATAGTGTGGAATCTAAATAAATAATAAGAATACCATGAAAGTATTCGACAATGCGGGTGACGCTAGCTCTCTCGGGGTACCGTGTCCGGGGCGCGGCAACGGTCAGCGCTCGTCAACTCATCCGCTCCGGCACCTGCCGCCCACTGAGTATTCCTTGGAGGGGTTCGTCGTCCCCGCCGGGCTGCCCGTCAGCCAGGCTGCGGGGGCCCGACGCCCTCGGCGGGGGCGCTGCCACCCCCCCCCCCCCTCCGCCACGGGAGCGGCGCAGCTACACGCGCATACCAATGAATGGACCGACACCACCCCCGGCATACCGCGCCATGTCCCGGCGACTCAATTGGCGCGCCGATCACGTCTAATATCCCAGATCGAACGCGCGGAGCGGCCGGGGTACGACGGGGGGTAGGGGGGGGGGGGGGGGGGGGGGGGGGGAGAGAGAGAGAGAGAGAGAGAGAGAGAGAGAGAGAGAGAGAGAGAGAGAGAGAGAGAGAGAGAGAGAGAGAGAGAGAGAGGGTCCATGCCGCCATCGGGGCGCGAACCGGCGCCAAACAGCGGCGCGCGGCCGATGGGCACCGATGCGCCGCGCGCAGACAACGGTCATCGGACGGCGGCGCGTGCGCGTGACGCCCCTCTCCCGCCGGCTCTCGCCAAAACGCCCCGCGCATATCTCTCTCTCTCTCTCTCGCTCTCCAGTCTGTTATGCGTTTCGCGCTCGCTCCCGCACACATGACGCTGCAGGGCGGGGCCGGGGCGGCTCTCTCGATCGGGCGCGGAAGCCGTCACGAACGGCCATGCGAAAATGTCCGACACTCCGAACAGAACACTGAAAGGCTCCGATAGGGGAATGCTGGACCGGCTGCACTGCCGCCGCTGCCGCCCTCAAAGCCAGCCCCCCCCCCCCTCCATGAATGTGAGAGCGGAGAGGGGGAGCGGCGGGGGCGGCGGCAGAAGATCAGTGGCGGCGCTGCAAGAATAAGAAGACACTAAACGGGAATAAAAGTAAGAATTCCCGTCATGCAGCGCAGAGACAAGAGGAAGCCTTAGCCGGCCCACAACGCAGGCAGGGCCTTTAAAGCCGCGAGCGGGTAAGGGAGGGAGATGGAGAGAGGGAGAGGAGAGAGGGAGAGAGAGAGAGAGAGAGAGAGAGGGAGGAAGAGAAGGCTCTTCTAAACTCGGGCGAAAAACGCAAGAAAGGGGAAAAGAGGCGCACAGGACCCGCGGTGGGGTGGGGTGGGGTGGGGTGGGGTGGGGTGGGGGGGGGTGGGGTGGGGTGGGGTGGGCACGGGAGGCCCCCATCCCCAACACCGACCTCGTTCCACGGGATCCGGGACCCGGGCTGCAGTCCGCGAGCGACGGGAGGCCCCGCTAACGTGATGAGGCGACGCGGTTGGCACCTGGCCGGGAGCGCGGGGCCGGATCGCCGGCACAACGGTAACTGCGCGGTTGTAAAAGACTCCGGCCATCATCTCTCTCTCTCTCTCTCTCTCTTTCTCTCTCTCTCTCTCTCTCTCTCTCTCTTCCTCCCTCTCTCTCTCTACTTTCACATCAAGAGGAGCGAGGGCCGTACAAAAATTACATGCCAGGCGACCAGCAACTTTTGCAAAGCAGTGGTTAAGGTTGTTCAACACCTTTCCTCTCAGCTTTCCGAGCCGCGCTTCCCCGTCCGGCCGAGTTCCCGACTCGCCGGCAGCGCGGTGTCTGAGATGAGACTCCCGGCCTCTGACTGCCGGCGCCCCCTGGGCCCGGGCCGGCAGGGCCGGCAAGGCTTTGCATGGTGGTAGCTCGGGCTCGGGCCTCGGCCTCGCCTTCCCCCCCCCCCCCCCCCCCCGCCTCCTCTTCTCGGAGCACGACGAACCCGGCGAAACCCCACTTAAATTGGGGGTATAAAAGTGAAGGATGGCAGGGCTCCGGCTTGAAGCCTATGATTGCTCCAAAAGGAGGAAAAAGAAGGGCGGGAGGAGTGGGAGGAAGGACGTGTGGGAGAGGGATGAAGAGGAAGAGAGAGAGAGAGAGAGAGAGAGAGAGAGAGAGAGAGAGAGAGAGAGAGAGAAAGAGCGGGAAGGGGGCGGCGCGCCTCGCGACTCCGGCGAGGGTGGGGCGAGGGTGCGGCCAATCGCGTTGTATGCGAGGTGTGTTATTACAGCTTAGGGGCGACAGAGACGACTTTCTCCAGCCTCCCCCACGCCTGGCTTCGCAGGCCTCGCCGGCCTCGCCCCCCCGCGACCGACCTCGGCGGGGGCCGCGGCCGGTCACCACGTCAGCAGCCGAGCCGACACGTTCTCCTGCTGGTTTTCGGACACGACCGCGGTGTCCGCCGACCCGGGGAACGGACCCGGCTCACCAGGCTAACGAGTTGCCCGGTTACTCTCTGCTGTATCCGCTGCGCAGCACCGCTCTGACGGTGACAGCCGTGGCGGAGGGGGCGGACTCGGCCGCGGCAGGCTGTCACGCCAGCCGGGGCACCGCTCGACACCGCCTCCGCCCCACGCCACGCCACGCCAAGCTGCCCGGGCCGTGGGCCGTGCAGTATTCAGCGCACGGCGCGAGCACGGCACAGCGCTGTCCGGGCCGGCGGCGTGGGGCCGGGTCACCGACGACCGCGACGCTGGCGACGCTGCGCGGTGTGTCCTGCCGGAGTATCTCCGCCGTGCCGTGCCCCCCACGGACGCCGTCGCCCCTCACTCCCCCCGCCCCCGCTCCCCCCTTTGATGACCAAGGAGGCTGCTACAGTGGCCGCCGACCGACCGGGACAGAAGGGGGGCCACTTGCCGCCACGAGGAGGGCCCGGAGGGCTTGACCGCACAATATCACTCCTGTCGGTAGCGGCAAGGGCCTTCAGGGGGGCGGGGCGGGGGGGACGTAACAGGCACGTCGTGGTGAGCGCCGCCCGGCGCGGCCCGGCGGCCCCTCGGGATGAGATGGAATGGCGGCGCACCTCCTGGGGCCGAGGGGCCGGAGGGTGGTGAGGGGGGCATCGCAGGAGCCGGCGGGCCTCATTCAGTTACAGCCTGGAGATGAATAGCAGGAGCCGCAGGGGCCGCGGCGGCAGGTACCGCCTCCCGACGGCACGTCCGCGGGGGGTCAGCGCCGTCAGCCGGCGGCGGGGCGGAAGGGGAATCCCAATGCTGGAATCCTCTATTTTTATCGACGTGGCACAGGCGGGGGGCGGGGGCCGAGGGGCTCGCGGCTGGGGCGGGCGGGGGCAGTCTAGCGCCGGCTGGGCCGCCGCCCGCGTCAAGGAGGGGCCCCGGCTGGGCCCCGGCGGCCCGGGCGGGGCGACGGCGAGAAAGAAGACGAGACGCGGCGGTCGCCGCCATTCACCGCCAAAGTCGGGCAGCAACAGCGGGGCATTGTGATGGAGATGGCAGACTGCGCCGTGATCATCCAGATGAAAATGTTTGCCCCGGGAGCGGCCCCGCGGCCCGCGGACGCGGCTCAGACAAAGCGCGCCGGGCCAGGCCAGACCTCTCCGTGGCACCGACCCCCCCCCCCCACCCCTCCCCTATCCCCCTCCCCTTCCTGTCGGGGGAAGAACGGGAAGGGGCGGTGGCGGCTGGAATTCTGCGACAAATATTCCCAAGCGTACGACGGCGGCGAGGGAAAGCGGATGAGAAAAAAAAAACTCGGATCGGTTTGCTTCCTTAAAGGGGGGGGGGGGGGGTCGATAAGAGGTGGGGAGGAAGGCGGCGGCGGCGGCCAAAAGAAGTAAGGGATAGAAGTGGGCGAGGCGCCGAGGGCCGAGTGATCAGAACACAGCAACAGAGCCTCGCCTAGCCTGCCCAGCCCGCCCAGCCTGCCCAGCCCCGTACATAGAGGAAGCCATCTCGGACGGATCCGGCCTGTCAAAGTGCCGAGCCGAGCTGCCGAGCCCGCGGCAGCCCGGCCTCCAGCCTCGCGGATTGGCTAGTCGATCTCCAGCCAGCGCGGAGGCCTGGCAGGCAGCCCCAGCCGAGGACCCCGCCTGCGGCGCCGACGCCCAAATCCTCGCCGGGACGGCCGGCGGCACGAAGACGACGGCCTCAAACTCGGCTCTCCTTGGGAACTTGCTGGAAAATCAAGTTTTTCCGGCTGCCGGAGGGAGGGAGGGAGGGCGAGGGTGGGGCGGACAAAGAATGAGAGGGACCGGAGAGACGCGCCGCGGGGCCGAAACCGAGGCAATAATGTGCGGCAAATGAAATGAAAACAGGCCGCCTTCTGCTTCCGCCCGCGGCGCCCCCCCCCCCCCCTCCCGGCCCCCCGCGCGCGTCTTGACCGACCACGCAGTCAGGCCACAGAGGTTCCCTGCCAAGTGCGGTCCAGTTCCGCTGTGTACAGGACGGGTGGGCGGTTCGCGGCTCGTCCGCCCTCTTCCCCCTCCCCTCCCTGCTGCCCCCCCCCCCGGACCTTGCCGTCGCCGTCCGCGGACCCGGATATACCAGCGGGGAGCAGCGGCCGCGCCGCGCCCCGCCGTACGTGCCGGCGGTGCCGGGCCGGGCGAGATTAGAGTCGGGGGGAGTCAAACTTATGCCAGACCGCGCGCGAGGCCCCGCCGCCGCGGCCCCTGCAAATGCGATCTAGTTGGAACAAGTTGGCGCGGCGGGTGGCGAAGCCGGCAGGGCGGCGTGGCGGGGCGTGGCGGGGCCGGGCGGGGCCGCGATATGGCGATGAAGGGCCGTCCGACACTCCGCCGGCTAACGAGGCAGAGCCCCCCCCCCCCCCGGCCCGCCCGGCCCGCCCCCGGCCTAACAAACGACGCGACGTCCCTCGATACGGCGGCCTGATCATTCCGCCACCGGAGCAGAGGCGAGGCCTACCTTGAGCTGGCGCTGGTGCTGGTGCTGCAGGCCCGTGCCGTTGACGGTGCCGTTGGCGGTGCCGTCGCGGTCCCGCCGCTGCGCCGACCGCTCCGCGTCCGCCTCCACGGCCTCCATCGAGGACTCGGCCTCGGACAGCCAGGCGAGGAACTTGTCCAGCGAGCGGTCGAAGGTGTGCAGCGAGTTCATGGCCGACTGCAGCAGCTTGCCGCGGTTCACGATGCTGCGACAGAGAGGGGCGGCCGTCAGCACCCCGCCGGCGGCCGCGCGGCGCCTGAGGCCTGCCCCGGCCGTCACGGGCGCTCCCTTACCTGGCGTTGAGGTTCTGGTAGCGCTGGTTCACCATCTCGGTCATCTTCTTGACGCGGGTCGTGTCGTCCTGCTGGTAGACGGCGATCAGCTTCTGCGTCAGCTGGGAGAACAGGTCCATGTGGTGCTTGTACTGGTGGAGCTCCGCGTGGAACGCCTGCGAGTGAGGAGAGAGACAGAGAGCGTGTGAGCGTTATGCACCTGGCGGTGCGTGAGAGAGATGCAGCGCAGTTCCGGAGGGGCCGCTTGGGCCGAGGGCTTACCTTTTGGTCGCGGAGCTGTGCCTCCAGCACGTCGGCGGTGTGGCCCACGGCGCCCATCCGCTCCAGCCGCGACTCCATGCGGTGCAGCCAGGCGTCCACCTCGAGCCGCTTGGCCTCGTACCGCTGGCTGTCGGCCAGCATGGCGTCCAGCTGAGTCTTGCGGGACATGACCTTGGAGTTGGTCTCATCCCAGTGCTCGCGCAGCTTGGTCACTGCAACACAGGGGGCCGGCGGGCCGACGTCAGAGCCGGCCGGGCACGCGTCGACGGCGGCCTCCAGGGGCCCCGCACCAGCTGCCGCGCGGGCTGCGACAGTGCGACGCCCGTCAGCGGGACGGAACGAGTTGTCCGGGATCAAAACCAGGCACGGGCTGGACGTGCGGGGGCTCGGGTCTGTGAGGGGGGCCCTCCACCCTCCCCGCCGACCACAGAGGCCGCCCCGCAGCAGGGCGGAGCAGGGCAGGGCCAGCACCGCAGAGCCACGCAGACCACACACAGCGGGGAAACCTCAAACACGGAGGGCCGGGAAGCTGCTTCGTGGACGCACGATTAGATCGCTGCATTATTTCTAGGAATTTTTTCACTGACACGGGGCTCGTGTCCAAGCCACACTGAAATGTGCGTTCTCTACAAACACAGATGCTAAGTTTAAAATTTTAACAGAAAACGTTTCGGAAGAGCAACGAGGGAGGGAAAAAGCCCGGGATAAAAGGAGGGGAGGGTGACGGGACGCGGGGGAGGGGGGAGCGGCGGCGGTATGTGAGAGGGAAAAGGGGTTGGGGAATTATGTCGACGTGCCGGGCGAGAAAGGGGGAAAAGATACAGAAAAGGGATACCGGCGGGAGAGAAAGGTGCGGCGGCGCAGGACGAGACAGCGGGACGGCCGGGGCTCCGTGCTGGGGGCATCTACACCCCGGCAACCACAGCAGCCACGCACGAGCGCGTACAGAGTGGACGGGGGGAGGGGATGTTCAGTCCAATCACCACCAACACCACACACACACACACACACACACACAGTCAAGGATGAGTACAGCGGTACCAGCCAACAGAAGCGCCCCCTCATCTCGCGGGTTTCATGGTTAAGGGTTTGGGGCAGAGCTTGCAGATCTCGGCACGCGCCGCGCCGGACCTCGGGTCGGCACCGACAGGCCGCGGCAGAGCGACTCATCCGCGAGGGGCGGCGGCGTCACACGTGGAAGCCACGAGATACCCGCCCCCAGCAGCGAGCGGCGCGGGGCGGCACAACAACTCGCTCCCGGCGCGCACAAAGTGGAGTTTGTGCGCCTCGGGCGGGGCGGGCGGGGCGGGCGGGGCGGGCGGGGCGGGGCGGGCGGGGCGACGGAGGCACAGAGGGAGCGGGAGGTGAGGTGGGTTGGGCTCACCCATGCGGACGGCCCGACAGGACTGGGGCCCGACTGGGGCCCGACAGGGGTGGCTGCGGGGCTTGCTGCGGGGTGGGGTCAGTGGTCCAACGGCCCGGGCACCGGCCGCGCGCTAGCCGGCCACGCCGGCCACGCCGGCCACGGCAGCACCAGGCGACACGGGCTAGGCTTGAGACCCTCGGGATTATGGGGCATGTCTTCCCCCGAAATCAGGAACGCTACCCAGTGCGGACCGGCGCGGCCGCCGGCAGGACCCGGCAGGACACGGCAGGACCCGGCCCGCTGCCGAGTTCATCGAACTAGAACCACCGCGGGAGAGGAGAGGGCCCGCAGGACCGGCCGAAAGCCCGCCGACCCGTCTAAAAAGGGAGGCGGCTGACAAAAGGGAGGGCCCTTTTACATGGTTGCTGCCGCTGCTGCTCCGGGGCGGCCACAGCGGCCACGGCAGCCACCGGCCCCGGCGCGGTCAGGAGCGGAGCGCATCACGGCCACCTCCGTGCCTCAGGAAGGCGACAGATAAGTGGCGGGGCCCCCGCCGCCCCCACCCCACAGAGGAGCCGCAGCCCGCCGTCTGGTACCGGCTGGTCTGCTCGGAGCGGCGGGGCGGCGACCGGAGAAACCGATACAGCAACATTTGCGTACCATGGAGGGGGGGGGGGGCAGACACCCGCGAGGAGACGGGCCGGCACAGAGTGAGCTAGCGAGCTACGTACAGTGGGTTAGTCGGGGAGCGAGTGAGTTGTTAGTAAGCGCAGTGATTTAGTAAGAGAGGGCACAGCCCGGCCGCCGTGGGGAACAGTCGTGAAGCAGCGTCGGGCGGGGCTGGCGGGGGCTGCGGGGGCCACGCTGCACACACACACACACACACACACACACGCCACCCCTCCTACCGCGCCTGCACCAGCGCCGTCTACTAGGCACACTACACCCGGGTGTTCACGTCGGGGCACACGCATGCGCTACTGGAGCCCGGCCAAATACCAGTGTGTTACCTTTCAAGCAGGTGCGCAGGTGCATCAAGTGCGGCGACGAGTAATAATCGTTCAACATGGCTGCAAAACCAAACAACATTTCAGCCGAATTACAAATCAGATCCGGGCGCGAGGTGGTGGCCGACAAAAAGTCAACTCGCTACCGAAGTTGAGATAAATCATAGGTGTCCAACGCATGCTCCACCTCGCGCGGGAAAGAGAACACACAAGCATGAGACAGGCGACAACGGGACGAAACGAAAGAGAACCAAAATAGCGGCACGTCCATGGTGGTTTGCGGGGGCACCGTGCACAAAAGCGGCCCACAGCTATTCACAGACGTCTCCTGCAGCTCATTTGTGTGAAAATGCCCTGAGCTTCAGGCGCGACTGATCCAGCCGGCCGGATGCGGGGGCGGGGGGGGGGGGGGGGGGGGGGGGGGAGACGATATGGGAAATATCTTGCCGCAGTGCGGCTGGTCTGGGGGAGGTATACCGCGGGGGCCCTCAAGGTCCTCTCAAGGCCTCCAATGTGGTGACGGCGAATTGCCGCCAACGTCGGTGGGCGCTCCCCAGCAGCCGGCCGGCGGGGTACCGGGGCCCGGACACGGACCCGCGACGCGCGTGCCCGCCGGCCGGGGAGTCCGTCAACCCCCTCCGCCTCCATCCGCCCCGCAGCGGAGCTGAGTGGAAACTCCGATCCGCTGTCACGCAGCCGGAAGCAGGGCCTCCCGCCGCACCTTAGCCATGCTAATTTATTCTGCCAATCAAAAGTGGCGCCACGCTCCGCCACGCCACGCCACGCCACGTCCCGCCACGCCCCGCCGCACCGAGCCGGGCTCGCACAGCTTGTGCTTGACTGGCGCCACGACGCGTTTAGAGGCGCCGCCCGCGCAGACCCGCCAGCCCCGGCCGACGCCACGCGCGCGCAAGGCGTCACAACCCCTCGGCGTGGGGGGGATTAGAAGGGTTGCGAACACGGGGGGAAATTAAATCTTCCACAAATAGGCCGAAAATCGTAATTGAAAATAAGCCGACGGCGAAGATGGCTGCCGCTTTCTGTCGGGCCTGTACGGTGCTGCACGGCAGGCGGCAGGCGGCAGGGGGCCTAGCGCGGCAGCGGCGGCGTTGAGATGGAAATAAATACAGCAGGGCGATGTGCTTACGGCCGGGCCGTCAGGCCGGCAGGCGGGGACGGCTGGACTGTCGCTACGTCCACACGGACCGCGGGCCCCTGCTAGGCCCCCCAAAGCCCCGCTCGGCCCCGCTCCGGGGGTCGCGGGTTCAAGTACCGGCGCCCCTCCTCGGGGCGGTGTTACCACGGCTGCGGGCCGGCCGTGGGGCGGAGGGAGGACGCTGGATAGTCGCCCTGATGACTCGGAACTCTGCCCCTCGCAGCCCCCCCCCCCCTTCCCCCCGCCTTACCCGGAGGTCCGCCGCGACCCCCCACCGGACCTAACGACCTCAGCTAGACGCGGCGGCCTCCCCCCGGACGTCGCCGCCGACCCGCGTTCCTCCCAAGCGCCGCGCCGCCGGCTGCGTCTACGATACCTCCGAGGAGCCCATGATGTATTGGCAGTGTATGGACATAGAGTGCGGAGTGCGGAGCCGCGGGGGGCGAGAAATGAAACATCCGGCACCGGCGTCGCGCTGCGCCCCTCGGCCCGGCCGCGGCCGCCCTTCGCGTGTCCCTGCCCCGGCCGGGCGGCACGGCCCTCATCAGCGAGCAGCCCTTCCCCCACGGCCGCCGCTCCTCCGGGCGGGACTACACGGACGGGCGGCAGGCGGCAACGGGATAGGGCGTCCCGCTGCAGGAGAGGCCGCGGTACGGGGGTCCCGGGCACCGGCGGGCACCGGCCGGCACCGCACCACGGCAACGGCGGCGACGCAGGCCGCCGCAGCCAACCCCTTGACGACGGCGCTGAGGTGGCGCGCTGCGGGCCGACGGGAGCCCCGCGGCGCGGCAGCCCGGGGCCCGCCTAGAGTTGATTGGCTGCCTTGTGGCCTGGAAACGGGGCGCGCGCGTACACAGCGGGGAGAGGGGAGAGCACGAGACTCTTTTCGGGAGAGCGCAGCCGCCTCCCGCGCCCCGGAGAGGGAGCACGTCCCGCCCGGGCCTGTCAAAGCCGCGAGGGAGCAGTCTTTTGTTCCGAGGAACGGCCCCTAACTTCAGCGGGGTTAGGCAACACCGCACGCCGCGCCGGGGCGAGCAGGCGGGCTGCACGGCCTGCAAAGAGTAGTGAGCTAAGGCCGTGAAAAATGACGTAAATAACGAGCCCGCGAGGATGGATGAGCCGTCGACGACTTTGTTCTCCGCGTGTCTCGGTGTCGCACCCGAACCGCGGGGCGCACGGCACGGGGCCGACCGTACCGGCGTTGTGGAGCGCGGAGCTGAGCGGCGGGGCCGCGGCTGCCGCGGCGTGGCGAGTGTTTCGTGGCCCAGAGCGGGCCGGGCCAGGCCGCGCCCAATATAGCCGGGCGGGGCGCGGCGCGGCGTACACTGTTTGCCGCGCTTACGTGTTGCTGGACTGCCGTGGCCGCCGGTAGTATCCGAACCCCGCCCCGCGGCCCCGCGGCCTCGCGCCCGCGCCGCCCTTTTAACGAGCTGACCGACACAGCAGTTTCGCCGTTTATGCTGAACGGGCCGGCGCCCTAACGAAGGGCCTTTCAGGACGGCTGTCACGTGACAAAGAGGCATTCGCTGCGGATGGCAGGGTGCGGAGCCCGGCGGGGCCGCTCCGCTGTAACAGACGGCCCACACGCTTAGCTGGATTTGCTTTCGCCGAAAAAAAGTACTGTTACAACGAAGCCGGGGTCTGGAAATCGGCGAGGGGCGGCGGGACCGGCGGCACGCAGCGAGCAGGTGGCGGCGGCCGGCACAGCCCTTATCACGGCAGTGAAACAGGCCCCCAACACGTCACTACGCGCCCCGCGACCGGTGGCCCGGAACCCGGTTATAGGTGCAGTTGCGTTGGTCTGCACGCCGGGGGTTCGAACACCGCCCCCGCCAATTTCGTTTTCAGGACACGCAGGTTAGGGAGCCGGGGAGGGGGTCGGTGGCGGGCGCTTGGCGGGCCAGTAGGCAGCCTCCTCCTCCTCCAGCCCCTTTGTGTTCCGCCAGGCCCGGCCCAGCCCCCTGAGGCCCCGGGCCCCGGGCCTGCTGTGGGCCTGCAGGCGGCCCACCAGGAACTACACTGCCAGCAGAGAGCTACGTCGCCCTCCCCCGCCGGCCGGACCGGGCCGAGGCTCCACTCCGGCCAACCCTTGCCTGCCGGATCCTGAGCTCCCCGAGCATGAGACTCGGCCCGCGCCGTGCCCCGAGGCCCCGCTGCGCCCCGCCGTGCTCGCCAGGTTCCGCCGCCACGGCCGCCGCCGCCGCCGTGGGCGCCCTGGCGGCCGGCGCGCTCTCAGCCGGGCGCCCATCCCCCGGCGGCGCCCCCGCGCCCCCCGCGCAGCACTACACCTGACTGTGTTCACAAGGGGCCGTTTTATGGTCGGCGGAGTTATGCGGAGTGCCAACGCTGAGGGCGCCCCCGCGGCCCCCGAGCCGTGAGACCTACCTCTACCTCCCCCAGGAAAACACCGGCGCGCCGCCGCGCCGCCGACCGGCACGGCAGGGGCGTGCCGCCGACCGCCCCCGGGAATAACAGTACTCCGAGAGCCCCGACCGGCGCTCAAATTCTTACGAAGAACGTAGCAAACAAGTCGTCAGGCTGCACGTAAAGCTGCGGCGGCGCTGCCGGGGCCGGCGAGGACGCCACACGCAGCGCCAGTGCACCTGTGCGGTGGTGTGCGTTGCACCGGAGGCGCAATTACCTACTGATGAAGATTTGGGGGCCGCTCGCTCTGTCGGCTGCGCTCTACATAGCTCCATTAACTGCATCGCAGACACACCTTACTTCACGCTAACAAATCGTCTCTCTCTCTCTCTCTCTCTCTCTCTCTCTCTCTCTCCCCCTCCCGCTCTCCCTCCTCCTTCATTCCGCCCTTTCCCAACGCAGGAGGGAGAAAACGGTCTGGGTGCGGCAAAGGGGAACGGCCACGGGGACTACTATGGCTTAGCAGGATTAATTTTATCCCCTTCCCCCCTCTCCATTCCATGACACTTCCCCGAGCGGCGCGGCGCGGCGCCGGCAGTCGCTGGGTTTTCGCCGGGAAATACGACAGCGCGTGAAAGTGTTCCCACACCGGGGCGGCGCGAGGGGGCCGACGGGCGGGGTGCGGGGCTCCTTAGTCACGCAGGGAAATGTGCTCTGGGCCATATTAGCCGTCGGCTGCGACACCCCGGCGGGCGGCGGGGCCGTCCGGGTCGGCGGCGCCAGTCGATAGGACCTCTCCTCTCCTCTCTGCACTGCTGGAGGCCGCCCAGCAGCGCGGAGCCGGCGGAGCTGGCGGAGCCGACCCGAGTGAATCAACCGGCATTCCGCTTGTCAGCGGCCCTCCGCACTCCGCACTCTGCCTCCCGCCGCTCAGTCAGAGCAACGTCCGCGGCCCGGCCGCGACTGCGGCTCTCCGCGGCATGAAGCAGTGCGGAATGAGGCGGCGAGCACATGGGCCGTGCTGTGGCGGCGGCGGCGGCGCCGCGCACACGCGATGCCACTCGTTGTCCGCACGCGAGCGGTGCTGTACGATCACGGGCCGCGGCCGTGTCGCCGGCGCCGCACTCACCGTCGCGCATGTCCCGGTAGTTGGGCGTGCGGTGCCGGCCCCAGGAGCCGTACTGGCCGTAGTTGCGGCCCATGCTGCCGTAGCCCCGGAAGTAGTCGTCGTCGTCCTCGGGGTTGAGCGGCGGCGGCGCGGGCCGCTGCCCCCGCTGCCAGGACATGGCCGGGCGGTGCCTGCTGTGCCTGCTGTGGCAGTACTTCACATGGCACGACGCGGCTGACTGACTACGTGCGCGCGGGCGGCCGGCGGCGGCGGCGGCGCGGCCCTCGACAAGTCCGGACGACGGTGGACGCCGTGCTGCGCAACAAGTAGACGGCCGCGAGCCGTCGGGGCCGTCTGGCGCTCCGTGGCCTGCTGGTCGGGTCGGCGGCCGCGGCCTCACTGAGCGCGCCGCGCGCCGCCGGCCGCCGCCGCCGCCCCGCGGCCGCCACCCCACCGACGCCCCCGCCGCCCCGGCCGCGCCGCCGGCAGCGCCGTGCCGTCCTCCTTCCAGACACGGCAGCGGCGAGCGGCGTGTGAGCAGGTGCTGGGGGCACCTCTTTGTCCGCCGACTATTGGGTTAATGACGGGGCAGACCCCCCCCCCCCCCTCCCCTCCCCTCCCCTCCCGCCCGGAGAAAATAAACTGTTTGCAGATTATCCGGCACCGCGCGCTCACTTTCTTTTCCGCCCCCTCCCTGTCTCGCCCCTGTTGCCGCGCGGGTCTTAATAAGACGCCACCTACAACGCTTCCGCCCTGTCTGTCCCCCCACGCACCCCGCAATGCCGCCACTCCTCGGTTATACAATCTCGAAACAACGACTCGAGTCTTGATTATTTCGACGAGTGGATTTTCCGGATTTACCGTGAAATCTCTAACCAACTTCAGCAACGACCAGATTGCCCGACGGCGAAGTTGCTCTGGCAGCCAGTCGTCGTGGGTCTGCGAGAGTGGGGGAGAGGGGAAGCAGAGGAGAGAGGGGAAGAGAGAGAGAGAGAGAGAGAGAGAGAGAGAGAGAGCAAGCGAGAGAAAGAGGGAGCGAGGTTGACAGATCTCGCACCCACACTCCCTTGCCAGGTGGAGGTGTACATTTCAGCCCAACTTCGTGCAGCGGATGGGCCAAAAGTTTTCAAATTGGCTGGCCTGATCCTCTGTCTTTGCCCTCCGCCCGCCCCCTCCGCACACCGAGGAAACCTGTTCAAAATCCTCTCCGGCGGCGGCGGCGCAGGCAGCGCAGGCAGCGTAAGGCCGGGTAATTGGAGCCCGGACTCCGCCTCGCCGCGCCTCGCCTCGGCTCGTCCGGCACTTCCTCGCTCCTCGTTAGCTACCTACCTGCCCCGGGAGGGCGGCGGCAGCGGCGGCTGCGGCGGGGACCCCTGCGAAGGGGTCGCCGTCAAACAGTACCCTCCGCCCGCCTGCATCCCCTCGGCCTCGGCCCGGCTGCGGTGCTCGCTTCACCCGCCCGCCGCCCGCCTCACCCGCCCTCGGACGGCGCACCTCACCGACCCCCGGCCCGGCGGCAGTGCCACACAACACATCCCCGGCCGGCGCATGAACACGCGCGGGCCGCGGCAAGCAAAGCGCTTTCTCGCATGACGGGCTCCGGCGGCTCCGGCACCGCGTCCGCTTTTATGCCGCGGCCTGACCTGGGTCAACGGCACCGCAGCACGGCGCACCGTGCGCGCCGCGCCACATAAAGCTGCCGGCCGCAGCAGCGCCCGCCGCCCGCGCCGCCCGCCCGGAGGTCTGCAAACGTTTCCTGTGCCGATAGTTTACTCTCCAGAAGGGCGCACTTCTGAAAATTAATCGGAACACGCAGAGCGCATTGGAGAATTTTATAGTAGACTTATTCATTTTTTTTTTGTGGTTCTGAAAGATAAAAAATTTGATGTTGATGCCCTTGAGAGTACCGCGGGGACTCGTGGAGGGCGCACCACAAGTACTCCGTGCCCCTCGTCCCTCACCGCCGCGGCACCGCCCGACCCGCGGCCGTCTCCGATGCCCTTCGGAAAGTCTCACGACGCGGTGAAGAATTTCATTTCGGCCCGCCTGTGCCACATCAGAGGCATTGGAGGCCGGGGGTGGAGGTGGGGAGGGTATCGGCCCAGGCGGCGTAGACACTGGAATGTAGCGACAGCGTCGACAGGACACGGCGCAGCCCCGGTCGTGTCGGCGGCCGGCGCGGAGGCGCCCCGGCCCGGACCGGACCCCCCTGCCAACAGGGCGGCCCGCTGTAAGAGACCCCCGCCGCACCGCTACCCGTCGGCGGCGAGGCACCGCAGGCCACCTGTTGGCCGGAGTCGGTACTGCGCCCGTTCGCGCGAAACTAAAAGTGGTCACCGCCCCGCCCCCCGGGCCGGCCCTCTTCCTCCACGCACACACGGTGGGTGGGTGCGCTGCGGCCGGCTGCTGCCCGCGGCCCCGGCAGCCTCCGCGTGCCCGGCGCACGGCAGGCGGCGGCCGCCGGCTCCACCCCCCGCAGCGTGTCAATATCGCCTGCGTCCTCACACAGGCGGCCCTCGCGACGCATCACCAGTGCGGCCACCCGGCCCCCTGCCCGGCATGACCAGGCATGACCCCCGACCCCGGCAGCCGCCCGCGCGGCCCACACAAGAACCACAAGGGCCACCCCGCGCTCGCGGCCGGCCGCGGTTCGGGCCGACCGCACACAATGCACGCGGACACCTGCACAGACCGCAGAAACACGGCCGCGCGGCGGAGTTACGACCCCGGCAGAGACGACGCGATCATACAAAAAGGGCGGCCAGGCCGCTTTATCCCCGCGGCCCGGCCCCCGGCCCTTTACGACGTAACGACATCGTCTTTGGCGCGCGCCTCGCAGCGGCCCGCAGCGCCTCGCGGCGCCTCGCCGGGGGTTCTGAATGAATTCCGGTATGACGGACGGACGACGGCGGGCGCCGCGACGGGGCCTGCCCGGAGTCATGGAGTCCTGGAGCCCTCTGGAGCCTCGGAGGGTGGCGGCCGCCCCGGCAGCCGCGCTGCTGTTGCCACTCACCGCCGTCTTGATGGGGACACGGGCGGGGGGCGCGGGGCCACGGGGCCGCTCTCCCCACGGGGGCGATATCTCACAGCTGTCGATTTTCAATCGCAGGGCGGAAGCTCTACTTCTGGGATTCTTCTCTCTCCGCCCCCTCTTTTATTACCGCCCCACAGCCCCGCGGCCCGGAGCTTTCGGACGGCCACGCTGGCGAGCAAATCAAAGTTTTCACATGCTTTCTGCCGGATAGGGAGGGGGTGTGCGCGCCGAACCGAGCTCAAGAGCGGGGGTCCCGACCAGCATGTATTTCGCCTCTCGAGCACAGGGTGACATCAAGTTGGACGACCTCCAGAGGGGTTGCGGGTCGGGCCGCGGCCGGTGGCAGGCGGGGCGGGGTGGTCGAGTGAACCAAGTGAACACAGTTGTGTTCACAAGTTGCGCACGTCATTGTGCGAGCGGTAAGTACGTGACTCCCGCTGACCCCTCCCCGCCCCACCCCCGGGGCCGTGGGGGCCGTGGGGGCCGTGGGGGCCGTGGGGCCCATCCGACCGGCCTGCATGCCCGCCCGCCCGCTCCGGCTGCCCCACCGCCCCGCCCCGCCGCGGCCCGGCTGGGCCCGGCGCCCCGCAGTCTGGCAACGCCGGCAACCACCCCGGGCCGGGCCGGGCCAGTCCCAACCAACCCGTCCCGAAGCCCACCCCGTCCCGCTGCGCCCCGCCCCGCCCCGCGCCGCGCACCACCCCGCCACGCGAACCACGCGAGCGGCGGCCCGGTCCCATCCCAGGCCAGGCCCAGCCGGGCCCAGCCAGGCCGGGCCGCGCTGCGCCGTGCTGCGCCTTCTTGCGTACATCGATCGGGGAGGGTGAGAGGCAAGGGCAGTGCGCCGCGCGGCGGAGCGGCCGGGGGCGGGCCGGGGGCGGGCCGGGGAGGGGGAGGCTGGCGGGGCCGTTGTTCCAAACCACATTACTTGCGAGCAGACGCACGGCGGGCGGGGCGGGGCGGGAAGGCCATCAGCTGTACGCCCCGCGGCCCCCGCGGCCCCCGCGCCGCCGCAATCCACTTGACTTGACGAGAGCCGGCAGTGTGTCACTCTAAATTCATGAAAGGGAATAGCTGCGAATCTGAAACCCGAACGATCGCGACCGGAGGGGAATGCGACGCGAGGTGCTGCAGGCAGAGCGGGGGCAGAGCGGGGGCGGCGGGGGCGGGGGCGGCAGACCCAGACTAAAACTATCCGGCGCCGGTCGGTCCCGCCGGGCCTCCGCAGCTCCGCAGCTCCGCAGTGCCGGGCGAAGAGGAGAGGGTCCCCGCCAGCCGCGGCACGGACCGCCACGGACCCGACCACGGCAGCGGTATGCACCTCCCGGTGCAACAGTTAGGTGCGCGCCTGCGGGTGCCAAGACGGGGCGTCGGCGGTCGGCCGGCGCCGGGGCGGGCCAGCGCCGCGGCGGCACCGCGGCCCCCACCATGCTAATGACGAGACGCGGAGCCGTGCATTCACAAAGTCTTCCTTTTGGCCGTCGTGGAGAGGACCGCGACGAGAGGGCAGCGGGCGAGGCCGCCGTGAGGACCGCGACAGGACAACGAGGACCGCGAGGACCGGGGCCGCGGCACGGAGCAGTCGAGGTAAACCCTCCGGGGGAAGATGCCAATGCACTCCCGGCAGAGTGCGCGACCTCACCCCCTCACTCCCTCCCTCCCTCCCACCCTCCCTCCCTCCCTCCCTCCCTCCCACCGGCAGCGGCCCCACCGGCTAGGCGCGGCGCGGCGCGCACTGCTCCGCTGATTTATTCAGTGTGCAGCAGTGTGCTTGCCGAAGGGAAGGGAAGAGGGGCGGCCGGGGCCGGCCCTGCTCGTGCCCCCCGAACGACAGGCGGAGAACATCCGACCCGAACTCGCACACGCGCCCAACACACACGCGCCAGCACACACACACACACATACGCTCACACACACGGGGAGTGACACGGGTAGAGACGAGCGCGCGGCTCAAACACGCCCAGCCGCCAGCCAGCCCAGCCCACTCCGCACACAAGAGGCACGTATCTGCGAGGGCGGCCTTTGCCTGCCGGAGGGGGGCGTGGCCCGGCGGCGGCGGCGTCTCGGCATCATCGGCACACACACGCACACACATGTGCACACACACACACATGCCAGGGGAGCAACGCTAACGAAGCGGGCGCGGGGCTCGCTGCGCCGCTGCGCGTTAAGTTGGGTAACAGGTACGGCAGTCTGTCATTAAGTCGGCGGCTCGCTGTGCGGCGCGGCCGCCGCCCCCATCGACCGGTGAAGTACTACGTGCTTGACGGGCGGCCCCCTCGCCCCCCCCCCCCCCCCCGGCAGCGGGGCCGCCTGCCCGATGGAAACAGATGACGCCCCTCGGGGGCCCGCGGCCCGCGGGCTCAGGCTAGGACGGGCGGGCCGCACGCCGCACGGCACGGGCGGACGCGTGACGCGGACGAGATGTGCTGCGATTTCGGCGCCGGTTAGGTTCGACGGGGGCGGCGCGACTCGGGTGCCGGGCGTCCCGGGCTGTCCTCGGCTCCAAGACTCACCGTCATACCCTGTGAAATAAAACGCGGCCACAGGGGGATCGGGGGAGGAGGGAGACAAGAGTGAAAATAGGGGGGAGGGGGAGGGTGACAGAGAGAGAAAGAGTACAAAGGAGACAGATCATCGCTCGCGTGAATTTCACGGCGGGATGTCGCCTCGCTGCGATATTCGTGGGCCTCCTCCGAGATATGGCAGCCCCGCCCCTCACGTCTATTGCCTCGGAGGAGAGAGGGAGAGGGAGGGGAGGGAGGGAGGATGGGAGGGGAGGGAGGGAGGATGGGAGGCTCTCACAATCTCTGCCCTCGACGACCTCCAGAGGAAATCCGGCGCTGCTAAGGCGGCGCGGCGGCGAACGGGACATTCTCCTCCCCTCCTGTCGCCGAAAAGAAACGAAAGAATCGTCCAAGAGAGAGAGAGAGAGAGAGAGAGAGAGAGAGAGAGAGAGAGAGAGAGAGGGAGGGAGAGAGGAGTGAAGGGAGGGGGTAGGGTGCGCCCGTGCGCAAGAGGGGAATGATGAGAGGGGACGACGATCCGATCCAGCAAGGTGTTGAAGAATGGCAACAATAATTGGAGGGTGAGGGGCTGAGGGGGCGAGGGGAAGGAGGAGAGGGAGAGGGGGGGGGGCATCGCGTGCGCGTGCTCGGAGGGGGTGCGGTGCGACACGCCAGGCCCAAATATGGGAATCGAATTCCCCGCGCGGGACGCAAAACGGCCGCGACGCGCAATCAATCAAGCGGGGGGACAGCGTGATAAATGTGTCGGACGCAGGGCCCGGCGCGGCAGATAGACCCCCCGCGGCTGGAGAAGCCTGCGCCGCTGCCCAGAGATTACAAAATCTGCGACCAATAAGGTCCCCCCAACCCCCCAGGGGGTCTCCCCGCGAGTCTCCACTCCGCGGTTACCCCCCCCCCCCCCCCCCCCCCCCGTCGGCCCGTGGGCCAGACGCAAACAAACGAGGAGTACCGCGGAAAAGAAGATGGAAAAAGAAAATTAATGAGAAGCGAAAAGGGGCTGAGGGGGGGGGGGGGGGCAGAACTTCCGATGAGAGTCATTACTGAGGGTCCGCGCACCGGAATCGCCAATTATTTACCCACCAATTATTTACCACTCCGACCTCCGTAATATTGTTAGGGGGCGCCGCTCTCCACCTAAGTTGGCAGTTCCGTACCGGCCGGTTGGCACCCGAGTATTGTTGGCATAGTTACGCCTAGCTACTGTTCCCAATAAACTGGCAGACCACGCTACGCTCTCACCCAGTGCAGTCATCCTTTCCACCCGGCCCCTTACAAGTGGTGTCAGAAGTGCCTGATTAAGTCCCTGCGCTGCCTCTTCGCCTTCATCGAGGGGAGGAAGGATGTCGCACCGCCGTGATCGAGATCACCGCGACCGACCCCTGGAGGAGGCCCTGGCCCGCTTCGCCACCGTGTCGGCCCACATGCAGGAGCGGCAGGGCCAACTCGTCGAGCGGCTCTCGCAGATGCAGCTGCAGGCTGGCCAGGATAGCCGCGACCGTGTCGCCCCGCCGACCTTCGACGGCTCCAGGTCCTGGGCCGTGTTCGAGTCACAGTTCAACAGCGCGGCGCGGCGCAACGGGTGGTCTGCTGAGGAGAAGGGCTGCCGCCTGCTCGCCGCCCTCCGCGGTCCTGCTGCCGACCTGGTGCAAACGCTGCCGGCCGCCGATCACGAGAATTACGCCCAGCTCCGTGCTCGCCTAGCGTCGCACTACGGCGCCGCCCAGGGCAGCAGCGCCGCCCAGGCCGAGTTCCAGGCGCGGAAGCAGCGGGCCGACGAGCCCCTCCGCACCTACGCCACTGAGCTGAGCCGGCTGGTGCGCTTGGCGTACCCGTCGTGGCCGGAGGAGCCCCTGCAGACCACGGCGCACGAGGCCTTCGTGAAGGGCATCGCCGACGACGCGCTGCGCCGGCAGGTGCGCCTGCGCCAGACGACCACAATGGACGCCGCCCTCAGCGCCGCCCTCCACATCGAGTCGGTCGACGCGATGGAGCCAGCCGTCGCCGAGCCGCCACCCAAGCGTGCGCGCGCGGCCGCGCAACTACAGGTAGCCCAGGTTGCAACTGTAGCAGGTCCTGCAGAGTCCGACCGTGGCGCCTCCCCTGCGCCGTCGACGGAGTCCGCGGAGGAGCTGGACGTCCGCCGGGTGGGCTTCCAGCCCCGTCACCGGGACGTTCGCCAGGGTGCCCGCGGCGATGACGATCTGCTAGCTGCCTTGGACAGTTTGCGCGACGCCCTGGCACGGCGCTGCCGACAGCCCCGATCGGCCCGCTCCCGGTCGCCCCCAAGACGCCGTTCCCAGAGTCGGTCACGGTCTCCTCTCCGAGGCCCCAATGGCCGATGCTTCGGGTGCGGGCGCCAGGGACATTTTGTCCATGAGTGCCCCGAACGCGGGCGGGACCAGCGCCGTGACCGTGGCCGTGATCGCCGTCGCGGAGGCCGCCGTGACGACGGTCAGGACGACCGCCGCAACAATGCTGGTTCGGGAAACGCGCAGTAGCCGCGGCTGAGGGCAAGCCGCCGGCCGCCGTGTGCCGCGCCCAACCCCATGCTGTGCCGCCGCTGCCGACATCGACACCGTCATCTTCTTCGACGCCCCCGCAGATCCTGCCCCGGGTGTCCTGGTTCTTCGACGGCAATGTCTCCGGTAAGCACTGCCGCTTTCTGGTTGACCAGGGCGCGTCGCTGTCTGTGCTGCGGCGCGGGGTGCTCCCCGACACGCCGCCCGTGTCCTCGGTGCTCAGCATGCGCAACGCCGGGAGTGAGGCTCCCGCCGCCGCCCTGTACGGCCCCCGCCGTGTGAGTCTCGGCCTCCCCGGTGCACCTGGACTCCCCGGCGCCACCGTGCCCGTCTGCATCTACGAGGGCGACATCCACGACGACTGCCTGCTAGGAGGCGACTTCCTCGCCGCCTACGTCCGCTGCGTCGACTTGGACAGCGACGAGCTGGTGCTTCGTGCTGGTGATGCACGCATCCCCATGACCCGCGTCACGACTCAGCCATCGGACATCGAGTTGTCGTCCCGCGTGGAGGCGGTTGACCGCGTCACCATCCTGCCTCGCACTCTGCAGTTTGTCCCCGTCCAGGTCCGCGGGTTCGACATGTGGACGGCGGACGGCAACCAAGAGGAGGGTGGTCGAGTGGGGGAGCGGGTGTGGGAAACACCTGCTCCGAGGCATACAGCTTCCAGCGTTACCACTCGCCCCGGGGAGGATGGGCTGGCCCCCCATCCGAACCGGGAGGGGCTAAAGCGACGCGAAATTCCGCTGCAGCCCTCAGCTGTGCCCGACGCAGGACGCTGTGCCGTCCGCCGGCTCCAGGGACTACTGCGCCCGTGCGACCCGTCACCAGGTATAGTCCTCGCAGGGCAGCTTGTCCGGGACGAGACCGGCACGCTGTGTCTCCCGGTCTGCAACGAGTCCAACTGCCCCGTGACGCTGCCGTCGTCCGCCTGCCTGGCGCGCTTCACCGTGCTGCCCGAAGCCCCCGTCAACGAGGCCGCCGCTGCACCGGCGCCGCCATCTGCGGCGGACCCTCCCCGTGGTGCCGGCGTTGACGATGTGCTCCCGGAGCCCCTCGTCGCCATAGCTGACCGCTGTGCGCCAGGCTTGTCGCCGGAAGAGCTGCAGCAGGTGAGAGGTCTGGTGTCCGAGTTCCGGGACATCTTCTCCTGCTCCGGCGAGATTGGCCACTGTCACCTCGTGGAGCACGACATCGACACCGGAGACGTCCCGCCCATCAAGCAAGCCCCGCGCCGCCTGGAGTTCCACAAGCAAGAGAAGGCGGACAAGTGCGTGCGGGAGATGCTGGAGCAGAAAGTCATCCGCCCGTCGCAGTCGCCGTGGGCTTCGCCTGTCGTGCTCCTCACGAAGAAGGACGGTAACCCCAGGTTTGCCATTGATTTTAGGAAATTAAATTCTGTAACCAGGAAGGACGCTTACCCGCTCCCCCGAATCGACGCCACGCTCGATTCTCTGCGCGGCGCGTCCTACTTCTCCTCCCTGGACTTGAAGTGGGGATACTGGAACATCCCGCTGTCCGAGGCCGCCATACCCAAGACCGCCTTCTGCTTGCCGGGCCACGGGCTGTACGAGTTTCTGCGCATGCCCTTCGGCTTGTGCAACGCCCCCGCCACGTTCCAGCGTTTGATGGACCGCCTCGTGCCGTACGACATGGCACGCGTTTACCTGGACGACATCATCGTGCCGGGCAGGACGTTCCAGGAGGCCCTCCAGCGCCTGCGCGAGATCTTTCTGCGCGTGCGCTCCGCCAAGTTCTTGTTGAGTCCGGCGAAGTGTTCCTTGTTCCAGCGCCAGCTAAAGTACTTGGGCCACGTGATCAGTGCTGCGGGTATCGCCACGGACCCCTCCAAGTCGGACAAAGTGCGCACCTGGCCAGTGCCCACCGACAAGTCCCAGGTCCACAGCTTTCTCGGCTTGGCCCAGTACTACGCCCGGTTCATCAAGGACTTCGCCAGGATTGCTAAGCCCCTCTACCACCTCACGGAGAAGTCGGTTCATTTCGAGTGGTCTCCGGAGGCCCAGGAGGCCTTCGACTCCCTGAAGGCTGCCTTGTGCTCGCCCCCGGTCCTGGCCTACCCGGATCCCAAGGGAGGCCCGTTTGTTCTGGATTGCGATGCATGCAACTTTCAGGTTGGCGCGTGCCTCTCGCAGGTCCAGAAGGGAGAGGAGAGGCTGATCTCTTACCACAGTGAGACTTTGTCGCGCTCTAAACGCAATTACTGCGTCACCAAGAAGGAGGGCTACTGTTCCCAATAAACTGGCAGACCACGCTACGCTCTCACCCAGTGCAGTCATCCTTTCCACCCGGCCCCTTACAAGTGGTGTCAGAAGTGCCTGATTAAGTCCCTGCGCTGCCTCTTCGCCTTCATCGAGGGGAGGAAGGATGTCGCACCGCCGTGATCGAGATCACCGCGACCGACCCCTGGAGGAGGCCCTGGCCCGCTTCGCCACCGTGTCGGCCCACATGCAGGAGCGGCAGGGCCAACTCGTCGAGCGGCTCTCGCAGATGCAGCTGCAGGCTGGCCAGGATAGCCGCGACCGTGTCGCCCCGCCGACCTTCGACGGCTCCAGGTCCTGGGCCGTGTTCGAGTCACAGTTCAACAGCGCGGCGCGGCGCAACGGGTGGTCTGCTGAGGAGAAGGGCTGCCGCCTGCTCGCCGCCCTCCGCGGTCCTGCTGCCGACCTGGTGCAAACGCTGCCGGCCGCCGATCACGAGAATTACGCCCAGCTCCGTGCTCGCCTAGCGTCGCACTACGGCGCCGCCCAGGGCAGCAGCGCCGCCCAGGCCGAGTTCCAGGCGCGGAAGCAGCGGGCCGACGAGCCCCTCCGCACCTACGCCACTGAGCTGAGCCGGCTGGTGCGCTTGGCGTACCCGTCGTGGCCGGAGGAGCCCCTGCAGACCACGGCGCACGAGGCCTTCGTGAAGGGCATCGCCGACGACGCGCTGCGCCGGCAGGTGCGCCTGCGCCAGACGACCACAATGGACGCCGCCCTCAGCGCCGCCCTCCACATCGAGTCGGTCGACGCGATGGAGCCAGCCGTCGCCGAGCCGCCACCCAAGCGTGCGCGCGCGGCCGCGCAACTACAGGTAGCCCAGGTTGCAACTGTAGCAGGTCCTGCAGAGTCCGACCGTGGCGCCTCCCCTGCGCCGTCGACGGAGTCCGCGGAGGAGCTGGACGTCCGCCGGGTGGGCTTCCAGCCCCGTCACCGGGACGTTCGCCAGGGTGCCCGCGGCGATGACGATCTGCTAGCTGCCTTGGACAGTTTGCGCGACGCCCTGGCACGGCGCTGCCGACAGCCCCGATCGGCCCGCTCCCGGTCGCCCCCAAGACGCCGTTCCCAGAGTCGGTCACGGTCTCCTCTCCGAGGCCCCAATGGCCGATGCTTCGGGTGCGGGCGCCAGGGACATTTTGTCCATGAGTGCCCCGAACGCGGGCGGGACCAGCGCCGTGACCGTGGCCGTGATCGCCGTCGCGGAGGCCGCCGTGACGACGGTCAGGACGACCGCCGCAACAATGCTGGTTCGGGAAACGCGCAGTAGCCGCGGCTGAGGGCAAGCCGCCGGCCGCCGTGTGCCGCGCCCAACCCCATGCTGTGCCGCCGCTGCCGACATCGACACCGTCATCTTCTTCGACGCCCCCGCAGATCCTGCCCCGGGTGTCCTGGTTCTTCGACGGCAATGTCTCCGGTAAGCACTGCCGCTTTCTGGTTGACCAGGGCGCGTCGCTGTCTGTGCTGCGGCGCGGGGTGCTCCCCGACACGCCGCCCGTGTCCTCGGTGCTCAGCATGCGCAACGCCGGGAGTGAGGCTCCCGCCGCCGCCCTGTACGGCCCCCGCCGTGTGAGTCTCGGCCTCCCCGGTGCACCTGGACTCCCCGGCGCCACCGTGCCCGTCTGCATCTACGAGGGCGACATCCACGACGACTGCCTGCTAGGAGGCGACTTCCTCGCCGCCTACGTCCGCTGCGTCGACTTGGACAGCGACGAGCTGGTGCTTCGTGCTGGTGATGCACGCATCCCCATGACCCGCGTCACGACTCAGCCATCGGACATCGAGTTGTCGTCCCGCGTGGAGGCGGTTGACCGCGTCACCATCCTGCCTCGCACTCTGCAGTTTGTCCCCGTCCAGGTCCGCGGGTTCGACATGTGGACGGCGGACGGCAACCAAGAGGAGGGTGGTCGAGTGGGGGAGCGGGTGTGGGAAACACCTGCTCCGAGGCATACAGCTTCCAGCGTTACCACTCGCCCCGGGGAGGATGGGCTGGCCCCCCATCCGAACCGGGAGGGGCTAAAGCGACGCGAAATTCCGCTGCAGCCCTCAGCTGTGCCCGACGCAGGACGCTGTGCCGTCCGCCGGCTCCAGGGACTACTGCGCCCGTGCGACCCGTCACCAGGTATAGTCCTCGCAGGGCAGCTTGTCCGGGACGAGACCGGCACGCTGTGTCTCCCGGTCTGCAACGAGTCCAACTGCCCCGTGACGCTGCCGTCGTCCGCCTGCCTGGCGCGCTTCACCGTGCTGCCCGAAGCCCCCGTCAACGAGGCCGCCGCTGCACCGGCGCCGCCATCTGCGGCGGACCCTCCCCGTGGTGCCGGCGTTGACGATGTGCTCCCGGAGCCCCTCGTCGCCATAGCTGACCGCTGTGCGCCAGGCTTGTCGCCGGAAGAGCTGCAGCAGGTGAGAGGTCTGGTGTCCGAGTTCCGGGACATCTTCTCCTGCTCCGGCGAGATTGGCCACTGTCACCTCGTGGAGCACGACATCGACACCGGAGACGTCCCGCCCATCAAGCAAGCCCCGCGCCGCCTGGAGTTCCACAAGCAAGAGAAGGCGGACAAGTGCGTGCGGGAGATGCTGGAGCAGAAAGTCATCCGCCCGTCGCAGTCGCCGTGGGCTTCGCCTGTCGTGCTCCTCACGAAGAAGGACGGTAACCCCAGGTTTGCCATTGATTTTAGGAAATTAAATTCTGTAACCAGGAAGGACGCTTACCCGCTCCCCCGAATCGACGCCACGCTCGATTCTCTGCGCGGCGCGTCCTACTTCTCCTCCCTGGACTTGAAGTGGGGATACTGGAACATCCCGCTGTCCGAGGCCGCCATACCCAAGACCGCCTTCTGCTTGCCGGGCCACGGGCTGTACGAGTTTCTGCGCATGCCCTTCGGCTTGTGCAACGCCCCCGCCACGTTCCAGCGTTTGATGGACCGCCTCGTGCCGTACGACATGGCACGCGTTTACCTGGACGACATCATCGTGCCGGGCAGGACGTTCCAGGAGGCCCTCCAGCGCCTGCGCGAGATCTTTCTGCGCGTGCGCTCCGCCAAGTTCTTGTTGAGTCCGGCGAAGTGTTCCTTGTTCCAGCGCCAGCTAAAGTACTTGGGCCACGTGATCAGTGCTGCGGGTATCGCCACGGACCCCTCCAAGTCGGACAAAGTGCGCACCTGGCCAGTGCCCACCGACAAGTCCCAGGTCCACAGCTTTCTCGGCTTGGCCCAGTACTACGCCCGGTTCATCAAGGACTTCGCCAGGATTGCTAAGCCCCTCTACCACCTCACGGAGAAGTCGGTTCATTTCGAGTGGTCTCCGGAGGCCCAGGAGGCCTTCGACTCCCTGAAGGCTGCCTTGTGCTCGCCCCCGGTCCTGGCCTACCCGGATCCCAAGGGAGGCCCGTTTGTTCTGGATTGCGATGCATGCAACTTTCAGGTTGGCGCGTGCCTCTCGCAGGTCCAGAAGGGAGAGGAGAGGCTGATCTCTTACCACAGTGAGACTTTGTCGCGCTCTAAACGCAATTACTGCGTCACCAAGAAGGAGCTCTACGCCATCCTCTCCGCCATGCGCCACTTCCACCATTACCTTGCAGGCGCGCCTTTCATCGTGCGCACGGATCACGCCGCCCTCAAGTGGCTCCGCACCCTCCGCGACTCCACGGAAGGGCAGCTGACCCGTTGGCTGGAGATCCTGGAGGCTTATGATTTCACAATTATCCACAGGCCCGGCAAGGAGCACGGGAACGCTGACGCCCTGTCTCGGCGCCCGTGTGACCCCGACTGCCGCCACTGCACCCGGATGGAATCCCTGGCCGCCCCGGTGAGCAGGGTGCGGATGGAGGACGCCGCCACTCCCACGCACTCCGAGCTTCGGGTGGGCCAGCGTGACGACCTGGACATCGCGCCCATCTTGCGCGCCCTCGAGCGTGGCCGGCCGCCGTCCCCGGACAGCCTGTCCAGTAGCAGCGCCAAGACGAAGGGCCTGTTCCTGCAGTGGGACTCCCTGCGCCTAGTCAACGGCCTGCTCTGCCGCCGCTTCGAGGACGCCGCTGGGCGCCGCTCAGTTATGCAGGTGGTGCTCCCGCGGGCCATGATCCCCCGCGTCCTGGAGCAGTACCACGACCGCCCTGGTTCCGGTGGCCACCTGTCCCGGAACAAGACCATCGCCAAGATCCGCGTGCAGTACTACTGGGTCGGCCTCTGTCAGGAGGTCAAGCAGTACGTGATGTCCTGCCGTCGCTGCCGCGCCAAGAAAGGCCCCGGTGTGCGCCCCCGCGCACCGCTGCAGCTGTACAACGTCGGGGTCCCCTTCGAGAGGGTGGCCGTTGACCTCGCCGGCTCCTTCTCCGAGACGGCGCGTGGCAACCGCTACCTGGTGGTGCTGGTTGACTACTTCACGAGGTGGCCAGAGGCTATTCCCGTGCCGAGCTCCCGCGCGGAGGACGTCGCCCGGGCCCTCGTGGAGAACGTCTTCTCCCGTTTCGGGTGCCCCGCCGAGCTGCACTCGGACCAGGGCAGCCAGTTCGAGTCGGCGGTGTTCCAGGCCGTGATGTCGCTCATGGGTGTCAGGAAGACCCGTACGACGCCGCTGCACCCACAGTCCGACGGGGCGGTCGAGCGCCTTATCCGCACTGTGGTGCAGCAGGTGTCCATCTTTGCTGCGAATAATCACGGTGTCTGGGATTTGCAGGCTCCCTTGGTGATGATGAGTCTGCGCGTGGCGCCCCACTCCACGACGGGGGTCTCCCCCGCCATGATGATGCTGGGCCGTGACATCAACCTGCCCCCTGTCCTGGCGCGCGGCCCGCTCCCCCTCCAGCAGGCCCCGGTGGTGGCCCGCTCCGAGTACCCGCGGTGGCTGTACGACCGCCTCCGTGACCTCCACCATGATGTCCGGGAGAGGGTGGACATCGCCTCCCTCCGGATGAAGGAGCGGTACGACGTCCGTGCCCGCCGCCCACACTACCAGCCCGGGGACCAAGTGTGGTTCTTCGATCCCCGCCGCAAGGTGGGAAGGACGACCAAACTGTGCTCGTGGTGGACTGGGCCGTACCTGGTCCTGGCGGTGATCAACGGCGTCACCATCCGCATCAGAAAGGTGGACAAGCCGCGGTCGCGCCCCCGAGTGGTGCACAGTGACAGACTTACACCGGTTGTGCCCCGCATCATGGTCCAGGCCGATGCTCTCGCTTAGTTGCGTGTTTCTTTGTTTGTTTCTGTTTCGTTATTTTTTTTTAATAGTTCCGTTGTTAATGTCGCGGTAAAGTGTCTGCGAGTGTTGTGTTCTTTTTGTAGGGTTCTCGTAATTATGTCGCGTGTTTTTCCTCGCAGTTCACAAATGTCATGTCAATGTGTTTTTCTTTAATAGGTTCTTAATTAGTGTTTAACGGAGATGCTCCGTAGCACTGTAACCGTCACACTTTTCAAAGAACGGTGGGGAGAGTGTTAGGGGGCGCCGCTCTCCACCTAAGTTGGCAGTTCCGTACCGGCCGGTTGGCACCCGAGTATTGTTGGCATAGTTACGCCTAGCTACTGTTCCCAATAAACTGGCAGACCACGCTACGCTCTCACCCAGTGCAGTCATCCTTTCCACCCGGCCCCTTACAATATTTCCGGCTTTCTCCGCGCCGCCTCCCCGCCCGCCGTGCCTGCCGGGCTGCCGCACTGGCCATACCGCGGCCCTGCGCCCCTGCCACTCCGAGCGTAGGCAGCGCGCGCGGCCGGGCCGTGCGCCGCGTTGCCTACCCGCAGACCGCAGGGGCCGTCCGGGTGTCTGCCGGAGCGGAGCGGAGCGGAGCCGCCGAGCCGCACAGCAGGCCGGGGGCGGCGGAGCGGCCGGAGGCGTGCCAACACGCGGCACAGAGCGCAGCCTCGGGCCCGCGGGGGGACGTCAAGACAAACGGAACTTGCCGAGAGGCGGCCTGGGGAATAGACAAGGGGCCGCGGGGCCGCGGGGACGGCGGAAGTCGAGGCCGGGGCACCGAATAAGCCGTCAGGAAAAATCTTGCCGCCTGGCCGCGCCAGGGCCGCCCCAGGGCCGCGCCCCCCGCTCAGCAGCGCTCGGTGCTTCTCTCCTTGTTCCCCGCGGCCGCGTGCCCGACAAACCCCACCCCACCCCACCCCCCGCCACGCCACACGGGCCACTTCGTTTCCGTTGTTCTCGCCCCTACAACATGGAGACGTCGAAGAGCCCCTTTACATTCTTTTCTCCCTCTCTCTCTCTCCACCCTCATCTTTCACCTCCACCCGCGCCTTTGGTGAATATTGCAGGCGCTGCAGCAGAGGCCGTGCAGCTGGGGCCTCTGCAGCTGCGGCAGCTGCGGCAGCTGCGGCAGCGGACGTGACGCGACCGCACAAGGCCGCCGGCTCCGGGCGCCGAGGACCGCCGCCGGCGCGCCGTCTGTTTAAGTATGTTTAATGCATCTGGTTAGCCGCGGGATAAACTTGACGAGGCAGCCGCGCAAAGTCTTCCTAAACTAAGCGTTGAATCGTGAAATCAGGACGCGCCGCACTCGTGACTTAAAAAAAAACAAAGTGCCTAACTTCTTCTCTTTTTTTTTGCCTCTCCGCGCCCCGCCGCGTCCCTCTACGGATTCGGGCCGCGCAACACGAGAAAATAAGAAGCAGTTGCAGACGCCGCCGCCGCCGCCGCCGTGCAGTCTCCCCTTTAAAACTCCTCGCCGCTCCTCGCCAAGTTTGTGGCGGCGAAACAAATCTCGTTAACGGTAGCGCAGCGCGGTGAGCCGGGCCCGGCCGGGGCCGCGGGGCCGCCGCCAGCCGGGCCCGGGCCGCGCCCCGCGCTCATTCAAATGCAGTCTATTTCCCCTTTTGAATGCCGATAAACGCGCCACGCACGCCGTGACGCGCGGCCCGGACCGGCCCGGGCCGCCAAGGAAAATTAATTCAGTGCAGCGGCGCGGCTTTTGTTGTCGGCGCTCCATTCAATGAAACGGGAGACAAACTGGCGAAACTGGCATCAGATTCGAGTGGCGTATTCGGGGCGCGGCCTGAAAAATACGGCGGCGCGCGGCGCGGCTGCATTATGCATATAACCGTTCGTTTTGGCGGGGGAAATCTAAATGGGTCGCGATGCCGATCGCCTGTGCGGCGGAGGAAATGAGCCGCGCGCAGAGAGAGAGAGAGAGAGAGAGAGAGAGAGAGAGAGAGAGAGAGAGAGAGAGAGATGGAGAGAGAGAGCGGGAGAGAGTGGGAGAAGGAGGGTGTGGGTTGTGGGGAGAAGAAACGCTGTGTGAACGAGAGCCAATAGACTCCTCGTTCAGAAAATGAAAAGAGGCGGCGCATAGCGTCGCGTCGGGCGGGGCGCCACGACGTCCGCGGGCGGGGCGGACGCGGGCGCTGTCTGTTTACACGGTGACGGCCGAGTCGTTAGCCGGGGGACGGTCCGGGACGGTCCGGGACGGTCCGGGACGGCCCCGACGGGACGGCCGCCATTAGCGACCGGAAGTTGATAAAACTCCCCCGCCGCGCGTCTCATTGCCCACGGAGGGCAGTTCAGTTGCGCCGGAGGGGCAGTCACACTATGGGCAGTTCAGTTATTGTGCAGGGGACAGTTGAGTGGCGCCGGGGCTGCCGGTCGCACACCGTCGCTCACCTTTGCTGTGCAGCTGCTGCCGGTTCGAGTCGGCCTTGAGGTTCTCGGCCGTGTGCACCAGGTCGTCCAGCTGCGGCTTCTTGTGCTCCAGCTCCCGGAGCACGTTCTGCAACAGACGCGGGGAGGACGGCGATGAGCAGGGCATGCGGGGTACTCGTGGGGGAAATGATATTGTGTAACCCGTCCCTCGGTCCTTCTGTGTGTCTGTGTACTGTGTATTTATCTAAACTGGTTCTCGTCTCTCTAGCTTTCGCCTCGTCTTACCCCCACGTCCGCGCCCTACACCACGCACCCCCACACACACACACACACACACACACACACACACGCACGCACGCACGCACACGCACGCGCGCGCATCGTATCCCCCGGAGCAAGGCTATCTAGCTATCTACCCGAAGGATCGGCCCCTTGGGGGCGCTAAACTCTTGGGCAACGCGGAGCGGCGGCGGCGGCCTGCCTGCCTGCCTGCCGCGGTCCCGCCTCCGACCGCCCCGGGCCGGGCGCGGCCTTCTGCTGCACGTCCCATTCCTCCTTATCGAGGCCCCGAGGCCCCGAGGCCCCGGGGCGCGGCCCGCCCAGCACGGCTCAGCTCGGCCGGGCAGCACCGGCATCATTGAATCCGCACTTATCACAACAACACAGGCCGGGGCGGTGCGGGGGCGGGGCCGCCGGGGCCGCCGGGGGGTCGGCGTGTCCGCGGGGGTCCGGCGCCACGCGGGCTGCGACTGCCATTAGTCAGGGGGCCGACGGCGGCAGCGGCAGCCCACGACTGCAGCGAGGCCGCCTAATGTTTGCGCAGCGCAGCCGCCTGTCGTGTCGTGCCGTGGGCCGCGCGTGCCAGGCGCGTGCTGGTGACCCGCGGAACTGGAGGGGGGCGTGGCTGCGCCGGTGCGGCGCCCCTCCGCGGCCGCCGGGACGACCCTCACTTCCCCGGCAGCACAACACGGCCGTCGGTACTCGAACCCGCGGCGGTATTTCCAGCCACATAATTAAAATGGGCCCCGGCTCGGCTCGGCGCCACTGCGCGGCGCGGCTGCTTCCAAACTCCGCTCGCGGCGCCAAAGTTGGCGCCAAACTGTCGCTGTCTCCTCGCAAATTAGCGGACAGGGAGGAGGAGGGGGGGGGGAGGTATAAGCAGACAGCGCCTTTCCAAACTGAATAAAAGGGAGAGGGAGAGCGTCTCGCGTCATCACAAGAGGACGGCAATAACAATAGGGGAGGGGGAAAAAAAAGAGAACGGAGCCTTTCGGGAAATAAAATGGAAGGGAAAGGGGAGGGGGGAGGGGGGTTGATGTCACCTCGCGGTGGGAAGTGGAAAGAGAGGTGGGGACGTGTGAAGCCACTCCGCACTCTGGGACCTCCCGGCCTCCAGAGATAACACGGAGCCTGGCTAAGTGCACCCCCCGCACACACACACACACACACACACACACACACACACCTGCACACCATCGGGTGCCCCCCCCCCCCTCCTACGGCAGCAGACGACTCCTGTGGCTGCCAGACTGTGTCGCGTGCTGCGCGCTCCCTCCGCGCAAACATATCGCGTCCCCCGCGACAGCCGCGCCACGCCACGCCACGCCATGCCACGCCGCGCCGCCTCCGCTGAGGAGAGGAGGGTGTTGAAAACCATCCCGCGTCCGCCCCGACGCGACGCGACGGGACGCGGGTGCCCGGCGCCAACGGCGTCTCCGAGAGAGAGAGAGAGAGAAAAAAAAAAGACAACGACGCACAACAAATTTACCCGGCGCTTAACTTGTGTGCCCTCGGCTGCGCGGCACGGCCCGGCCCGGCCCGGCCACGGTGCCCCGCCCCGGTGCCCTCGGTCGGCTGCCCTCGGAGACACGAGGCTTTCCCGCCGTGATCGCCTTACGGGCTTACACCTGGCCGGGCCCAGGGGCGGGGGGAGGGGGAGGGGGCGTGGCGACCGCGGCCGCGGCAGCCGTGGCCATATCAAAATAAGCGCCGCGCGTGCGTGCGCGCGTTGTTTTCAACTCTCGGGAATTATTTATTGTACTTTTAACCTCACAAAATGCTACGTTGACAGTTTGAGAAAACTGTGATTTAAGTGAATTTAGTTCAAATTTTTGTTGTTAGAGAACATTGTCGAGTAGGGGAGAGGCCCGCCTCCCTCGGAGGCGAGAGGTCGCGGCCGCACCCCGGACCGGACCTGGCATTGGGTCGGCGCCCCTTGCCGGTGTGCCGGCGTGGTGCCGGGACCCTCCTCAACACGCGCCGCCCCCCGCGTAACGGGGTATGTCCGCAGACACCCCTTCCCGCCGGGCGTCGGTCGGAGGCGTCGCTACCCCGCGGCCGGCGCAGCCCGTCCATACCCCGCGCGGACAGTGCGTGCGGGGCTCAGCGCCACCCCCCGGCGCGGCCGCCAACCCGCGCGGCACGCCGGCTTCCCTGATGCCGGCTGACGGCTGCTGCCACTGCTGCCGGGCACCCTCGGCGCCACCCCGGGGCCGTGGGGCCGCGGGGCCGGCTGCAGCGCTGGGCGCTGGTTCAAACACCGGCAGCGTGTGCCCCGCCCAGCCCTCCCGGCCCCGGCCCCGGCCCTGGAGTGTTGCCGCCTCGGCGCGAGAGAGTGCAGCCTTTGTTTTAGGCCCGGCCCCGCATCACGGGAGAGCAGCGGAGCGCGCGGGGCGTGGAGGCGGAGGCGCGCCGCAGAGGCGAGCGCACAACACAACACAAACGCCACCACTTTGCCCATCAGAAAAAAAAGAGGCCACAACGAAACTCACAACGACGCGTCATCGCTTTTCGTTCTGTTCTGTGCGCCCCCTCCCTCCCCCGCTCCCTCGTCCGTATAGGCCGGCCGCTTGTAGGGGCCCGGCGGGCCCGGCCCGGGGCGAGCGGCTGCGAGCGGCGCTCAGTCGATTCGATACGATAGGGTCTCACCGGCCTCGCCGACGATGCCCCCCGCGGTCGTATCGTAACCGCCTTTTGTTTATGGCGCGTCACACACGGCCCGTCCGTGCGTGCGGCAGGGCGGGCGGGCGGGCACGACTGTCACCTGTGCCGCCAGATCACAGGCCGGGCCCCGCGGGGCGGCGCATCCGAGTCGGTTACCCCCCGCGGCGCTCACCGCCCCCCGCAGAGCACGACGCTGCCACGCGCTGCGTACACAGACCCCGCCCCCCGCAGACACGCTTACAAATGCCCCAAATGAGCAGCTCTCCTTCCACAACAGAAAATAAAAGGGGCAGGTGGCGCCACTGTGTTTGCATAGTGTTTACTGGCGCCGGCGCCGGCCGCCGGGATGCCACGACGCCGGCCTCAGGAGGGCCGCCGCCGGCCGCCGTTGTGGAAGAGGGCAAACACGGGGGAGGCGGTCGAGACGCGAGGCCGGGGGGGCTGGTCTAGGACTAGGCGGGCACGCGATAGCGCAGCACGCACGGCGCACGGCCGGGGGAGGGGGGGGGGGATACAGTAGGCTGCCGCCCCACCTGACGCCGGCATGTTTATCCAGCCCGGACTGTCGTGTGTCAAAACAACGGTAGGTAATCCTAGAGCAGCAGCCGGATGGAGGGGGAGAGAGACGGAGGGAGAGCGGCAGGCAGACAGACAGAGAACCAGGACAAAAACGCCGACCATGTCGCTCCATGGCAGGCAGTGTGGCATGCGGTTCGCGGCCCACAAAGGCAGATTATGTGGCGGGGGAGGCGGGTGGTGAGCGCGGACGAACGTACAGTCAGTTCCCGGATGAAAATCAGATTTGGGGGCGCAACAGAGGGGGCATCTGGGGGGCCAGCGGGAAGGAGCAGCGCCGTCATGCACTCACCACGCCCGCGCGGTCACTCTACACTCTGCTTTTTGCATTTTTTTATTTTCAAAATTAATGTCCGTAACTAGCAGATCATCAAAAATAAATAATTATTATTATATTAAGACCAAACGATTTTTTTTCGCGAAGTCCAGAGAGGTGTGATGCGCCGACCCGATCCGGCCCGACGTGACCGCATAGTACGACGCGGTGCAGACAATGCTCGCCCTCCTATTTCTCCTCTTGCTCTGTCTCTCTCTCTACCTCCCTGTCTAGTCCCTCCTCCCTCGCTTCCCGCAGCCACTCGGGCACGTAGTAGTTCACCCTGTCCCCGCCGGCCCCACGTGTGCACGTGGTGCAGGTGTGGCCGCTCCCTCAAGTATACATGAGGGAGGCTCTCTGCAGGATGAGCCCGCCCCGGCCGCAGCAGCAGCCGCAGCGCCTGCAGCCGGGCCTCACAGTCACGGGGACACCGCGGTGCCGCCACGGCAGCCGCCCCGCAGCCCTGCAGACCAGCAGCCCTGCAGCCCGCACTCTGCACCCCGCTCCACCAGCCGCCTGCGGCCGCTCGGGTAGGCCGGCCCGCCCGGCACGCGCGCACAGCGAGGCTGCGGTTGCCTACCCGGCAGGCTCCAGGCGCCTCCGACTATTGTGGACCGGCTAAATTAAAAGTCTCCCGCGGCCTTATCGAGGACGCGGCTGGCGGAGTCGCGTGCCCGCCCCCCCGAGTGGCGCGGCGGCGGCGGTGGCGGCGGGCAGGCACGTCCGGAACGCAAATGTATAAGGCGCATTCCGAGCAATGCGTAGCGGGGGGAGGGGGGGGGCGACACGTGTTGACAACGCGCGCGCTGCCCGGGGAGAGTGGAGAGGGGGGAGGGGGGCTCCGCACGTATTTTCAACCGAGCACGCGTCCTTCGCCGTTTGTTCGGGAGCGATGCTGACGCTGACCCGGCGGTCGGGGAGGGGCACGGCGCGGCACGGGGGCTGGGTGTTTGATGGGTGACACAGCAGTAATGACGTGTCACGCCGCACCCGCGCGCGCGTCACGGCCGTAGGATTGTGTGTGTGGGAGGGGGGGGGGGGGGGTTGCAGCCCCGGCCGCCGCACACATGTGTGAGCAGGACCCCGGCTCCGGGCTCGCGAATCAGGCGAAGTGTGGCGGTCCCTCCTCCCTCCGGGCCCCTGCGGCCCGCAACACCTGCCCCCGGGCGGCACCCTCCCCTCCCTCCTCCATTAAGCCCCCCGCCCCCTCGCCGTTATAACAGACAGCCCTTTTAAGTCTCCTTGCCGAGGCAATATGCGCCGCGCGGCCCGGCAGGTGGCGGCCCCGCCCTCCCCGGCCCGCCGCTGAACAAGTTACACGGCGCACCGCCGCCACCCACCGCCGCCTTGCAGCGCGTCGTCGTCGTCGTCGCCGTTTCAATTATGCCACCGCCTTGTCCACCATCCACGTAACGGGCCGGGCGGCAGCGGCGCGCCGCTCGACCGGACGGGCCTCGCGGGTCGCTAGGCGGCGGGTCGCCGTCGGCGGGGGGCATCGACCGGGATGCAGTCCGGGTGAGCGCCCCCCGTGAATCATGGACAGCAGCGCCTTCAGCGGGGCGGCGGGGCGGCGGCGAGCAACAGGCCGCTTATGACAGCCGGCGACACACGGCGACACGCGCGCCTTCGGGCCTTCAGGCCGGCGGCCCGCGGCGCCCACACGTATTCGCGTCGCGAGGCGCCACACCCCGCGGAATGCGGTCGCGGGAGGCCGCCGTCGCGGCCGGCCGGCCGGCGACGCCACGGCTCGCGTGCACGGCGCACAGCGCACGGCGGGGCGCAGCGCACGTGCGAAGCCGGGGAAATAATCACCGTGAAATGACCGGATGCAGAGCGGTGGTGGGGGCGGGGCGGGCGGGGCGCCCCACACGGCCCGGCCTGCGTAAGGCTTCTAAGACCACCCCGGGCCCGGGCCCCCGGCCTGCAGGTGCGGGGCGTCAGACAGTGCGGGAGCGCAGCAGGAGAGAGAGTGTGTGTGTGTGTGTTTGTGTGAGAGAGAGAGAGAGAGAGAGAGAGAGAGAGGGACACGTGTGGGGAGGGGTCGCCGGGCCAAAAGCAGCTAAACGCGTCGTGCCGAGACGTCACGGACAGTCCGGGCCCTCGCAGGCCGCAGGCGGGACGAGGCAGCCGGCGATGGCCGCAGACTTACCCTCTGCTTGTCCAGGACCTGCAGGATCTCCCCCACCTCCCCCACGACCACGGTCTGTTGCCGCAACATTTCTTGCTCCACCGTCAGCCAATCACGGATCTGCAACAAACGAGGAAAAACCCGTCAACTCCTTTTCAGCACAAAGCCGCGGAAATGAGCACGGCAGCATGCCCTTTCCAAAGGCGGACGCTTTCTGATTACGAAAAAAAAAAACGCATTCAAACACGCAAAGAAAACAAAGGAATTCAACCGTAGCAAAAATTTAGATCGTGAAGCTAAAGTTTTGTCTGTCTAGCTAATTTCGCCGCAGCTACCACATTTTAGCAGGCAACCTTAAGTCATTAGCTAAGTCGGACACCTGTTTATACGGCGTGGTCGATTTTCAGCGCCACTGCAAAAAAAAATTGTCGTCCTCGCTAAAATAAGTGGCTGCGCCCATCTAAAAAATTTGGCACGGGGTACAAGATTTTTTTTTCGTGAAAGAAGAGCTTAAGGAATAAATCTCGCTGTCCTTTCCGCCGCCTTTGCCGTGTGTGCGGCGGCGGCCTTTCCCTGGCCGCGTGTACTCGCACCGAGTGCTGCGAAAGGTCATGGGGAGGGAGGGAGACAGCGGTGCGTCCCGCCTAGTCCCACCCTTCCTCGGGGGGCCGGGGGACCGCGTCTGCCACTGCGTGTCTTGCCCCCCCCCCCCCCCCCCCGTGGACCCGCCCCGCGGCCAACGAGGCAGCAGGCAGGAGAAATAAACTGAAGGCGAGCCCGCCCCGCCGGCCAGCCCGCCACACCAGCCACGCCAGGCACCTCCCCGGCCACGGCGCGCTTCAAACTGTACAAAAAGAGAAGGAAAGCCGCCAGCGGCAGAAAACGGCAGACGGTTTTACGAGCATCAATAATTCGTCGTCGGGAAGGGCGGCGGGCGGAGACGCGCGGGGGCGTCTGTCCTGCCGGCTGCTGCCTCCGGCCGCGGCGGGAGGGGGGCGACACCCGGCCAAAGTCACGCGCGCAGCTCCAGGGGCAGCAGTGTGAGCGTCCTCAATGCAGCGGCTGCACACAGTGTGAACTACACGAGTCGGCCCGGAAGGGAGGGGGAGGGGCGGGAAGGGGGCGCTCTGATGGCCTGGAGAAGATTCCCGCGAGCGAGTCGGATAAACCAACAGTGGGAGCGGGGCCGGGGGCGGCGCGCCGCACAGCAGGCTGGTTAGAGCGGTCGTTAGCAGAGCGGGCGCGCGCACACACACACAGCCGCACACACACGCACGCACGCGCCGCCGGCAACGACAGAGGCCGTATCAAAGGCAGGGGACTCGCCCGTCGTCCGCAGACGGCACACCGCGTGGCGTGGCGTGGCGGGGCGCGGCGTGGCGGTGCACTGGCAGCGTGATGGAAGTGTCGCCGCCGCGCATCACTGCTGTGGACAGCGCCCCCCCCCCCCTCCCCCATCCCGGCCCGGCAACGCTCCCATTTTTCACGTTCGCATGAAGCCAACTGCTCTCCCTACATGAGGCAGGCCAGGGCAGGGCAGGGCCCCTCCCCGCCGGTCCGGCAACATCCTGCGCAGCCGGCCCGGCATACCACGCGAAGCGCGCACTTCAAATCGCGGAGGCGGAGGGGGGGGGGAGGGAGGCTGCTGGGGGAGAAATTAGGCAGCTCGGAAACGGCACTCGGATGCCTCGGGCGCGGCCGACAGGGGCGGCGGGGGCGGCGGGGGCGGCGGGGGCGGCGGGGGCGGCGGGGGCGGGGGAAGTGTCCTGTCCTGTTTGTTGGCTACACAGACTGCGGCGGGCCGGATGGGCGGGACGGGCGAACGCGCCGTGCGCCAACAGACAGACAGACAGACAGGCAGGCGGACGCGCTGCGCTGGCCGGAAATGGTGGAGGAAATGAGCTGGGAAGACAATTTGTGCCCGACTATTCTACACTGGGTCCGTCCGACTTTGGCTGGGGACTGCGCGGGGCAGGGCTCTGCGGGGGCATCTGGGGGCCCGGGGCCGCAACTCCGGGGATGCGGCGGGCGGCACGGCGGCCTCTGTGGCGCGCGGAGGCCGTCGGCAGCCGTCGGCAGCCGTCGGCCGGCCGCGGGGCGTGGCGCGGTGCGGCGCGGCACAGTGCAGGTGCACAGAGGCGGCCGCCGGCCGGCCGGGGGCGGAGAGGCCCCCACACACTCCCCGGACAACGTCTTCTCTTGCCGCACAAAAGGCGGCAGGCGGCGCCCTCCCCTGCGGCCGAGGCTGCCGGGGGAAGCGAGGAGGGGGCCGCTTGCGGTGTCCGCTTGTGGACAAACTTTGGGAAATAATTCGAGGAGCAGCGCCAGCGCGGGGAGGCCTCTCCAGCGCGCCACTCCTCTCCCTCTCTTTCTTCCTCTCTCTATCTCTCTCTCTCCCACTTTTATTTAAAGATGAAAAAAGGAAGATTGCCGCCCGCCGCCGCCGTCGGCCAGAGAACAATCACTGCGCGCTGCGAGCGCTGCGGGGCGGGCGCGGCCGGGGTACGCGGCCCGGCGGTGCTTCTGGTGCGGTGCCGCGCGGCTGTGCTGGGCGCGGCGCGGTGCGCGGCGTCCCCGGCACGGCGGCACGTCCGCCCTACATCCCATCCCATCCCATCCCATCCCTGCGGCCTGCTGGGTCGCCGTTCGAAGACAACACGTCGGGGAGAAAGGCAGGCATTCCGCATTTAAACCCCTTGCCCGCCTGCCGGCCTGCCCGATCCCTCGGGGGGATGCGGGGCGGGGTGCGGGCAGTGCGGTGAGGCCGGCGTCGGCGTAGGCCTCGGTCCCCGGGTGACCACGGCCCAGCGCGGCCGGCCGGCCGGCCTCGGCCCAGCACGCCCCGGCGCGCACGGCGCACGGCAGGGGGGCGGGGAAATAAGGAAAAGTAATCAATCAGGCTGGCCGGCGGCGGGGCGAGTAAGTTTCGCTGTGCAAAGTGCCGCCCCCCCCCCCTGCCCACCCCTACCCCCTCCCTGACCCCAGTTAGCTTCGCGTCCGCTGGGGCGGGAGATTAGGGGGCGGAGCGGCCGTGCCGGGGGGGGGGGGGGGGGGGGGGACTGCCACTCGAAGCGCCGACGAATGTTGATGAACATTCCCGGCGAGGCGGGCACGGGCGGGGCGCTTCCGCAGCCCTCCCCAGAGTGCGAATAACCGACGAGCAGGTTCGAGGCCCGCACCGCACCGCAGGCCGCGCGCGCCGCCCAGGCTGCCGGCCGCCCGGAGGGTAGGCACCGCGGGGACACGGCTGCGCCGCGGGCCGGCCTACCCTCACGGCGCGCCGCCAGGACCGGAGGCCTCCGAACTCACCTGTAGAATGGACTTGTCGAAGCTCGCTAGGAGGCTGTTGGCCGCCGATGACGGCGAGGAAGTCGACGATCCGGAGACGTCCAGCGCTCGCAGGCGGGAGCCATTGTCGGCGCCGACTGAAACAAAGGAGTGCACCATGAGTGTCTCATTTTCAGAACACGCTCCCTCTAGGGCACACACACGCACGCACGCTCTCTCTCTCTCACACACACACACACACACACAGAGGGAGGGGGGTCTTGATGAGCGCACAGGGAGAACAAGGACATTGTCCCAGCTGGTCCATACTTCACTCCAAACGCTGTGCCGTGCCGGG
Source organism: Megalurothrips usitatus (assembly GCA_026979955.1). Lineage (NCBI taxonomy): Eukaryota > Metazoa > Arthropoda > Insecta > Thysanoptera > Thripidae > Megalurothrips > Megalurothrips usitatus. The sequence goes on from CM049592.1 coordinate 9,497,503, forward strand.
GAGCCTCAGGAAGGCCTGATGCCGGTCCAGCTCCCCCCTCCCTTCCCTCCCTTACCTCTCTCTCTCTCTCTCTCTCTCGCACACGTTTGTGTGTTCGTCGGAGAGAGGAGAGCGGTGGAGTGACAGAGGTGGAGAGACGGAGACGGAGAGAGGGGGGGGGGGGGGGCGGGCCCTTGCAGCCGTCGCTCGGAGAGACTCCAGGCATCCCTGCCGGCCCCCCGACACTGCCCGCTACCCCGGGGGATGTGACCCCCCGCCAGGCACACCATCTGATTTAATCAGTCCCAGATCAAAAGCGGCCATCCCTCCCGGCCGCCTGGCTGCCTTGCCGCCTGGCTGACTGGCCGCCTGGCTACCTGGCCGACTGGCTGCCTGGCTGCCTGGCCGCCTAGAGTCCTCGTCCGCTCGCTGGGGACGCGGGGGGGGGGGGGGCGGGGGAGTGAAATCGGGTGTCGCCCGGCGGCCTGCCCCCCCCCCCCCCCCCCCCTCTGCTGGCCCCCCGGCCGGGGTGCTGGGCCTAACCGCGGCACGGCGGCGGCGGCCTGCAGGTGCAAACCTCGGCGAGATCCCAGAGGAGGAGGAGGAGGAGGAGGAGGAGGAGGAGGAGGAGGAGGAGGGGGAGGCAAACACCAGGGATGATACCGGCAGCCCGCCCGCCCGCCCCGACCTGGGGGATGATGGGCCAATCTACAGCCGGCGGTGCCGAGAGGGTAAGGAGAGATGTACGGGGGCCACGGATACAGAGCGAAAAGAGAGACGGAACTGAACCGAGGAGAGAGAGAGAGAGAGAGAGAGAGAGAGAGAGAGAGAGAGAGAGAGGGGGGGGATGAGGAGAGCGTGGGGACGACAGTCTGCGCTACGCGGCGTCGGTGCTCCGGCGGTCATTAATGCCCCCCATCGGGTGTTCAGTTGGCTTCCGGTCGGGGAGCGGCGCGCATCGTTCGGCCGTCCCCCGGCCTGCCCCCCGGGGCTCCCCCCGCCGCCCCGTGGCGCCGCGTTATTTTGCCGCCCCCTCGGCGAGGTGGGCGCGCGGTGCCGCGGCGGCTGCACGCGCCCCGCCTGCGCCCCGCGGTCCTCCCGGCTGAATTGAATCAATGACCCAAACGGATCCCCTCCGCCGCCGCCCCCACACGGCACAGCCCCGCACCGCACCGCACCCTGCCTGCCCGCCATGGAGCGAAGCGCCTCTCGGACATGTTGCAGGTCCGTGCGCGTGTGTGGCTCTTCACCCGACATTAATTTAGGAATGTCGCCGCCACTTTTATACATATTTGGCGAGTGACAGCGACTGAGACTGAGAGCGTCATCCCGCGGACTGCCAGCGGAGTACCCTATTTTTCCACGACATATCCTGCGAACGACCGACCGGAATACCCTTCCGGCCGCACTGTCGCGGGCTCTAGGCGGCTCGGACCGGGTACCGGCTGGCGCTCCTCGGCCGGCGCGGACCTCTGCCACTCGGTCCTCCGGCAGCCAGCCGCCGCGAAGACGGCTCAAACCGACCCTATAATCAGATCTGGAAGGCGAAAAGAAAATGAACGCGGCCGGGTAGGGGCCGGGAGCCGGCGGGTGGTAACGAACCCGCATTCAGAGACGTCCCCGGGAAACAAAGGGCCGAGGACCGCGAGGACGGCGGCGCGGCGCGGGCCGTCGGCGCCAGCGCAGCGCGTTGGAGCGCCGGACGCGGCCGGACGCGGCCGAATAAGCCCGCGGACCCGCGGCAGCGCGCCTCGTCGCCTCGACTCTTTTGTGCGCGATTTCTTTCGCCCTTTGAGCCGACGGCGACAACGAGAAGGAGTAACATTCCGCGTTATTTTATTCTGATCCCCTTCCACGTGGAGAGAGAGGGAGGGAGGGAGGGAGGAAGCCGAGAATGAATAGAGGATGAGATAGGATCAAAAGAGACAGGTTGGGGGAAAGGGGGGAGGGGTAGGAGAGGGGTCTCTAGGAGGAGGGCGAGGAGGGGCAACTCCTTAAGAAGAGAGTGCGGCAAGCGCAGCGGTACTCCATGCGAGGACTCCGAGCGCAGCACCTCCCTTGCTCTCTCTCTCTCTCTTTCTCGCACATACATTCGCGCTGTCTCTGTGGACAGGTTGGGGCCCCCACTGTATCGCCTGGCTGCATGTCTGAGCCTCGCCGAGGGCCGTGCATCGCCCCATCGCTGAGGGGAGTCGGTCGGGCGGGGCGGCGGGGGCCGGGGGCCGGGGCCGCCTGGGACCTGACGGAGTCGGAGCCCTCGCCTGGCCGCCCGCCTGGCCCTCCCAGGGCCGGTCGCAGGCAAGACAAGAAGGCAAGGATTTATTGCAGTGGGCGCCGCACGGTGCCAGGCGCTGCGCTGCGTGTGGGGCCGAGATAGTGGCGCTGGCCGAGCGCCGCCGCCACGACGCCGGCCTCCAGGGAGGACCCCGGCCACGACGGCCAGGCCACGGCCTCCACCTGCCCCTCCGTCTTGGCCTCCACGGGGAAATTATTATTAATTCCCTCCCTTCGTTGACCGCCGCCGCCACAGGTGCGGGGACGCTAAGCGATACACCCCGACTGCCTGAGCCGGCCTGAGCCCCCCGGGGAGAACTTGACGCGACGTGCGGGGACTGCCGCGCGGGTTCGAATACCTCGCCTCTCCTCCCAGTTTTTTCCCCCATCTTCGCCCGGACGTCATACTCTCCGCCGGAGATGGCGGCGGCGGCGGCGGCGGCGTCGGTGCGGTCTGCCGGCCCGCCGCCCTCCCCTCCACTCCCCTCCCGCGGACGCGTGAGACTCTGCCGGGAGCCGCTGTGAGCCGCCGTGAGAGTGAGGGAGGCGCCGTGAGGCCGCCAATATTGGCCGGATTATCGGATAAGACGGCCGCCCTGAGGAATTTAATTGCGGGGGGCTCCTGGTACCGGCCGATATCACCCCCCCCCCCCCCTCCCCTGCACCCCCCCCCCCCTAACGCCTTCCCACCGGTGGGACGTACGCGCGGGAAAAGTCCTCATTCTGGTACAACACAAACACGCCCTTTCTTCCCCTTTATATAATTTCCAAGAGGAAGGCAATTCAGCGGAGGTGGAGTGGCTTGGAAACCAGTCGGAGAGGGGGGTTGGGGGTGTAGTCAGGTGGGAGGGGGCGGAGGCCATGTGGGGACGGGAGAGGAGGGGGGGGGTAATTCGCAGGTAAGATGTCGGGAATGTGACGCGTGCGCCAACAAAGCCGGGCGTGGCAAACAAAGGGACTCTCAAAGGACCGGCTGTGAGGGGGAGGAGGGCCGCAGACCGGGACCCAGTTCCGGGGGCCGTCCGTACGCGTGGAGGAGGAGGGGGGGGGGGCGTTTTAATTTGAACGACTGGTCCCCTGGTACGCGGCCGACGGCGGCCGGCACCACCGCAAACTTCTTCTCGCCTGAAACACTTTTCTCGGGACTCGCTGGGAGCTGCTGCGAGATGGGAGGAGGAGACAAGCAGGATGATGAAGTGGGGAGGCGGGGGTCCTGCGAGGGTCCTGCGAGGGTCCCGGGGCTAAAGGGGTGTGCCGGCCGGGGTGCCGACGTCTGGCGGGGGCCCCGCCAGTTATCAGCAGGCAGAGGCGCAAGTGCGCGAGTAAAAATGAAAGGAAGAAACGCATCTGTCCACATCCACCCTGAGGATAGAACCACATCTCGACGTTTGCCCGTTTTCAAAACGTTTGGTTCGGTTATTATTCAGTAAACTGTGTCCTGCTCTGCAGTGCCGCTGGGCACGCCAGCCCCGAGCCAGCCAGACATGCCCGGGAAATGGGGGAACGCGAGCTGAGCCGGGCGGGAGGACCGGAGAGGGGTCGCCCGGTCGACTCGAAACACGAAGCCGATCAACTGACTCGTCCCGATTAATTAAATCATCATCAAGCGCGCCTGCCGGGCTGCCGGGGCCGCGGTGCTGCTGCGGGGGGCACCCCCCCCCCCCCCCCCCCACTACTCGGGCCCCGCCAGTAGATTGGGGCGGACGGCCGACACCGGACACGGACACACAGCAAGCGGTTTAGGAACAATATCCGTCCGGACGCGGGGCGCGGGGCTCGCTGTGGCCGCACCGAGGCCCCCACGGAGTAGGAGGCGCGCCGGCCAGCCTGAGCCGCCGGGGCCTCCGGAGCCTCCGGGTACCCCACGCTGCTGAGGGCAGGCGCGCGGCAGAACCCCCCGCTCTGTGGAGTACAGGGTAGGGCCCGGGCGGTTAAATTATATACCACCGGCACGGACCCGTTTTCGAGCAACTGAGGCTCCTCTAGCACACAACCACTGTAGGGCCATCTCAGGTCAATTTTTACAAAATCCAAAACATGACATTTTTCAGCAAAAACGGCCTACGACTCGACAAAAACCAAAAACATGAAATGTTGATTTTTTTTTCAGCGCAGTGTATTTGCGGGTCCCGTCTCAACTCCTCCGAGCTCCCCAATCTCAGACCCCCCCCCCCCTCCCCCAGCGCCGTCCACGTTTGGCCTCAGCCGTAACGTAATCTACAGCCAGTCGGGGCCGGGCCGAACGAGCTCGGACGGTATCCAAATTGATATCGTGTGCGTGTGTGTGTGTGTGTGTAAGGGAGGGAGGAGGGGGGGGGGCAGGGAAAAAGGACCCCTCGGAGGACAGGCGAGGCCGGGGAGGAGTGCCGGGGAAAGTGTTTCTGACATCAGCTGATGGCCCGGCGGCCGCCACCCCCTCGCCGGCCCTCACCGCCCTCGCAGGCAGCAGGGCAGTAATCTCCGGTCAAAAGTGTAGCCATCGAAACAGATTCTGCAGCTGCTTGCGGCACGGCGGCCCCCCAGCGCACGCCATCCTCGGCTCCTCCGCCTCCCTCCGCCACCAGCGGCCGCACTGCGCACTGCGGAGCACAGCGCGGAGCTGCCGGGCTGCCGGGCTGCGCAGGGCCTCCGCTCCAGCCGGCCCGATGCCACATAAATAATGTATCGCAACGAAGTGCGCGCGTCGGCCCGAGTAAGCTGTCGCTGCCCCGCCGCGGCCCGATCCCACCGCTGCGCCCTCATCTTTTATCGACGCCGCGCGATCTGATGCCATGTAACGAACTCCATACGGGCTCCGTGGCGGACGGCGACGGCGCCCGCCCGCGGGAGGGTAGGCAGCGCGGGGGCACGCCTGCGCCGCGGGACGGCCTACCCCTCACGGCGCCCGACCGCAACACACACGCGTCCCATTAATCTCTGGCGTGACGACGCAGCGCCGCGACACGGCCAGACACGGCCCACTGCCTATGCATGACCCGCTCCCCACACGCACGCACGCACGCACGCACGCACGCACGCACGGCACAAGGCCGTGGGAAACATCGGCCCGCGTCGGCCTGATTCCGTTTGACTCCGCCGGGGCCTAAGTGCCGATCGGCGCGCCTCCCCGCCGCGGCGCCGCCCCCCTCGCACATGGCGTGCCGACTCCGCCCGCCTCACATTTGAGGTGCGGCACGGCACGGCGCGCGCACGCCAGCGGCAGACGGCGGCCACGCCAATCTCTATCCACATGCGGGACTCCGGCCGCGCCGGCATCAAGAGAACGAGAAGCCTACCCCGCTGCCACTCCGGCTGGCGTGCGGCTTGAATAGGGGCCACCTGATGCGGTGCGGCCGGGGCCGGCAGCCCGCGGGTTCGGGTCCCGGCGGTGCCGGCGGTGCCGGCGGCCGCCTCCTGCTTCCGCGCCCCGCCCTCCCCCAGGCCACGAGCAGGGCGGCGGCGCATCCCTTATCTGCCTCGGACCGCTCGCTCCCCCGCACCCCTCGGCGGACGGCCCCAGCGGCCCCATCCCATCCGGCTCCTCCCGCCGCTGCGTCACGCCGCGTCCGCACGTACTGCGGTCCGCTGGGGCCGCGCCGCACTGGCGCCGGCGCCCCGGCCGCGAGCGCCACGCGCCGCCACGCGCCTCGCATTCCGGTTGACGATGACGGTCTCGGCGCGGGAACGACTCGGGTCCTCGCGGCGCGCCGCGGCCGGCCCCGGGTTCAAACACCACGCGAGGGCCGGCGAGGAGCGGGGTACTTTTACGACTCACACCACTGACCCCTTATCTGGGCCCCATTCGGGGAGGCTCCGCCGGGCGGGGGACGCGAGTGCGTAAGTGTGTGTGTTGGGGTTGGGGGGGGGGTGGAGGGGGGGGGCAAGGGCACAGGCCGGAGCTGGAACAACCTCTTGCCGCCGTAAGCGTCTTTGGAACGGGCCAATAACGCCACAATACAGCGCCGGGCAGCCGCCGCCGGGGCCGTGGGCCGTAGCAGCCGCGGCAGCGTCCGGCCCGGGGGCTGCGCGCTGAGGGCTCCGTGGCCGCTGTAGCCCGGCCGGGCGCCGCATCAGATACGGGGCTCTCCGGCGGCTCCCGGGGCGCCGTAGCGCCTCCTAATGGACAACGGGCCGCGGGGCCGGGGAGGCCCCGCACGGCCGCCGCCCGTAATGACACATCATCGGCCCCTTCAAGCACCTGGCGCCCCGCTCCGTGACGACGCGCGGCACCGCTATGAGACTCGGCCCGGCCTTTACCGCTTATTCTTAAATAAACTGACTCGCGTGCTGTCGCCCGGCTCCCTCCCGGAGAGCCGCGTCCCGAGCCCCCGCGCCGGGCCTCCGGGCCTCCGGGCCATACACCGCGCCACCTCCGCTGTGACGCGGTGCGGCGGGGCGCTGGCGCTGATGCTGCTGCGGGGTGCGGCTGCGGGGTGCACCGAGGGAGAGGCACGGGCCCGGAAAGCGGGTAGAAAACGACGCATTTTGTGCGCGCGTGCGAGAGGAGGAAGAGGAGGAGGAGGAGGAGGAGGAGGAGGAGGAGGAGGAGGAGGAGGAGGAGGAGGGGAGCGGCCGCCTCGGCAGCGAAGCCTTGCCTCCCTTCGGCCGGCTGCCGCCGCTGCCGCCGCTGCCGCCGCCACCGCCTGTGCACGGCCGCCCTCCCTCCTTCCTCCCGGTACACACCGCCACTTCGATAGGCGTGGCGCGGCGCGGCCTGCAGGGGGCGGGCGGAGAGAGAGAGAGAGAGAGAGAGAGAGAGAGAGAGAGAGAGAGAGAGAGAAGGAGAAAGGCGGGGGAAAGGAATCAGAAGCTCGGCACCGGCGGAGCCAGGCCGGGCGCTCCCCTTTAATTTCCACTATCATTTCCCCCTTTCATTTTTTAGCGGCGGTCGCCTCACGCCGACCCTCCCTACCCTTCCGCCTCGGCGTCTGTCTGTCTGCTGTCTGTCTGTCTGTCTGTCTGTCTGTCTGCTGTCCGTCTGTCTACGACGGCAGCCTGGCAGCCTTTTACCTTGGCGCTCTCCGCTCGCGGCGGCGCTGTGATTCATCAGGGGCGACACGAACCCTCATCCACATTAATTAACAGGGTAACAGCGAGAGCGAAGGCAACGAGAGAGGGAAAGAGAGAGAGAGAGGGGGGGGAGACTCACCGGGGGGTCCGCGCCTCGCACGCGGATCTTCATTCAGAGAGAGAGAGAGACAGACAGACAGACGGCTCACCGCGCACACAGAGAGAAAACACGCCGCGTCTTGTACGTGAGACAGGGTGGGTAAAGGAGGGGAGGGGGTGGAGGCGGAGAGTGAGTGCGGCGAAGAGGACACCACAAGTACTTCCAGACGCAGCCAGGCAGCAGCCAGGCAGCAGCCAGGCGGCGGCGGCGGCAGTGCCCGCCCGGCGTCTGCCCCATAACATGCAGGCACGGCACGTGAGGGGAGGCGAGGGGAGGCGAGGGTCGCGCCGACGCTTGTCGTGACACGGCCCCGAGGCCGAACCCCCCAGGACCCCGAGGACCCGAGCCGAGGGGCGGAAATTATTGGCGGAATCCGCAGAGGACAGGCGCCCCATGTGTGTGCCGCCTGCGCCTGACTTTGGGCTCGGCGAGGGTAGCGGCTATACCCAGAACTGGGGAGATACTCGGTGGGGAGGAGCTGGAGTACGGACTCGGGAATGACTCTGACATGAGCGCCCCGCGGGCTGGAGTTGTAGTAAGCGGCGAAAAAGCAGGCACGCCTTGTCCTATCGTCGGTGGCAACGACTTGCGCCCCGGCGGGCCGGCGGGCCGGCGGCCAGGAGCCAGTGCCAGGACCGGCGTGCCGCGTGGCGCCCGGGCGGCGCCAGGCAGTCTGCGCCGTCGGGGTCCCCGGCCCGCTCCAGCGCCGCCCCACCCCCCGGGCCCCTCCCTCCCTCCCCGCCGCCGCCTGCTGCTGCCGCCTGCCCGAGGCGAAGCCCAAGGGAAACAGACACACTCCCTCCCATTCAGCCGAGGGCCGGGCGCGGGCAGCAGCACAAGCAGAGGCACAAGCAGAGGCGGGGCGGGGCGGGGGGCCGGGTGACAACGCGACAACAACAAGCGGACAACAACAAGTGAAACCAGGACTTTGAGGCGGATCCGGGCGGAGCGGCGGTGCGGTGCCGCCGCAAAGATCGTGGTGGTCTACTCTGTGCTGCGCGGGGCCCGGCCCATCCCGTCCCGTACCGTCCCGTCCCGCGGCCGGCCGGCGAAGTAACCAAAAGCCGGCCGGGAGGGGCCGGGAGGAGCCGGGCCGCGGGGGCCGCGGGGGCCGCGGGGGACCAACTAGTTGAAAAGTCGCCCGGCGCGCCCCGAAAGCCACGTGACGGCGGCGGGGGCCGCGGGGCCCGCGGGACATCTGCGGCGGGGCGGCGAACCACCCGGAGGGGAAGTTGTCCATCAAAGCCAGCGGACGGAGGAAGTGAGCGGGGAAGCGGGGGCGCAAACTTACCCCTTTCACCGGGCGGGGCTCGCGGCCAACTCGGGGGAGAAGCGATCCAGTCTCCCCGACGGCGGCCACTCCCGCGCAATCACCGCGCACTGTACTCCACACGGGCCCGCTCCTCGCGGCGGCGCTCCACTCTCACTTTGTTCTTCGCGTCACTTGCTCCCCTTCGCGCCGCGCCGCTCCGCCGCTGCCGGCTGATATGGCAGTTGGCTGCACGCACGCGCGCTGATATGTTCCTGATATGTGACGTGCGCCGGGATATGTGTGAGGCGGATGTCAGGTGCGAGGCGCAGCTTGGCCTCGTCCACAATCGGCGGCCGGGGCTGAACGCCGCCAGCTGTGGAGCCGGGGGCAGCCGGGGCAGCCGGGGGCCCGGTGCGGCGCTGCACCACGACGGCGCAGTTTCCGCGCCAGCACCTCGTCGCAGCCCCGCGCAGCCCCCGCGTGGCCTCCGCCGCCAGGCCGCCGTCGGCCTCCCCGTGGCGGGGGCGTCGCCGGCTTCCTCGGACCCCCGCGGGGCTGTCAGCGGGGCGGTGGCAGCCGTCCGGGGGCCGCCAGGGCCCCGCCGGTCCCTCAGCTGATTGTCGCCGGCCGGGCTCGCGGGCTCGCGGCCTGAGCGGCGCGGCAGGCTCGGCAGGCACGGCCCTGGCGCGGCGCGGACTGCCTGGACGCGGGCAGCGGACTGCCGGGTCCTGCCGGGCCCGCCTCCGGGCACCCCTCGCTGCCAGCCCCGCACCCCCGCCGCCGCCGCCGCCCCCGCGCCAACTCCAACCCCCGTGACCCGAGCCCCGAGCCCGAGCGGCCCGAGCCCGAAGCGGCGCGCGGCCCGAAGGCGAGAGCCGAGCCGAAGCCGGCGAAGCGCGCAAGAGGAGCGGAGCAGAGCGGGGCCGGAGCAGCGCCCTCCTCGAAGCGAACGGAACCGAACTGGCCGCGGCGTGGCGCGGCGTAGCGCGGCGTAGCGCCCCTCCGGCCCTTCCATCCCATCCCCGTCCTGCTCGATGTGCGCCCCGAACAACCCCCGCCGCGCCGCGCCGCGCCGCGCCCAGCCCGGCCGGGCCTACAGCGCCTACACCGCGTTATTGTTGTGGTTACGGGAAGGGGCGGGGCGGCACGGGGCGGCACGGCCGCCGCGGCCACCGCGGCCACCGCGGCCACCGCGGCCACCGCACCGCCCGCCGCCGCTGGCCGCCCGCCACTCGCACGTCCAGAGCCGGTCCAGCCTGCCGGCGCGGCTCGCTAGATTGCTGGACTGAAATTTATATCTTCTGGGAGACCAGCTTGCCAGGGAATGTTTGGCAATTCAAATCTGTTGACTATTAAGGGCGTGGAAGTTTCAGCCAGTAAGTCGAGCAGGAGAGATACAATAAGGTGACACCTTAAGTGAAACGTTTCGCCCCCCCCCCCCTAATAAAAATGCAGAAAGCGAGAAATAAATTACAGTAAATAAAGAACGCGGAAAAAGCAGCCCCAACGAAGTGTGCGGATTTACAACAAAAAAAAAAGACTGAACAGAAATAACCGCAAAGCTCTCCGGAAACAAGAGAGACTGTGAGTGCGAGTGTGCCATCAAACTTGGTGGGCGTCCGCAAAGTCCGCCCCGCCCGCCCCGCAGGCCGCGAACATAAACCCGATCGCGCCGTTGGATTCGATTCGGCCATCAAGTCCGGCGCGGGGCGGCCGCGGGCCAGGGGGGGCCGGGGCCCGGCCGCTGTCGCGCTCGCGAGATGAATGGCGCCGCGGCACGGCGTGCAGCGGCCCAGTCCACTGCGGGGCCGGCAGGCAATATCGCGGCACCGCATGACATATGGTGAAAAATGCCGTATCTCGGCTCGGGCCCGACACGACACGGCCCGACCCGGCCCGGCCGAGGCAGCGGCACGGCCGGCCAAGCAGTTGCAGCGACACAATGGCGGCGGGGCGGCGGCCCGCGGGGGGCTAATGGCTAATGGATTCGCAGCGGAGGGCGCCAGGCGGCAGCGCAGCCGGTGGCGGAGTGGACAGCGGGCCGGACCCCGGGCCCCGGCGCTGACGGCCCCCGGTTCACGCCCGCCGCGCTCCTTCAGGGTCGTTTCCGCTTTCGTCCCCCGGCGCGGAGGCGTGAGGCGTCGGGGCGCCGCGCGGCTGGCCTGCGGTGCTGCGCCCACTCCTCAGGAACACACAGGGCGGACGGACGCCCCTCCCCCGCCGCCGCCGCCCTCGTTAATGGCGTGATGCATCGCAGCGGGGCAGCGCCCTCCCTCCCCTCCTCCACCCGTCCCCAATTCCCACTCGGCCGCCGTGGACCCAACCCGACCTTCCGTGACCTTGGCCTCGGAGGGCGGCGCCGTCCAAACGTGTAAGCAAGCAGCAAATGGGCGGAAAATCTGGCCCCGGGAGGAGCGGTGAAGGTCAGGTCCGCGGCTGCGTGTGTGCGTGTAGTAGCCGAGCCGGCAGGCTGCAGGTAGGCAGCCCGCGTTCCCCGCCGCCGGCCGGGCAGCCTAGCCGCCGGACCGCAGGGGCGAGTCTCGGGCCGGTCCGGCCGGCGGGCGGGCGACAAGTGGCCGGCGGCCGGCGGCGCCGCCTCCTGACAGGACGGGAAGCGTCCCGGGCACGACAAGACGAGCCGAGGCGAGGGGGGATCAGTGGCCAAAGCGGCCCCAATCAACAGGCGACATCTGATCAGGATCGGGGCTGCTGGCCGCCACTTACTTGGGCCGTAGGGCTTGCGGTGCTGGGACACGGACACGGACAGAGACAAGGGCGGGGCCGGCGAGGGCCCCGGCCAGCGCGCCCCGGCCGCGCCCCGGCCCCCGAGGTCGGCTGGGTCCGCGGCCGCCGCTGCAGCACACACCAAAACAATCACCACTCCGCTCCGACCTGCCAGCCGTCTGGCCTGCCGGCCCCGGACCAGGCGGCCCCCCGCAGACTTTGGCCGTGTTTGCTCGCGACTTCCGGGCCGAGGCCGCGGTGAGCCGAGAGAACGCTGTTTGCGCACTTGTCTTCCAATTTCCGCAAAAACAGGGCCGGTGTTGTGCTGGAGCTGTGGGGAGGAGGGGGGGGGGGGGGGAGGAGTGCCTGCTGTGTCGAGGGGCGCCCGCCTCGCCCGCCTTGCGACGCCGCCGAGACCGAGGCCCCCGGCAGAGTGCCCGTCGTCGGGGCGGGGCCCCTGCTGACAAGGAGATGAGCCGCAGTTCTCGGCAGGCACCGCAGGCACCGCTACGCCGGCGCGCCGTAACGGTACCTGTGGCTGCCCCCCGCGGCCGCCCCCCGCGGCCGCCCCGCCCGGAGAGGGTGTAATGGTCCGGCACACACAACGGGCCCACGGGGGGTCCCATACCCCGCCCCGCCCCGCCGGCACCGCATGTGCTCCCCGCCCCGCCGCGTGACGCATGGCGGGGGCGTGACGTCAGGAGGGCGCGGGGGCGGCGGCGGCGGCTGGCGGTGAGAAATCGTCTTCCGTGGCTCGCCTGCGCTGCCGCTGCCTGCGCTGCGACGCACCCGCCGCACCGGGAGGGCAGGGCCGGGCAGGGACCCTGGGACCCTGGCGGCGCACGGGGCACGCGGGGCGGGCCTAGGGGAGTAGAGCCAGGCCCCCAGGCCCCCGCCCCGGCACCCGGATATTGAGACGAGCTCAGCGGCCTCGGGCCCCGCGCTGCAGTTGCCGCAGACAGAGCCCCGCCCCCCGCACGGCCTCAGGTTAGAAGCGGCGGCAGTTGGGGTCTCTCACCGGCAAAACGTCCGCACAGGCACGTCCCACAATAAAATTTCACAGCCGAAGCCGAAAGCCGGGCCGGGCGCAGCAGCGCGAGGCTTGTGCCGGCGCCATGCCGTGGGATATCGTACAGGGAGGGGGGGGGCTCACCGACACCGCCACCAGAAAAAAAGAGAGAGAGAGAAGAGAACGGGCATTCCGCCGCCTCTCTACACCTCCCCTTCCAGTGCTCAAGCCTGTGCTCTGACAAGGGAGGTTCGCATTCCAGAAGCGATAGGAGGAATTTCATCTCCCAAAACTTGGAGGCCGCCTGCCTGCCTGTGCTGCCTGCCTGCCTGCCCGCCTTCGTCTTGTTTTTCATCCCCACCCCTTCTCTCTCTCTCTCTCTCTCTCTCTCTCTCTCTCTCTCTCTCTCTCTCTCTCTCTCTCTCTCTCTCTGTCTATCTATCTTTCTCCCTCCCTTTCTCCCCCTCTCTGTTTCCTCTCGCTTCAAAATGCCCAGAAAAGTCTGCGTGAGAGTGTGGTTAATCCCCCGACCAGCATCGAGGATCGCCTAATCTCGGGTGGCCCGCCAGCCCCGCCAGCCTCGCACACATTCGCAGGTTCACACGGACTGAGTCGGCGCCAGCCGTGCGCAGGCCGTGCGGGGCGGGCGGGGGCTCCATCCATTCCCTCACACTCACTCGCGCGGGATCAGCCCGGCTCGACAGAAGAGAGGAGGGGGGAGAGTAGGAGGCGGGCACCGCAACGTGTCGACAAGTAAAAGAATATTAAAAAATTCCACACGACTCGGCGCAAGGGAGTGAGTGCGCTAGCGGGGGAGGGGGGGGGGCGTCCGGCTGCGAGCCCCCAACCCCCCTCTCTCCCCCCGCCCAACGCACAAACCAATCAACGAGCCGAGCCGCCTTTACGTACAATCGGACCGATCGCCGGATTTGGGCCGACCGCAAACAGTTTTCACGCCGCAGGCGCCCCTGACTGGGCAGCGGACGTGTGGGCCGACGCCGAACCAGGGCCTCGGCGGGACTTACGGAAAGGGTCGCGTCGCGTCCAAAGTCAGAGGCCGTTAAAATGAGTCCGCAATCAGTCCGCACGGTGCGTGTCGCCGTGCCGGGCCGTGCCCACCAGAGGAGGGCGTCAGCTGGCGGCGGGGGGCGGGGGGCCGGGGCGGGGGCCGCAAGGTCTTGGATGCGTCCCAAAGGCACGACCCGGAGCCCCGAGGGGGTTGGGGGGCTGGGGGGGCTGGGAGGGCTGGGAGGGGGCTGGGGGCGGCCGGGGAGGGCCCTCGTCGCGGCGATTAATTAAAAACATAAATCGGGCCGGGTCCGGACGGACGGGGGCTGCAGGTGCAGCCGCATGGCGTGCGGAATCCCCCCCCCCCCCAGACCAAAATTTTAATATTTCTAAATATCTATTTTATTTTGTTTTTATCCTCCATCCGCTTTAGTTTTCTTGTGTCTTCCAACATGTTCACATGTTTCCATTTTCTTGCGCTGAATTCCCCCCGCGCGGCCCCGCACCGCGCGGCACTTACACCGGGCGGGACCAGAGCCGTGTCTAGTCGGCGGGGCGGGGCTGCAGAAGGGCACCGACACCGTACGACACCGGAGGGGCCGCGGACGCATAGGTCAGGCCTGCCCCCCCCCCCTCCCCCCTGAAATGTCGCCCTAACCCTCCCAACCCTCGTCTTCCATCCCTTTCAAAATTAGCGGCGAGCGCCGAATCGGCGTCGCGGTGCGAGGAGCAGCACCAGCTGCCCGCCACGCGCTCTCGCCGGGCCCCTGGCAGGGTAGGCACCACCGGCCCCGGCAGACGCCCGTGCGCGCCGGGCTGTCTACCCCGCACGGCGCTCCCCGGCCCGGCCGTGCCACCACTTGTACTCACCGGAGCTCGCCGGCGCGCCGACCGCTTTGACGGGGGTGTGGGCGGCGCTCTCGACGGGCAGGGCCGCCGTCACCGCCGCCGCCACCGGCTCGCCGCGGTTCTTCACATAATTCCAGTCCTCGCGCAATTTGCGCACCTTCTCCTGTGGGGGCACAAAGTAAGGCGGGGGAAGATAAATGCCGGGCGGAGGCGGAGCGTCAGGAGGGAGGCCCAGCCTCCAGCCGCCCCGTGGGGCCACAGCGGCAGCCCATGGCAGCCCGCGGCCGCGGCCGGCTGCCAGTGCGCTGTCAGCTTAGGCTGATGCCGTGATATGACTGGCTGCGTGGCTGCGGCAGCGGGCCGCGGCCGTGCCTGCCTGCCTGCGGGCCCCCGGGGGGGTCCTGGAACAAGTCCCGCCTGCCAGGGCGCCGACCGCACCGACAGCAGCGACGAGCGAGCGGCCTACCTGCAACTCGACCGAGACGGGCTGCTTGCCGCTCTCGCACTCCCGCTCCAGGTTGTTGTAGTTCTCCAGGACGTCCGTCACCTCCACGTCGCGGTCGTACACGTTGCTCTGCGGGCACCACAGAGGTTCCGGGGGGGAGGGTTAAAAATCAGAGACGGAACAAAGTGTTGTCGGATGCGGCGGCGGCGGCGGCCGCCCTCCTCACCATGATGTTCTCGATGACGCGGCTGCGGTCGGGCTCGCTCAGGTCCTTGCTGATGTTGATGCGCGTCTTGATCTCCATGATCCAGGCGTTGACCGTGTCCAGCTGGCCGGTCAGCCGGCGCAGCGACGACAGCTTGCACTCCAGGTACTCGCGGTGCTCGCCCAGGCCCGTGCTCGCCTGCGGCCCGATCAACGAGTTCATGAGATTGGCTCCACCGCCGCGGCGGCCACGGCGACGTGCCGGCGCCGGCCGCGGGAATTTAATTAAAGGGGGAATAAACGAGTGAAAATGTGCGTCGGCGGCGCGGGCCTCGGCGTCCGCGCCGTGGCGGGCAGGGGGGCGGGTGGGTAGGGGGTACCGTACCTTGGCCATGGCCGCGTCCACGCTGGCGCTCTGGCTCGTCTGCTTGCCGGCCGCCCGCTTCAGCAGCACCTCCATGTCGCGCCGGTGCTTCTGCAGCTCCGAGTCCCTGGCCTGGAACACGTCGGGATCGCGGTGAGTGGAGTGGAGTGGAGTGGAGTGCCGCCAGTGCCGCGGGCCGCGGGCCGCGTCTCAGCGCGGCTCAGCTCAGATCAGCGCGACGCGGCGGTGCGTTCGCGTTCACACAATGCAACAGTGAGGCCGGCGGGTCTTTCCGCGACGCAGCGACGAGGATGCGCGGCGATGCAGACTTCCCTTCCCCGCACCTCCACATGGGCCGCGGTGACAACCCCCCCCCCCCCCCTTCCCGCCCCTCCTTCCCTGCGCGACACAACGCAGGTTTATTTTAATCCTTGGCACCCGCTGCATCGGCACTGGCGCTTAAGGCGGCGAGGCGAGGCGCAGCGCGGCGGCCCTGGGCCAGGCGGTCTAGTCCCCGCGGCACCTGCTTCCGCCTCCGTCCTAGTTTCCGCCTCCGCGGAGAACATGGTCGGGGCGAAAGTGTGCCAAGTCTCGGAGCGCAACACAACACACACACGACTCTGCACTTGACTCACCTTCACCATGCTGAGGCGCACAGAGAGGGACGTGTCGTCCGAGGGGTTCGCTGCCGATGTCAGCAAGTACGCCACCCTGTCCAGGCAGGCCTGGGCCGCCTCCTGGGCTCCCCGGGCCGCGTCCTTGTTGGGGGAGATGGTGGCAGAAATCTTGTCTCTTTGCGCTGTCAATTCTGCCAAAACAGCTTGCCAGCGCTTTCTGAGTTCATCGACTCTCAGTGCCAGCTCTTTGCTCATGGGGTCTTGTTCGGGACCTGGTCTTCCTGTCACATCTCGGCAAGTTGAACTCAAGTTGTTCATCATACGGTGCTTCACTGTCACCTACAAAAAAAAAATGTAAATAGGATGTCTGGTGAGGTTTTCCTGGAGATGCAAAGAAGCTAATAAAAAAATGTACCTGTTTTTCCAAATCCTTTTGTTTGGCCTTAGCCACATCAATGGGCAAATCGGAACTCTTCCATTCATTTATGACACTCTCAGCTGTCTCCAGCCACTCAGCGAATTGCTTTGATTCATTCTGGATGTTAACCCAGACTTCCTGAGTTGTCAACCATCTGGAGTGCCTCTCAGCATAAGAGCGATTCACTTGAGCCCATTCCTCTCTCAGCTTGTCCACAACCCGTCGCACTTGTCCAGTACCATCAGGAGCAGGAGCCACACGAAGAATAGAGTCCCTTTCACTCTCAATCTTCTCGACCTGAGTCTTAATGGAAGACAGCTTCTCACGAATAGCCTGAAATTTTTAAAAGTATACGATTACAGCAATGTTGTCAGACATAAAAATTTTAAGTTTTCAAAATGACTGTTTACCTTCAATGCTTGTTCCTGCAATGGGAATGCTTCATAGTCTCTGCCACCCAGTGGGTGCGCATTAAGCTGACGTGACACACTGGAAGTGGATTCTCGGATCTTGTTTACTTGCACAACAAACTCAGAGGCAGCATTGGCCCCCGCAACATCAACCTTAAAATTTAAAAGATGAGTAAAGAGTAATACTACTGTATATTTTTCAGCATTATTAGTACATCATAATTTTGTAATAACTCACAACTTTTTCTTGTTTGTGATTCTTTTGGAACCGCTGTAATTCACTCAGCAATTCTTCCCAGCGAGTGGTCAGGGGCTTCAACTTCTCGCTTGCAGACTCAGAAGCTTCCTGAATGTCTATTTCAGAAGCAAGTTCTGATAATTGTCTCATCATCTGCTGTTTTGAAGAAACTTCATTCTGTAAAGCCTGTCAATCAAAAACAGTACAATACCCTATGAGTCCATAATACACTTTATTAATTATGAGAAGAGTGTTTGCCAGTTAAAAATAAGAGAATCCCGAGCAGAGTATAATTGAATAAAAAGAGCATGCATCTATTAATCGACCTCTGTTTTAACAGGTGAAGGAGGAGTTAATTGATGTTTTGCATAAACTTGTTGCAATAAACTCCTCCAAAAGCAAAACAAAAGTCTTATTGATATTATATTGTGGAGAAAAAGGGATCAGAATAAAAAGGCATGAGCAAGAGAAAGCAAACAGGAAGCATGAGCAACCACAAGCAACACTAGAAAATGGGCCATTCCAAGCTATAAGGAAAAATTGTGGAACCTGAAATTAAATTAGGAGTAAATGAATAAATATTATTTAAATTGCATATAGTTTTTCTAAAACTGCATGAAATACATGAGTAAACTCATAAATGTTAAAGAATTTGTCTGATGCCAGAGCTTCATTGAAAATACCTAAGTGGTAATATAAAAATGAATAACTTTGTGTCCACATCAAAAAGATCACCTGGAGTTGTTCCTCATCATTGTTAGCATGCTGTAATTTTTTCTTCGCGCTGGAGAGCCATAAGTCAAAATCACGGATTAATTTGTTCATTTCTCTATATATAACCTCAGCCTTCTGAGCTTCAGACTTTCGCATCTGCAAAGCAATTAGATGAAACTCGTTAGAAAATTATGGTTATTCATGCAGTTATAGGGATTTAAGTTAGATAAAGTCTTCCTTACCTCTGTTTCAGACATTACTTGACTCCACTTGCTTCGTAATCTATCTTGTGAAGTCTTCTTTAGTAACTCAGCCCGTTCGGGATCAGAAGCATGAACTGAGAGCACAATGCCATCACCGCGACTTATAAGAGTCGCAGCATCAGGAGACAAACCCACCAATCCTTTCTCCAATATCTGCACCATGATAAGTTATCACAAAATTATTTTCATAAACTTATGAAGCAACAAAGTGCGCATTCATATATCCTCAATCTTTTACACAAACCTCTAGTCTGTGAGTTGGATCGGGTTCCTTGTTTACATTCCTCACAGTATGTAGCATACGATCCATCCTCTCTAACATTTGCTGTGCTTCATTCTCAAACTCAATCACATCCCTATCAAGGCTATTAAACTCAACTGCTGTGCTGACTCGGGGTGTCTTAAGAGCTTCGTCAACATAACTTTCAAAATTCCCACTTATGTTGCTGTCATTGACATCAACTACCTTTCCTTGACCAGAAAGACTAGCCTAGAAGATAAAAAACATTGTAATGAAAATGGTCACATGTTTGATAGAGTGGTGGTTGACATTTGTCACAAAAATTGAAAAAAGAATCTGAATGATATCTCATAATATTGTCACATTTCCTGCATTTCTTTCAATAACCACAGTGTCAAAAAAATATATTATAGTAGAAAATCAAAAAGTTTTAATTCCTACTTAGTATCCAGATCAACGGCTCGCAAGTTACAATATTGATAACCGCTAACATAAATTGTTAATACATCAATGTATTTATGTAACTGATGACATGACGTTCTCACATACATACCACCAATCAACAAAACATTAACTTAAATCATGAGGATTTACAAATGAAAACACGCATCCTATAGTACAAATATTAAAATGTACCCAATGCATTGAAATAAGTTACACATCATTCAAGAATTGACAGAGGCAACCAGAGTTGCGACTTTAGAAGCAATGGTTTCAGAAGTATTTCATTGTGAGTAACCCACCCACCTTGCCAACAGCATCTTGGAAGGAGAGGGCAGGATCCTCATCATCCGAACTCGAGCTGTCCTCATCTGAAGTGTCGATGGTCGCATGAGAAGTCACAGCCGCCGCAATTGAATCATTATCAGAAAATTCAACAATATCATCAGTTTCCTTATCACTTCCATAGAAGCTATCTCGGTCCCACTCCTCCACATCTTTGTTGACCTCTGTTTTGACTCGTTTCCAATTTTCGTGACCCTTTAATTTTTCTTCAGTATTATCAGTAACTGTTCTTTTTCCTCTTCTTGCTGCCAGCGCTTCTGAGTTTTCATCCTCCTTAGAAGATTTTAGTTTCCTCTGTTTCTTCTCTCTCATATCTGGGCTGTAGTTTCCAATCAGTTGGTATGTCTTGGACACTTCAACTTCTTTCCTGAGAGTCACTTTTGGATCCCCATCCTCCTCAGCATGATCAACTAAGTGGACGTTGCCATCTTTAGAGTCATTTCTTCGCCAAGCAGTGACAGTTGTTTCCTCCATTCTCTTCACACGATCTGTCATTTCCAAACAGAGAGGAGGTGCGTCTGCTGGCTTCAGCTCTACAATTTGGATTGGTTTGGCTGTCTCCATACTTCTTGGCAACGGAGTTGGCTTTGTGCCCTTTCCCTTCAACAAGATTTCAGAGAAACTTTTCACATGAACAGGTAAGGGAGAAACTTTCCTAGCAATGGCAGGTGACTCGGAATCAGTATCAGGGGCAGACTCTTCAGTGTCCTCCACAATTTCAACCATTTCTACAGTTTGAGGGGCCAGGTGGCAAGAACTGCTAGGGTAGACCTCCATGGGCTCAACAGCAGTGACAACAGATTTTACTATTTCTAAGGCCTTTACTTCCACCATCTGAACTCTTTGCTCCCTTGGTTCATGGTAGCATAGTTCTCCCACTTTTGAAGACTTCAAACTATTAGTGGACACTTGGGAAAAAAGTGAGCTATCTTTGGCCAGGCGGAACGTATCTTCATCTGCCACTGCTCTATCTTTGAACTCTTCAACTTGATCAGAAGTTTCATTAGGGACAGCCTCTTCATCAGAAATTAAAGTTTTCTTGTTAAGACTTGGCTCCTCTTCCTTGTGTTCTTCCATGGTTTCTAAGCCATCAAGGTCTTCAAAAGCAGGATTACCTATCCCCATGACTTCAGAGTGCACTGTTTCATCAGTCTGACTTTGAAGATCTTGGGCTTGTCTTGAACTTAGATTGAGGTTTGGTATTTGATCCAAGCCCTGGAAAAACAAGGGCGAGCTCCATGAAAAGGCCGTACTTAATTTTGGAAAATTTTCTGCCACCATTGTCAAGCTGATTCTCCACCCCCCAACCCTCCGCTTTCTCTTTCTGACATTCCCCTGCCCCTTCATACCAGCACAAGCTCAACCACCAGAACATGAAGCATATGATATGGATAAAATGTGCTCTGTTCATCTCTGTGCACAGAAAATGTAGGGGAGATAATGGGGTGCAATAACGATACGTAGGAGAGAAAATAAAGGAGCAGCACTTGTAAGCGAGCTGAGGGATGGACGAGCACAAACATTGATAGTGTAACACATTTGGCCAACACCACATAGAAAATCATGGTGTTATGCAGCACGGTAAAATAGTAGAAGGTTTAGCTAAAACTATGTAGTGAGAGCACATGTTTAACCAGACATGCAAGTCATTTTTTTAGAATTAAAATTATGTTTACACAGCATTTAATGCCTTTTAAAATTAAAGGTAAGTGTATGCGAACCAGTCAAACAAGCTCTCTATCTCTCTCTCTCTTTCTACAAGTAATATAAATAAACAAACTATATTCCTCAACATCTAGCCAGGACATAAAGCACAACACAAAGCACACAAAATGTAGACAAATTCGTGGAAGGACTTCACTTACAGTAACAACAGTTTTATGAACAATGCTTCAATAAGTAACAATTATTTTGATAGTATAGTAATCTATATACATATATGCATGCCTCTTACAGTACTTGGAAGAGGCAATTTTTTGTGATAGTAAGGGTGCAACAATTTGTACATGTGAGCCGCAATCCATATTGTTAGGAATTAAAACAGTTCACACAAGAGGAAAAAGTTCACTGAAGAAAACATGAAGTCATTCAATGAGTGAAAAGGTGAGGATGGATAAGCAGTGTGACATCACAGAAATATCATTCAGTTAGCATGGCCATTCTTATAGCAGGGATACATATCCAAAGCAATCAACCTCCACCAACAGGGAACTAAATAATGGTACATTCATAAAAATTTGGTAGAATGGTAGAATACCTACTTCCTGATTTTTATGATAGTGCAAATTTGATTAGATAAACAAAACAAAAAATGAAAAAGCTGGCAAACAAATTTTAAGTTTAGTAAGAAACTAGTGTTTTAAAGTTCACACAAATATTCTATATTGAATGAAATACATTTTTAAAGGTGTGATGGGTGACATACAAATTAAGAAGGATAGAAGATAAGAAAAATTGTTACCTCAACAGTGTCCCTTGTAGATTGTGCTCTTTCAGTAACTCTGTCCCATCTTCGCATGACATCACTGACACGATCTTGCAACACCTCAAGATATACTGGGTCACATATAGAACAGAATGATTTGTAGGCTGAAGAAACTCGATCACGCATTGTCTCCCACTGAGGCATCTCCTCCTCCAGCAACTCCTGTAAACAATGCTGAGTTTAACTACAAAATTAGATTGTACATATTTGAAACACTAATCCACTCTTTCAGGATCAGAAATCAAATTTACAAAATTAAGATTTGGAGTGGAAGTGTGGTATCTATACACCATTCATCTTCATCTCCGGCAATAATGGGAAATGGATGATATTGAAGAGACAGTTAATGTACCTTGAGGAATGCTCTCTCAGACTCAAGATCTCTGCGTGCCAGAGGTAAGGCCTCCCTTTCATCAAGTTCTGACTCAACCATGTCCATCCATTCATTCAAAGCAGGTATATCCTTGTGCATACTCAATGACAATTCTTGTGCATTTTCTAGAGCTGCTTTAGACTCAGCTATTTGTGACCCAAGCTGCAAAAATAATTCAGTCTCATTTAATTAAATCACTTCACTTTGTTTTAACTCTTTTTACTGCATTTACACAATTGTAAGCCACACCCCGGTTTTAGGGCTTCAAAAATCAGGGGGTAAGTGCTGCTTATAATTGTGTAAATACAGTAATTTAAAACAAGATTAATTGCCTGGATACAGAATAGTGTAACTGAATATAAATTTTGAAATATTAAAAAATTTTCTTCAACAACTTACCTTGTTGTAAAGGTCCTTCAAAGATTCTAGTTTGGAACTAAGTTTTTCTGGGTCAGGTATGTTGTTCTCATCTACCGATTCTCTGCCTCTTTTTATAACTGTTTCAACCTCTCCTTTGAGCTCACTTAAAGTACGATAAAACCTCTGAGCAAACAAATTAAAAATATTTTTTTAAATTTTGAATTAAAATTAAGGCAAGATGATGATAATACTCCATTTGCACAATATACATACCATGCAGTGTTTTAACTGGCCTTCTATGCCTTCCAGATCATCTGAGGCAATGTCCAGGAGACATGTGGCCTCTTCAACACCTCTCAATTCTCTCAATACTCTTGTGAGCCGAGGCTCCAAGTCTGATGTACTTGATTGGAATTGTTTGAATCTGTCTTGCACATCATGGAATCGTTTCTGCACAAAATCATTTTTTGGTAATCTTGGGTCAGGGCTGATAAGGCAATCTAAAGTGACACATACCAAGAAAATCATACTCACTTCAAGCAGTTGCATCTGTTCCTTTAAACGAGAGGCTGCCTCCAATTTTCCAGCTTTTTCATATGCAGCTACCTGCTCACTCATCTCTTTCAAGGTATTGGCTTGTGTTTCAAATTCATCAACCAAACGCTGAAAATGGGAAAATTAATACATATGACAGAAGATCAGAGAACCATGTACTGAAAACCAAGTTTAATGCAAAACAATCAACCAGAGCACCAATCATGCCTTAAAAATATATAATCACTTTACACCAAATTTTAAACATGCATAGACAATGCTACACAATGTCTATCCAAAGTTCCTAGTCATAAAGTAAAATAGATATTACATGCACTATATACATGTTGTTCAGTATTTTCAGACACACAAACTGTACACCCACTGAGCTCAAACAGACAAGAAAGTGCTGAGGAAAATGACAACATCACATCACTTCATTGACTGCAGCAGGAGATAATTGAATAAAAAATCTCACACACGGCTTGAGGTTATATGAAATAAAGGGTAACACAGAAGTATAGATTGCTGTTATACAACAATATCTACCCATATACTGATCCATTGCAAAAGCCTATTAGCAACATTGTTTCAAAATTTGGAGCACTCTGAGGTTTACTACAAGCACTTCAATATAGGAAATCTATTAAGCTACAAAAATGTTAGATTTTCAAACAACACTACCAAAACATTAACAATTAATAATTAAACTACAAGGTGATAGAAGCTCTTGTGTATGTATTTAGGCAGAGCATATTTTTCAACACAAACCTGATCATCATCGGGCAAGTCATCCGCAAAAATGTCGTTTTGCAGACGAGCTGTTAATAAGGCATCTACGTGAGTTAACCAGTCCTGTAGCTCCAAGATTTGCCCTTCAGATTCCTGTGCCTCTGCAGCGGAAACTTCTAATAAGACCGTGCGGTCTCTAGCCTATTGATGCAGGCGGGACAGAAACAAAGCAATCAGACATGAATCCAGTCCACTATAAACCTCTACACCAAAACCTGAAAACAGTTACAACCCTACGACCCTGACAAACATAGGATATCTCCACATCAAAATGCCTTATTACATTGAACACTGAATTCTTTTGTACACAGACAGGAACCGAAGATCCAAATGATAAAGCAAGCTTCCTGCAAGGGTAACCTTTTACAAGCACAACTAAAGGAGAGAGAGAAAGAGATTGGAATGAACCTAGTGTCAAAATGTAAGCAAACCAACTGATATTCCTGTAGAAAAAAATTGACAATACTCAAATGATAAAATAAGAATATTAAACATATTATATAAATTTTATATGTATTAAATCTGACTCCTGACCACAAACACATTTATCTTGGTGATCTGAAGGGAACCAACTCCACTGCCATGCAAACCACCCCCCATGTGGTTCCCTACCTCGTCTTGGGCATGCCACAAGAAGGGCAAGAAAAGAGAAATTTTGAAACCAACATGCTATCCATCACCTTCCACAATCAAATTTGTTTCCCTGGTATTTTCTAACTCAACCTGAAAACATTCTAGGTAAACCACGGTGGCTATGTACTTACTTGCTGACTTAATTGATTCCATCGATCTGTAGCTGCGGCAACTTCTGCTTTCACCATTTCAGGCATGACTCCATCCTCTTCTAAAGCCTGTCCAATCTCTTGGATTCGGGCTAGTCTCGCATCAGGGTGGTTACGGATGTAGTTTTCTAAATCCTGAAAATACACAGGCAGCGATTCCACACAGGCAATTTAAGACAGAGCACAGCATTTGGGACGCCCACAACTGCCCTTGCCTAGAAAGGTGCAAGGCTCACAGGAAGAATGTTACAAAATTAGAAAAGCTAGACAGTAAGCATTAATGCATTTAAAAAGATGAAGAAAATTCCATAATCCAATAAAATTTTATGTAAAGCAGAAAATAAAGTAAACTCCATAACAAGATGAACCCAAAACCACAAAAAGAGCAAGGAATACATACGTCTAGCTCTTCAGATATTTCTTCAGCATCAGCAGCTGATTTGGGAGACTTTCTCAGCCGTTTTTCAAGTTTGTCAAGCCAATCCATTTCCTGAGCAACTAGGGCTAAAGAAATTTTTTTTTTTAAACTTACAAAACAGATTGGGGAAACATAAGATCATCAGGCATTATCAATTTTATATGACACTACCTTTGAATTCTCCATACTGGTGGGATGCATCTTGCAGGACACGATATTTTTCAAAAATTACATCTGTTACCTCAGTCCACTTGGCATTTAGTTGAGTGATGCGACGAGCCAGCTCTTGAACAGGGGGACCTTCACTACTCAGCATCAAGTCATTACCTAAAATTTTAAAAATAGGTAAATAAGCTGTTGAAGTCACAAACTTCACATTCACATGCAATTTCAAAGCTTTAAAATAATTACCTGTCTCATTCAGCTGGCGGAAGGCATCAGTGCGGTCATCAACCTTCTGCTTCAGGTTTTGGTATTTACCCTTCAGTTGGAATAATTCTGCCGAAGAGGATGCACTTCCAAATGAAGGAATTTCTTTTTCCAGTTCAGTTAACCAAGTCGAGAATTCGTCAATTCCCTGAATCACCTAAGAATGATTGTATAAAAAAAAAACACATTAAAGATTTCAAATGCAACAAAAATCTTGAGATATAACATGTGTAGGAAATCATCTCACCAGTTGACTCTTTTTATGTGCAACTTTTAAGCTAGTATTGTGCTTTTTGGCACCTTCAACAGCATTCTCCCACTTTGACATGAGAGCTTTATGTTTTGATACTAGCTGGGCAGCAAAAGTCTCAGAAGCCTCTTCCTTAAGCTTTGAGAGCGAAGTAGATATGTTTTGAACATTACGCTCCAGAGTTTCTATGTCGTCTTGCAGTGCCTAAAAGTAATTATGAACAGAAATGTTAAGTACTGCTCCAATCCTTACAATAAAAAAAGTTATGTAGCATTCAAACCAAGCACTTTGCGTACATTTGACTGCTCAAGTTGAGCTTCTAGTGGTCCCATATCACCAACAGGAAGCTTCTGTTCTGCTTTCAAAAAGCTTTCAACATCTTGAAGCCATGCAGTCAATCCCACCACTTCTTCAGAGAATTGTTGCATAGTATCGATATCTGCAATTATATCATTTTTAACTCTCTAGTAAGTGTGGCAGATAATAATCATAGAAGAAGAAGAAAAGTAAACAAAGTTTTAGAAAAAACCTAGAAAATAACTCACAAGGTTGCAATTTGGTTTGGCGCTCATGTAGAATTGCTTCAATATCACTACAGCGAGTACTGAGTTCCAAGAAATACTGCCCCTCAGCTTCTTTGCTTAGTACTTCTAACTGTTCTTTATTTTTCTTGAGTTCCTCTTCAAGGTTCTGAAAATTTAAAAATTTTAAAATGAATCTTTTTTTTTTTTTCAATCTTAATTACTAATTGAACTGAATCATTAGTTAGACCTGGAATCTCTTCATTTGCTGTTCCATATCAGGTAGTTCACCAAGTACTACATGATCAGAGAGCAGAGTACTTTCAGCGGAATCAACCCAATCTGAGAGACCTTTCAGAGCTGGAGGAGGTACTTTTGGTTGTTTCACACCCACATCCATCGACTCATCTTTTTCAGATGAGACCGTTGCCCCTCCACTTAGCTTAGATTGGTGGTCAACATACCTACAAAAACAGAGAAAATATGCTGTAAATCTTCTATTCCGGCCCATAATTTCAATTTTTGCAATAGAAATGAAAATGCATACCTTTGCTGAACTAATGACCAGTTTTCACTTAACAGATTGACATCAGTCACAAGCTGCCTATCAGTATTTTCATTTTCTAAAATTTTTTGAGCAGTTTGTTTTAATCTGAGTAGACGATCATCGTGTGAGCGCATGGATTTAAGCTTAACCCTCATTTGGTCAGCTAAAACTGAAGGTGAACTTGCTTTTGATGAAGAATCAATTTTCTCTAGCCACTTCTTATGGCCATCCAGCAAACCTGAGATGGCAGCCACCTCAGTTTTCACTGTTGCTAAATCTTGGTAGTACTGGGCAGATTCAGAAGTGGATTGTATTTTAGATGATAACTGGATCAAACGATGTTCAGCATTTGTCCATTTTTCTTGCTCATTGTAGACAGACATATCATCAGCTCCATCAGCTTGCATCTCTATTGTAAGCTCCTGGCCTAAACGAATTAACTTCTGAAGATCCGATTGTCGAACTGGTAACTCTTGAGTTGCATCAAATAGCTTCTGTCTAAGATCTACAGGAATATCCTGAAGATTTTGAGCAACTTGTTCTAATAAGTCCTCAGTTCTTTCCATGAAAGTATTCAGCTGGTCTAATGCTGACTCAAATTTTACTCTCTTCACTGTTCCAGTCCTACGACGTTTGGGCTCACTTGCTGCACTAGTATCTTTTTCTTCTGTAGTTCCACCATAAAGGTTAAACTCAAACCCAGAATTACAGATCTAGAAGAAGGGAAAATGTAAAAAAACATAATAATTAATACTCTAGATAAAATACATAAGATAAACAATGAAAGGAAATGTAATTGATGGAACATACTCTTTGAGCTTGGACTTCAATTATTTGAGAAAGTGCTTCCCACTTATCCTGAATAGTTTCAATTTTTTCTTGAATGTCACAAGTCCATCCAGGTGACAATTTAGCATCAAGCTGAGTGGTCTCTTCTTCTAAAGTTTCTAATGTTGACTGTTGGGCGTCCATTTCCCGCCTGGTTGTTTGAAGAGTTTTTATTCTTTCCAGCACCTATGAATTACAAATTTGTTTCAGGTCAAGGTATTCAATACAACGTTGGAAGATACAACATGTAATGATAAATAATACAATACCTGTCCTATTTCAAGAGCAGGATCAGCCTCCATTCCTTTGAGAAGTTTTTCTTTAGAATCCAACCACACTTGAAGCATGACACATTTGCCAGACACTTCAGCCCAAGCTTTGTGCAACTCCTGTAACCTTTTCCATCTCTCCTGAGTCCATTTTAAAATATGAGCCCAACGCTCACTAAGTGCTGTAAGCTGGTCTTCCATGTGTGATACTCCATCTGAAAAGTCAAACATCTCATTATCAAACAAAGTTACATTTAATAATTCATTTCATTCCCCTATAGATAAGAAAATGGTCTACCACTGTCAGAGTTGTTGTCATCAACCACGACAACCATATTAGATAATGTCACAACAACGGCCTCTTGTTTTTCAAGATCAGCATGGAATGCTGGATGCTGTGCAACCTGTCTCTCTAGATCTGAGTACTTGGGTCCTATGATTGCCATCCTTGAAATTCTGTCTTCAGTGACTGTCAGCCACTGTCTGAAATTGTCCAGCTCTTGCTGCTGTTTCCGCATTAGCACTTCATGAATCCTGCATTTAAAAAATAAGTAATTAATGTGCTTCTTCACATACAGCACACCTTTAATTAGAAGTTTTACTCACTTTGTCTGCCTCTCCATGGCCTTTACTCTTAAATCCTCCCATCTCGAATTAAGCAATTTCATTTGAATGCGAACTTCATCCTCTTCATCTCGAGACAGTCCACCTTCCTGAATTATATGGGTGCCCTCTTCTAGTACTGATCTTACAGCATTCTGATGTTGAGCCAGCTCCAATAGAAATGACTAAAAAAGAAAAGCAAAAAAGATAATTTATTTGTATAAATTAAATACATTTTGATGTATCAGATCAGGATAAAACCAAAATGGACTGAAAGGAATTATTTCCACCAACCTCATGAGTATGGAAGTACTCCTTGATTTGGTGTAAAGGCCCTTCTGTAGCTGGTGCATTGGTGAGCCTATCCTCAGCTTCCAAAAGCCACGTTAAAACATCTTCTAGGGCTCGTTGATAGCCTGATATCTCAACAGATACATTTGTGGCCATGCTTAATGGCCGAGAAGCTGGTATTCCTAGCATACCCGCACTCTAAAAATAGAAAATTCAATTTGAGCTTGGAAAAGAAAAATAAAATAAAATTTATAGGTAGGTATTAATTTAAAACATACAAAGCCATCTGGAGATCTCATTTCAACTACGGGAGAGGCAAGAGAGCTGTTGTCTGAATGAATAGAGAAGTCTAGACAGTCAGCATCCACTTCAGAATGAGGTAGAGATTGGAAGAGGCACATCACATACATCATTATTGACTTCTTATCAGGTTGAGATGTGTTCACATCTGTATGGAAAAATTAATCAGTCATTAAAGGCAAAGTTAAAAACAGTTTCCTCAAAACACCAAGAACCACAGCAGGTCAGACCTTCTGGGTCCAGCAGTCTTTCAATTCCATGGAGCTCCTGTGCCAGTCTGAAAGCATGCTCAAGTCGAGCATTCGGATGCATTTTGGACATGGTAGGAAATTGGAAAAGGTCTGTATGCCAATGATGAATAAGGGCATTAAAGGCTAAACCATCAGACCATGAAGTGCTAAAATTTTTAATGTCTACTCCAGGGTAGTTCTGGGTATTTTGCCTACACCAAGCTAACAGGGTTTTTTCTAAGTTTGTTTGCTGCAGTTCTGACATAAGATCCTTCAGGTGGTAATGAACCTAAAACATAAAACAAACAAGAACAAAATTTTAGGTGAAGATAAAAAGTACAGACTGATATGAATTAATGTTACCACAATCAAATTCTCACCTGCCAATGTAATATGATACTCCAAACTAGCCCTAGAGTAAGTTTTGGACTCCCATCAACAATATCATTACTGCTGATGTTCACTAATTTTACCTGCAAAAATAGAATGAATAAGAACAGAATTCTACTCATCATAATTTTTAAAGGAGAGATGTGTACTTACATTGTTTTGTTCAAGGATCTGTAAAGCTTTGTTGACATTATTTAAATGATGAACTCGCATTTTCCCTCTCTCTCGTTTCTGAAATAATACAGAAAGCTGTAGGTAGATACATAGGATAGATACATAGGATTAAAACAAGAGAGACAAATCAAACTTATGCATACATATTCTTTTCCTGTGAGTATCTCCAGGAGTGTAAGGAGGTGATTGCCATCCTGTAGATCTAGGAACAGGTCCGAAATAGGTGGGAGATTTCGCTGAAATTAAACACAAAATAAGAAAACTATTCCAGAACATATTCAGACGCATCACATCAAGTGCTTACTTTGATAAGCTGAGAGTTTATCCATTTTGCAAAAGTCTTCTTCTGGACATCCTCTCTCTCATCTGAAACAGTACACAAACAAAAATTAAAATAATGAAAACTTGATGATTTTTGTGAAACAATTTTTATTTTTTTTAATGGAGAGTAAGAGTGGGGTGGGGGGGTATTAAGTCTGACCGGGTGCAAACGTGTTCGGATCACCATCTCTCCCCTGCCCCCTCACATTTTCGGATCCCCAGACCCTCTGGACTCCTGTGCTCTGTGGGCAGACACCAAGGTATGAACTGTCCCACTGAGGAGCCAGGCCGGGCCAGGATTAGAGGCGGAGGAGGGCCGAGGGCCCGGCCGGTGTGCTCGCTCCGCACACGCAGCCTTTGGCAGCTTTGCTCGCTGGTCGCTGGCACCGGCCCGTTGGCACCGCCTCTGCTCATGCCTGACGGAGGCCAGGCCCTTCTGCCATCAAAACTTTGGCTCTAACACAAGAACAAGATGTAAGGTCGCGGCCTGGCATTGTGCCACCAGCTAAAAGACTAATTTGCAGCTCTAAATCTTTGTTGGCCAGTGCAATGGCAAGGATTGACTTGTGCTGTGTTATTTCTTTGTAGTTCAATCGTATGTGAGAGAGGTTCTACCCATGACATGACCACTACTTGTACTTCCCTTGGAGTGTTGTACTGGTGGAAAAGGATGGTAACTTACAATTATTTATTATTATTTTGTCTGTTTATATTGCCACCTGTGGGTTGCTGCACCTCTAAAGTAATTCATTGACCTTCACCTTAACATACAGTATAAACTTAAAATCTCTTAATAAACTTAAGCAAACCAAATGATGAATCAAGTTGAATAATTACAAAATGAATTGAAGATAAGTTCAGATATTAAATGTGATTGGCTTCAAAAATGACAAAATGTACATCCCAAAAGTAGAAGGTTGATGACAGGACATCAGAAAAACAGAAGTATTGATATTAAGACAACTGTCAAGAGCTGTCACTGCTGCTAAACTGATCACATTAAAGTGAATAAAATAAATACCCATTGGAAATCAAACAGAGTTACGTGCACGCATACATTTAAAATGTATCCCCAATTAAAATTTTGACATGGAAGGGTCCTTTGATCGTGAGTCAACACTTGCTTAAGGTTTCAATTGAGGTTAGGGATGACCTCATTAAGCGCACTGCTGAACACGCGTACTGGAGCCCACATAAAACTGAAACGACGGGGCGAAAATGGGTTTCAAATTCAAGAGACCCACAAGTTTCAAACTCGCCCAGCCGGACGCCCCCAAAACCTGGGGGCAGGCTGGGCGTTGCTGTGATTGCGGGTACCTATCGTTCAACAGGTGTTCCAGCCGCTGTGTAAACAAAGGTACCTTTTCGATCGGAAAGGGAGTGAGGAGGGGGCTGGGGTGGCGGCCATCGGTCGGGAAACTCACCAACGTATACGCCTTCCATTTTCTGCGGTACACGTCATTTACGAAACCAGCGGAGAAACGGGGAGTAACCGTGGCTGCTTTATCTTAAGCACGGGGCCGAAGCTGCTTAAGCTCCATCTAACGTAAGCAAACGACGCGAAGACGCAACTGACGTCCGCTATGGGACTGCGAGATTTCTCTAGAGGCAATTCCAATGTTTTCCTAATTTCCAGGGAACTAAAGAGGAAATTGTTTAAAGCCGGCAAGCGATAACTACACGCATACGAAAGCAAAACAACACTACCACACACACATACACACGCCACCAAAACATAGACACGCAGGATCGCCACGACCACGCCGACGTATGAACTGTCACAATCCTGCGCGAGACTTCCTTCCCCTCGACTTCCGCCCTCTCGCCAGAGATTTCACGGGGCGGCCGGCTAATCTAAGATCGCGAACCGAAAGGACGCGGCCCGAAAACTGACCGGCCATAAGTCCTGCGTGTGAAAAGAACTTTCCGCATCCTGAGTTGGCAGCGGCCGTTTGGGTCGCGGAGAGGTGGGGGGGGGGCGTGTGGAAGGGGGCGTCCTTAAGCACCTTAAGCTCACTTCGTCTTCGTCAGTCACCCCTCCCAGGGCCGGGCCGCGGTGTCTGCGAAACGAGACGCCGCACGGTTTGCCTTTTGCTCTGCCCAAACAATTCCGGACTTGTCTGGGTTTTCAGAAGATAAGGCTTCGCCTGCCCTATCTGGGGGCGCGGAGAGCCGGCAGAGCCCAGCGCAGCGCGTAGCGGCGCCAGCCGGGCGCGGCGGCAGCGGCGGCGCAGCGCGGGCGGCCACCGGCCGCGGGAGCCGCCGGATGAGGAAAATGTGCCGCCGGGCGGCGCCTTCCGAACCCGCGACCTCCCCAATCTCATTGCTGACTCTGTTGAGCCCCTCGGCCCGGCCCGGCCCGCGCCGCACCCACGTCGCCGCCGCCGCTGTCGCCTGCCGCCATCAGCATAACGGCGTTAGAGGCGAGCGCTGGCACCGGGCCGGCACACACACACACACACACGCTGCTGCGCGCGCAGCTTGCGTTGAGGTCGCGCTCGGTGCCCACCACAGCCGCAGCATGGCGGCCCCCGCGGGCCCCCGCGGCCCAGCTTGTTTGAGATCAGCGGCGGGCGGCGTGCCGTGCGTAGGCGTGAAGGCGCAGCGGCAGCACGGCGGCGGCGGGGCACGCGCCGCGTTTCCGATCCCGGCGGGGGACGCGACAGCAGCGCCGCAACTCCCCGGCGGCTCCGGCCAGTTACTCCCCGCGAGCCAGGGGTCCCGTCCCGTCCCGTCCCACACCGGGCAGCAAAGGAGGAGGACTCTAACCCCATCTGGCCGGCAGCGGGGCCGACCGAGACCGACTCGGAGGGACCGTCCACGAGCCTCGTGGCGCGTCGCGTCCGCGGACTCCCCGGATTGGGGGACTGCCACTGGCGCCACTGGGGCAGCGCCTCATTGTTTTGTCTGGAAATACATTTGAGCTGAGCTCCGCGCCACTGGATCAGAGGCGAACAGCGTGCGTGGACCGTTGGGCCACAAGCCTTGCCACCAGCAGCAGACGGGGAACATGATACGATACACGGCCCCTGTGCCCTGCCACGGCTCGGGCCCGCACCCATGCCAGGCCATGCCACGCCAAGCGGTTTACAGGTGTATGGCTGTGTCGTAATGGGGTGTACGTGTGCGTGTGTGTGTGTGTGTGTGTGCGGCGGACTGAAAGAGACCACCGACTGAGCCCCGTCCCCAGTCTCCCACACTTCGATTGGACTCGGATCATGTGCCGGGGCGGGAGGGGGAGGAGAGGGGAGGCGCCCCTGCTGCGCTCCTTGCTCCTCCTGCTCGTGCCGTGCCATACTCACTGGTCCACTGCTCGCCCATGGAATGCACCACCTCCTGCAGGTGGCGGTGGTGTTGGCGGGGGCCCCTGGGCGAGGGGGTGCGCGGCGCGGACGGCAGCGCGCTCGGGGAAGGGCGGCGTCTCCTGGGCGACGGCGGGGGGCGGCCGTCGGGCTCCCTGGGCCGGCCGTGTGGCCGTCCTGGCCGGCCCGCCCCCGCGGACACGGCGGCGCGGGACGGGGTCACGGGGTCCATCTGCGGCCGATCCGACGGCGGGGTCAAGGAAGGCAGGACGGCCACGCGGGGGGAGTGGGGGGAGTGCCGCGACTTGGGAACGCGAACGCGACGGGGCCCTGGACAATGGTGGAGCAGGCCCCCGCGGAAGTCTTAATCGCTGACAGCGTCAGCAGACGCGGACCGGCGTCAATTATGTCCGGGCCCGGGGCACCCGGGACACCCGGGGAGCGGGGAGGGGAGGCGGCGGCGGCCTGCGAGGAGGCCGTCAGACGCCGCCGCCGCCCTCCGCTGTCCCCGCTGTCTCCGCCGCGGCGACGCCGACGTCCGATGCGATATGTATCATGACCGCCCCCCCCCCCTTCCCCTCGGGACCCGGCAGCTGCTGATGGCTTCGGCTCCCGCGCACCAATTGAAGACGTCGACATCCCGGCCGTCGGTCGGACGGTCGAGGGGGGCGCGGAGGAGGGCCGCTGCCGTTCCCACCGCCGCCGCGGGGAGGCGCGGCGCGGCGCTTCCAGGCCCGAAATAGCCCCGTCCCATCGCCTGGGAGGTAGGCAACGCCGGCACCGCGGAGCACGGCGGAGCCCGTGCCTTGCCTACCTCCCAGGCGCCCCGCGGCAGACCGGATTCTCCGGAAGCTCCCTCCCCGGCGGCCGGCAAGTGTTTCACTCCCAGCCTTCACTACCCCTCTCTCGCCGCCCTACGCAACACGGCGGTGTCGGCTGGAGCCAGAGTCCCGTCCCGTGTGGCTTTGGCGTAGGCAGAGGCGAGGCGCGACGTGGTGCGGTGCGGTCCTGGCCCGGGCCGCGCTGCGCTGCGGGCTGCAGGTGCAGCAGGGCCTGCCCACGCACCGCGCCCAGGCCGAGCCCGGCCCGCACCGCTACACTGCCCCGGTCCCCGGCACGCGGCACGCGCGGGCGGCAAGTACGACGGCGGCGTCGCGGCCACTTTTCCCGGGAAACTAAATCAGACAATTGTGGTAGCGGCCTGCCGCAATCAGGCACTGCCGCAGGGGCCGTCGGGGCCGCAGGGGGATCTCCAGGAAGCGGGAGACGCCGGCCGGGGTCATCGTCGGGGACCTCGCGAACGCCCTGCTGCTGGCCGCCGTCCTGGCGCAGTTTGGAGAAAACCGGCGCCCTCTAAACGACGGGGCGGGGCGGGCGTACCGCGTGACCGTGTGGTGACTCGCGGTGACCGGCGGGGGTCGGAGGCGCCGTCGGGGGCGTCGTCGGGGGCGTCGGGACGCGGGTGGCGGGCGGCCCGGCCTAGCCCTCGCCGTCGTAAGTCCGCGCCATTCCGTCCGCTGGACTCAACTGAAACTGAACGCCGCAGTCTAGACGCCGCCGAGATGCAGGCGGCTGCGGCGGCTGCTGCAGCGGCTGCAGCGGCTGCGGCGCGCGAGCACTCAACTGCCGCCGCTACCACCGCTACCGCCGCCGCCGCCACCGCCCCGCCCCGCGCTCCTCACGCACCATCTGATTGTGGGCGCCGCACGCCGCACCACGACGGCACCATGGGGACCATGTCCACCACCACGGCCCGGCGCCGCCGCCTCGCCGCTGATGATTGGTCTGCGCGTTTAGTGGAGGGGACGTCCGTAAGCGGCGAGTCTCATGATGTGTGTGTGTGTGTGTGTGTGACCCGGCGGGGCGTGACGTGATGTGTACGCGGACACGTCGGCGCGTACACACAGCGGCGGCGCTGGACACAAAGTAATGGTCCCGCGCCGCGCCGGGCTGCCGGGGGCGAGTGGGGCTCAAAGTGCGGGCGGGGCGGGAGAGTGAGGACTCTCACGGCGACTGCGGGCAGAGGCCGAGGCTCCTGGTGCCGCCGCTGTGGAAACAAGATAGTGTGGCCGGGGGGACACCTTGTGCGGGTGGGAGTGCTGACTGTGTGGGTGTCGGGGCGCGGCGCGGCACTTGGAGGGCTGCTGCTGCTGCTGCAGCAGCTGCATGTCAGGGCTGATGAGGCGCGGTGCACGCCGGCCCGGCCGCCGCTTGCTGGGCCCGGCCGGCTCGGTGCCCACCGCCACGTACCGTCCTCGGAAGAGAGTCGTCTCTACCCACTCAACCAGCTTCTGGGGAAAACGAGCGACTCACGGCCGTAATGAATTAGTCAGCAGTGGGATGGGATGGTACCCGGGAGCACAGCGAGTGTCGCGCGGTGCCGTATTGCGGTAGTTACCCAAACGCGAACGCGGGAGCGATTGAGACAGAAAGAGAGGGTGGAGGAGAGGTGCTCCAGCACAGACTCGCGGGCTGCCGGCTGCGGGCTGCGCCCCGGGAGCCCGGCTCCAGCACCACGCTAGAGTCGGATGGGTTGCCGGGGCGCTAGGCGGTCAGCCTTCCCGCGACCCGCGCCGCGACCCGAGTCCCGAGTGGAGTCCTCTAGGACGGGGGTCTCAATCTCGCGGCCGAGCCCTCTGCGAATAATGGGCTCACTCTCCCCCCAAATTCGCACGCAGGTGAGGGCCTCGCACTCATTGGGAGCCTGGATGCATGCCCGGGAAGTGGCGCGGCGCTCCGGCGAGTTTCAGTCCCCTTCCCTAGGAGGGTGAAGACCGGTGAAGATTAAAAGGCGACAAGTTTTTCGCTCTCGCCCGATCACAACATGACGTCTCCGGTACAGCCGGGTGCTTCAGTGCGGCCGTGGCGCCGCCGGCCGCGGGCCGCCGCTCCTCGCAGCACATCGCGGCGCCGACGACTGTTTGGTGCCGGGGCGGGGGGGGGGGGACATCTGTCAGAAGTGTCGACTTCTTCGGGAGGAAGACGTGTGCCGGCGTGGCGGCGGGCGCTGCTGCTGCAGCGGGGCGCCGTCCTTCCGCCCTTGGCAGAGGACGGCCATCGTCGCGGGCGCCCCGTGAGCGCCGCCCGCCGCCCGCACGCGGCCGCACACGCACGCACGCGGACGCGACACGCCAAGTGACGTGGGGAGCGACTCGGGCGCACGGCGCACCCAGCCGAGCCCGCTGCGGGCTCGCGGCCTCTCTAAATGGCGATGAAGGAAGCGTTCAATCGTCTTGAGCGCATAATGGGGCTGAGGCCTCGGCCCGGCAGTCCTGGGACGGCGTGGCGTGGCGTGGCATGACGTACCCCGCCCGCCCTCGGGTCGGGTCTGCACTCAAAACATGGATGCAGGCACAGCCACAGACTGCCCGATCCCGGCCGACACACAAATGTTTACGAGTTCGACTGCGAGAGTCCTCGGTTGTTGCAGACGGTTCCGCACACTTCCGCGCTGCCCGACGCCACTCGAGGCTCCCGCCCCCCGCGCGGCTCCCAGCGGCTCCCAGCGGCTCCTGAACGACTCCGAACCCGACCCGAAGTCCCGACGTGCCGCCATACGCCATTTGGCTCCGATTTAGGCGGCCCATTTCGAGAGTGTGCTGCGCCGCGGACACGAAGAAACAGCTGCCGCCGAGTTCAAAAACAAAAATAAATTCTTACGCAGCGGGGAGGGGGGGGGGCGGGGTCTTAAAAGCGTGCTTCGATTTATGCGGAAGAACCCCTCCCCGCCCCCGCCGACAGAAAACAGGCGGCAAATTGATGCCGGCCCCGCTGCGAGTGTACCGCACAACACAGCGCCCCCGCGTTCATTAGGACCCGTTCGCGGAGAAAGTCAAGTTATCGCCACCCGTAATACTGCAGCAGCAGCAGTGGCAGCGGCAGCGGGCCGTGGCGGTCATTGGCAAGAGTGGAGCAGCAGCGGCTCTGCCGTCGAACCGCTGTGCGTGCCGGAGCCGCCTGGCAGGTAGGCAGTGCACGACACCGGAGCGCCCGTGCTGCCTACCCTTCGGGCGGTCCGCCTTGGTGGTGGTGGTGGTAGTCCCCCCTCACATTCGATTGTGTTCATTTGCCTGGCCGCTGCCAGGCACCGGGTAGGCACCCCCGGCGCAGCCGTGTTCGGCGGACTTGCCGGCTCCGACGCCGATCGCCGCGCTACGCAGGGCGGGGAGCACCCCCTCACCTGGCGACAGGCTTCGCGACAAGCCGTCGAAGGTTATGTCGGTCTGAAGTTGTGGGCTCGGCAGTGTAAATAGACACGCCCGAGCCGCCCGTCGTTGAACGGAAAATGGAAATCGAGTCAGAAAACGAGAGGGCGCGGCACGCCGCTGTCCCCGCCTCGTCCTGCGCCGTCCTGCCCCCGCGCCTCGCGGCGGCGGCGAGTGATCGATTTGTAGATAAGCCGTCCGCTTATCGGCTGGCCACCCGGCGGCGGAGCCTCGCGGAGCCTCGCGGGGGGTCCTGGGGTCCTGCTGTCCGGGACACCTGCCGGCCAGCCGGGCGGCGGCGTCTGGAGCCGGCGGCCGGCCGGTCGATGTCAACAGGACGGGCAGCCGTCGGCCGCCGGCCTCACGGCCTCACCTCCCCGTTTATCCGGTGCCCTCCGGTGTCCTCGAGCTCGGCCCGACCCCGCACGCCGGCCGCACGGCACGGGTTCACATGATGCAGTCCTCCATCCGGCTCGGCACCCGCGTGCGGTTCGGATCCAATCCGTTGTGTTCAGCCCTCCGCAACACCCCGGCCGCGAGCGCCAGAACGTAGACCATGGTGTGGTGGTGTGTACGCGCGCCGTGCCGCTCGCTTTGGTTCGGTCCCTTCGGTATTCTCCATTGCCGGCACAGCCGCGGCCTTACAAGGGAGTATCGCCGTTATGGCGCCTGTGTGTACACAGTGCATTAACTATGCACGTGCACGCCCAGGGGGGAGGGGGACGGGGCGCTCAGCCGCGGCGGCTTCTTAGAGCTTCCGCCCAAGCGCGCGCGCTCACACACACACAGCTTGTGCTCGCGCTTGGCTCAGTGGCGTTCCGAAACGGAAACAATTCAACATTGCCTCTCTTTGTCACACCCCGATAATCAGTTGGTAGTAGAGTGAGAGAGAGTGAGTGAGAGAGGGGGGAGGGAGAGGGAGGGGGGGGGGTCATGGCGTTACACAGGAAGCCCCCGCCTCGCGCTAACCCCACGCCGGCAGACGGCATGCAGCGCCGTGCCGCGTAGCCCCGGAGCACCGCCCCGCTGGATATTAGACAGAGACGGGGCAGAGGTCTGCTCCGCCGGCTCTCCGAGGCTCAGGGGCCCCAGCGCTGAGGGCTGGCAGGGCGCGCACGGGGCTTCACTTGATAGCGCAGCGCTGCGCAGGCAGCGCCCCCGCCTCCCCTCCCGCCGCCGCACGGGGACGGGGTCGGAAGTGCCAGCTTTACAAAAGGGTTCGGCGGCACTGGCAGTGCAGTGGCGGAGTGGAGGCCCCGCACCCCGCACCCCGCGCCCCGGCAGCACTGAGAGTGTCCATCTTCACCACATTTCCCGGCTCGTTTCTCTGCCCGCGCTTCCGGTCAAGGACCCATTGGTACAGTTGGAGCGCTCCCCCCGCGCCTGCCCCCTGCCCCGCCGCCGCCCCTTGCTCCGGCCGGCCCGCTGCCAAGACAGGGCCGGCACCGGCGGCCGGCAGGGCGGGGTCGCCGTCTCATCCGCGTCCGCACGCACGGGGCCCACGGCGTCGGCGTCCTCGGCGCGGGATGCGGGCCGGCAGTGACGCCTCCCCGCGGTGTGCCGCGTAGGCCGCGCCCAGGCCCACCTCCTCCTCTCCCAACGCGGGTCCGCACAGCCCGCGACACCACGAAGGTCAGGGACTCTGCGCGGCATGCTGCGCTGCGGCTGCGGCTGCGGCGCTCCACTTTCGCCCCGCCCGCCCCCTCCCCCCGCAGTCCTGCAGCCCCCGCCGCACTCCCCGCCCCTCGGACCCGCCGCCGCCGCCGCAGCCACCCCCGGCACACCGGCCCCTGGCACTCCGGCCAGTCCGGTCCCGGTCCCCCGCTACTGCTACCGCGGCTCCCTCACATTCCTAGAATAAGAATATTGCGAGAGCACCGCCCGGCTCGGAGCCTGCCTGCCCCAGTGGCTGTGCCGTGTGATTACCTCCGTGACGTCACGGCCCGCACCGGGACACCGGGGCCGGGGTGCGGGGCGGGCGGAGACAGGTGAGGTGAGGGGCGCGGGGCCCACGGGCCGGGCCTGGGGGACTGTATATACGTGCCGCGGCGGCGGTGGCGGGGCCGCGGTGGGGCAGCGACGGGATAGTTATGCCAAGCCAGCTGACACACGAGACGCGGGGGGGACCGAGGCGCGGGGAAGCAGAGGCCGCCGGGTTTTTGTGTGTTTTCTTTCGGCCCGGTCCGCGGTCCCCGGCCCGTCTACCTCACCGGGCCGCGAGCGCGAGCGCCGCGAAGAAGAAAGCCCTGGAAGCCTGCGCGGCCCGGCTGCCAGCCGGCTGCCCCGCGGAGTCCTCGGTGCTCGGCCCAGAGGAGCCGGGCCGGGCCGCATCGTCTGCTCACGGCCGTCGCCGCGTACGGCGTATGTAAAGTCCTCACGGCCGCGCCGCCGCCGGCCGCTGGTGAGCCTCCAGCTGACCCCGGTGGGACGACAGGTGGCAGTGGCGGCAGTGGGGCGCTGCTGCACGCACACACACGCACGCACACACACACACGCACTCATACACATACTCACACACAGAGGCGCGCGCGTTACGTAAGGCGCTACCAGTGTTTGCATGCCCGGCATGCGTACTTACACTCGGGCTCCTCCAGGATGTCGTCGACAACGACGGCCGAGACGTGGTGCGCCTGCTCGGCCATGGCGGGGCGGTGTCCTGTCCAGTCAGGGGGCACCGGGGATAGCCGCGCCTCCTGCGGTAGCTGCGGTAGCTGCGGTGGCTGCGGCCGGCGCCGGCATCCCCCCCGCGGTGTTCACACGTGTATCCAGTGCCGCGTCCGGGGCGGAGCCGCTAACTACAGGGCCCCGGCCGCCCGGGCAGCGCTGCGGTGACGGCGCACTGCACCGCACTCACTGCACTTCACTGCACTATCGGCTAATCGAGCGTCCAGCGCGGGGATCGGAGTCGGGGTGCTGCTGGAAGTCGGGGTCGGGTCGGAGAGGCGGTCGCGGATGAGTGGAAGGGCGGAGGCGGAGGCCGGGGGCGTGGCCGCGGAGGAGAGGACAGCGCCAGGACGTCGAGCTAGCTGCCGTGGCCGTGCCGCCGGTAGGGCAGGGGCAGGGCCGGCAGGGCGATAGGTCTCCTCGCGTATCGATGGCGGCTCGACTGTCGCTGCCAGCGGCGGCGCGGCTGCACGGACGCCCAAGGCCCCCGCTGTCGATCGTGGAGGTGGAGGAGGAGGAGGAGTCGGCTGACCGCGGCAACGGCAAGAAAACACGACGGCAAAAAAAAAATGTCGCAAAAAGTGTCCGAGTCAGTAATCGTGCGATCGCGGCGCGGTGCGGCTCCTCCCTCCGCGGGCCGGCGCGGCGGCGGCGCGGCGCGGCGCTGTGTCAGCGGGCTGGCGCGGGCGCGAGCTGGCGCGGGCGGGGACGGGACGGTGAGGCGAGCACTGGCTGCATGAGACTGCCGCGGCCCAGCCCGCGGCCCGGCGTAGCGGCGTAGCTCTGTGGACGTGTGTATGTGCCCCAGCCCCACGGCCCCACGGGGGGAAGGCGGGCCGGCGGGCCGGCGGGCCGGGAGGGGCTGGCTAAGCTTCTAGTGGGGACCGCCGGGACCCCGCGCCGCGGCCCGCGCCATGCAACCGCGCCCCTTCCCGGCGATACCACCGAACCGCCGGCGCGGGCGCGGCGCCGGCGAGGATGCCGATGCCGGGTTGTCGGGGCGGGCTGCAGGACGGTGCCAAGTCCGAGACGCGTGTCCCTGTAAACAAACCGAAGCCGTGACGGCATGTCCTTTGCCCCCCCCCCCCCCTTGTCCTTGTTGTACCGTAGGCCCCAAGGGCCCTTGGGCAAAGCCGGAACAGGGTCTAAAATACCCGCGGCTGCCCGCTCGGCCCGGGTGTCCAGCCGCCCCGGTAGTGGTCGAGCAGAATTTTTGACCCCTCTGAGTGGGCCGGCCCCAGGGCGGGCTCGCTGCCCCCCCCCCCCCCCCCTCTATTTCCCTTCTCCTCCCTGTCACCATGCGCCCCCATACAGATCCACATGAGGCCTCCCATGTGCTGACTTCGCTGGCGAACCCCGTCTTTCCCCTCACAGGACGTTATTTCAAAGGTTATTGTGACGTTGTTTGGTGTCGAACTTGGTGCCAGTTTTGTAATTACCATATTCATAGTGTGTAGATGAAAGTGAAGGAATAAAACAAAAAACCCATGATTTATTTTTAATTTTTATTTTGTTATTTACAGAAACCCTTCATCACATTTATTGATTTTTATTTCTCTACTTTCATGTTGCCCTTGTTGGTTGTATTTTTATTTTGCTGACTCATCTTGGTGTCATAAACGTGGCCCCACCTAAACAAGAGAAAAAATAAATAATACTTCCATGCACAATTCAGCAGATACAGGGAAAGGGAAGGGATGTTTACCTTATTTCCTTCTCTCACGTAGCCTTCTGGTAAATGTCACTCTGCATCGATTATAAATATTGTAATTAGACAATAGCATCTTATCTTCTTTGAGGACCTGAGACTCAAATATCAACCAGTGTGTTTTCCATATGTGGCGCCAACTCAGTTTTACATTATTTTTCTGTCGCATTAGTCGCAGCCCCATGTGGCGTTTGATCGCATGTTTCAAGTCTAAAACTGTAGCCGTTCCTTGAGGTACCTAAACAATCAAATTTTAAAACCTCACGATAGTGCATAGCATTAAGGAGTAAATGACAATACTGACAATAATTACTCACAACTATAGGAAGCTCTTCACCATCACCTCGAACAACGTAAACAGTCATAGAGCGGCCAAATTGTAGTGCAACCTGGGCATTTACTTCCTCTAAGGTTACTTCACAAGGCAAGTCTTTTAAAACAGGGTCCTTTGGAAGCAAGTCTGTCAAAATTGAGCTAGTTAGCTTCAGCAGTTCTTCATGATTCAATATGTCACTATCGGAATCATTTTCTGTCTCCATGTTGCTTCAAATTTACAATGCAGTAAAGTCTAAACACCGCCGGAAAAATAAACAAAATTGGCGAGCAGTGACCGGTTTGTCGTCTGCTATCGACAGCGTCTGCTCTGTGATCACACTATTGCTATTGGCCTTTTAATATCGCGGTGGTGCCGTTCACAAGAAGATACCCTGCTGCGAGTCTATGAAGATGCGAGATGAGAAATTTTCACTTTATTGTAAAAGTACTCACGAACTCAACGCGCAACATTATTGACAGATAAAATTAAAAGATAAACCTATGCGATGTTAAGAAGGATATTTGACTGACGTTTTTCCTGTGTTTTCCTGTTGTTTTGGTGTGGTTTGTAACGATTGCGCTTTTGCCAGTATCACATCAAAAACTTTTCATTTTGCACCATTATAGCCTGACAGCAGGATACGGTTTTGGAAAGGCAATACTGTGATAT
Source organism: Megalurothrips usitatus (assembly GCA_026979955.1). NCBI lineage: Eukaryota > Metazoa > Arthropoda > Insecta > Thysanoptera > Thripidae > Megalurothrips > Megalurothrips usitatus. The sequence goes on from CM049592.1 coordinate 9,540,208, forward strand.
GGCAATCTCAATGAAACTTTACACTGTTTTTTTCAGTGTGGCCAACGGTAGTTCACAAATCTGTTTGTTAAAATTTGATAATTATCAATATATGAGTAATGAAAGACAACTTGACGTGCGTCCATTTACAGAGTGATATTTATTTTTCTCATCTCTTCAGTGTCATTGGCTATCACTGCCGCAACGCCTTATTCTTTTAACCATACCGTTGTATCTTTATTCATTGTCCCTGGGTCCAGACAGCAGACGATGCTGTCAAGATGATATTAGTAAGTGAAAGATAATGAACATCTCTCCTTTCTGACTTATTATTTTTGGTGTTCAGTTTGTTAAAAGATACAGTCCCTTCTTTTCAACAAACATTAAGTTTTTACTCTGTACCAATGATTTATAATAAACATTTTCTTCTATGGCAGTGCACTGTAACCTTCTGAAATGCCTGTTTGAGTGTGTTGTTTTTTACTTTCAGGTGAGACAAGTCGGGACCAATAGAAGTTTTCCTTGGGGCTTTGCAATTCTTTGCCTATTGCCAGTGCTGCACAATGTAGTTGGGTCCCGTAGCTCATTCGAAGAACAGTCATCAAGTTGCGGTCTACATGCTACTATTGTTCGTCAAGTAGAGCGAGAAGGATTTCACAGGTAATCTTTACCTACACTACTCATTGAAGAAAATTTGTTTCCATTGGTTCTTGAATCCTGGAAATTCTTCTTTTAGGGAACTCGGATCTCTCATAGAACTTGTGGCTCAGAATCCACTAGAATGGCAAAATTGTACAATAGCACTTCAGGAAACTATTCCGAGTGGACTGTATGTAAATCAAGATCAGCTGATGGATCTCGAACGCCAAGGAACAGTAAGTTAAGCTTTGTAACCAGAGTGCTCTTTGCGTTTGTGTTGTATATTTCAACTCTGGCCTCTTATTTTATGACTGTATTCTCTTTCAGCTGACTGCTTGCCCAGAAACCTTTGTTGATGTGGAGGCCTCCCAATGGCATTCTGAAGCCTTCACTGTTTTAGTTTACTCAGCCTTGCAGACAGCACACAATCTCTTGTATGCTCATTTGCGCATGCCAATCCACCTGCGATACCATGCTCCAACTGAATCTGGGGGCTACGCTGCTGTTTTTGTTCCCCCACCTAAACTGATGATACGTTGTAGCAATGAGATTACTTGCGGACGCAAAGATAGCTACTTCTCTGCACCGTGCGATGGCTGCTCAGGACCTCAGTGTTCCTGGCTCCAACTACCATTCAGTACCGTGAGTTTCTTTCAACAAAGATTTATTTGAAAATGTAAAATTCATTATTATTAACCAATTTGTGTTTTATTTTTGTGTTTCTCAGAACACCCCTAAAGATGGACTACGTGTGATGGTACCAGTTGGAAATAAGTCTCTTCTCTCTATTGTTAATGCGGTCACGTTTCTTGTTACTGGTGGAGGCTGCTTGTACATTTTATCTATTCTTGTCAGTACGTGGAGATAAATTAGTCCCTAATTGTGTATTATCATTAATGAGCTGGTATTGAATCAAAGTCAGATGAAGTGTTTGAAGGTGCTCAATGTATGACTTAGTAGACTTGTACTTTATTGTATTTGAAGTATGAAAGTTCAGATAGATGTATTTACATGTTTGACTGAAAAATATCTCCATCTGTAAGGAGAATATACAAGGAAGCCAAAGCAATTTATACAACTAGAAAAAATAGAGTTACCTCAACTGTGTGTCATATCTGTAGTTACATTAAAATCAAATTAATACTCTTGTGCAATTAAAGAGTGATTGTGATGGTCAAATGTGACATAGGGCATCAGTGGTTAAGTTTGGCTCGCAAATATTTGTTATGTGTCAAAATAAGCATGCAGGTTTCAACAAATGTGGTGAATGATGTTTTCCTTTCGTTATTGGGAGCATCCCTCTAAAATGAAATTGCACCACCAAAGCATTTAACAAAATTAAACAATGAATCAATCAGATAATAACATTCTGTGAACCATTATTTAAAAGTGGTAGTATTTTTTGAAACTTTAATTTTTTCATAACTTTCTATTGCAGGAATAAATAAACATGTTTTCAGCATTGCACCACTAAAAATGTAACGTCTGGGATGGTAAATTTAATGTTGCATTCTTCATAGTCTGACAAACAGTGGCAAATCTTGTGCATGTTTTGTACTTTTGTCATATTTTTTTTACTGACCTATAAACTTGACACCAACTAAATTTATGACAAAACTGTACAGTTAAACTGAACTTCTTATAATCTTTTGAAGTAGAAAATTGAAGTTCCAGAGATACAACTTATTTTATTAGAATTTATAGTGGTGCTGTTTAAGCAAAAAGTTTAAAACACAAGAAATGGATGAATGTTAAAATTTTCAAATGCTTTCCTGTCTTGTGCTTATATTTCCTAATGAAAACCTGTCTGTCGTGGACAATTTTGATTTCGTTTGCTTATTTTCTGATGTGATGGTGTATGTCAGAAATCACTGGATGACGTAGAAGTTTTAGTACAAGGCTGTTTTTCTTTAAATGTATTATTACTAGGCATTAGTTGATAACTGCATTAATTTGCATTCCAAAAACAGCTTACTTCCCCTTTCAGAAAAGTATAATATTTGTGTTTTACGTAAGTAAGCTGTTCCCTTGTTTGGATGTGTTGAGGCCGGACTGAATTTAGTTGTTGTTGTAGATGAAAATAAATTAGTTGAATGGTAAAAGTGAAAGCCTACTTTTTTCCTGTAAGACACCTCCTTTGACTCGAAAAGTTCCGATGACGTTTACATTCGGAAGTCCCAGTGCCGTGCTCAGGACGGAGTGCACGCCACGGCACGTAGCGCCTGCCGGGTCGGCAGTGCGGTGCTTGCGCTGCCGTGCGGGCCGGCCTACCCTGGCATCCGCAGGCGCTCGGCTCGTTCGGGGGAGGAGGCGGGACGATGCACGCATTTCGTGGACCCCCTCCCCAGGCTAGCCCAGGCGAGGCCAAAGGTCACACGTGGTCGTCGAGCCGACCGGGGGGGGGGGGGGGGGAGGCGCCGCGTCGTACATCCTCTGGTACGCGGTGGTACGCCGCCGCCGCGTCGCGCTGTATACTACGCGCGCCCGGGCACGTCTTCGCGCATTCCTACCACTTCTCCCCCCGCCCCGCTCCGCCCATTTTCCGCGATTCGCGTCCGCAGACCGTGTCGTCACCCGCTGCCGCTGTGATAACGAACGTGTCGCGTCCCTTTTTTGACAGCGAAGCGGCCAGACACGACGGCGGCAAGGGGAGGCCGGCGGAGGCGACCCGTGTCCGTGAGGCCGGGCTGCGGGGCGGGCGCCGGCCGCTATCAGGATCAGGCCCCGCTCGTGGCGCCCCGCCGCCCCGCCCCGCCCCGCCGCTGCCCCCGCACGCGCAGACTCCGCGTCTTTCGCTCTCGTTTCGCGGCGGCGGCAGCCGAGCCGACGGCGGGGCGGGCGGTGACGGTGACGGTGACCTGGACCCGACCCCGGCCTCCCTGCGGGCGGTGACGCTTCCCGAAGTTGCCTCATGCTGACGATTTCCCGACCCGGATGGCGGGCAGCCAGACACATGGGGAGGCACACGTGTCCCTCCCCGGCCCGCGGTGACGCCCGCTGGCCGCTGCCTGGCTCCGGGGCTCCGGGGGCACTGTCGCAGGGCGCGAGCCCACTGGCAGGAAACGAGGACCCTTGCAGGGGGCGGGGTGTGCCCCGGACCCAGTCGGGTCAGACCAGAGAAGCCGGCGGGGGGCTGTTGTGGCGTTGTGGCTGCCTGCTGGGCCGCCGCTTAATGTGGTTCCGATCGGGGAGTAGATCGTGGAATATAAACCAGGGCCTCGCGTCGCGTCGCTGTGCAGCGGCAGCCAGGCTGTGCAGCCCGGCCCGGCCAGGCCACGGCCAGGCACTGCAACCACTGCAACTGTCCCGGGCAATTTCCTCGACGATAATCACTTCAGTTGGATTGGATCCAAGGAGTGACTGACTGTGTGTGTGTAGAGAGAGAGAGAGAGAGAGAGAGAGAGAGACCGCGTGTAAGTGTGAGTGCGCCCGGCCGGCTACTGCAGGTTATAACACGCCGCGACGCCATCACTTCCGCGCCGCTCGCACGCGGGCACGCACGGCGCGACACGGCGCGACACGCCCAGACTCGCACGGCGCCGCCCCCAGGGAGGACTCTCTGGCCGCCCCGCTCGGTCTGCGGCTCCGCGGCGTGTGGCGACGTGCACGTCACGTCACGGCACGTCACGGCACCTCTGTGGCGATGCCCCCGCATCAAGTGCGGCACGTAACGAAGATCACCACCCCTTCCCACCCCTCGTCCGGTCCGGTCCGGTCCGACCCGGCCACGTCACGTCACGTCACGTCAGGTCACGGGCGATAGCTGCCAGCAGCAGCGAGTAGCGGCCGGTGCGCGCGTCACGTCACGTCACGTCACGCCGGTTGTCTCTACCGTGACAGAACCGGTCCGACTTCGTAGTGATGGTACGGCTGACCAGGCTGACCCGACCCTCCGACCCGTGCGCGCGTGTGCGTGCCTGCGTGTGGCGGCGTGCGTGGGCCGCCGTCACCACGTGTGCGGCGGCCCCCGTGTGTGGCGGCGCCGTGCCACGCATCAGGCATGCTGATTGGCTGGCGGGTGGCGGCGGGCCGTCATGCCGTCAGGCCGGGAGAGCAGCTCGGCGCGGCAGGGTTAGTACTCCCCGCGACGATGTCACCGACTAAACATATACCCGCCGCCTGAGTCAGGTGTGTGTGTGTGTGTGTGTGTGTGTGTGGCGCGGCGGCCCGCGGCCTGACCTGTCGCACAATGGGCACAATACGACGCGGCGCGGCAACTCCTCCGCCCGCTCCCGCGACACCACGTGGCACGCCGCCATTTGAAATTCAGAGCAACTGATTTGGCGCTAGCAATAATTGCCTCATCTTCGCCGCCGCCGCTGCGGCCGCTCCAAGGCCGCGGAAAAGCGCACGGCGAGGAAGTACAGAGCAAGTGGAGGGAGGGGAGGCCGCGGGGGGCGGGGAGGGGGGAGGGCGCGGAGCCAACAATGACGGTCCTTGATCTGCTATGATCCTGCCCCCCCCCCCCCCCCCCCCCACCTCCACCCCGGGGGCACAAACATATCGGGTTTTATCACGGGCGGCACTCGAACTCGAAAGAAGATTGCTGTTAAGGGCGGATCCGATCCGGCCGGCTGACGCGGCCGGGCCAGAATATTCCACGTCCTTCGCGGGGGGTATCAGGTGTTGCGGGCGTGCGTAGCCGGCGTAGCGACAGAGACACGCCGGCCGGGGCTGCCGGGGCGCACGCCGAAATCCCTTCCGCCCCCTCCACGTCCCCGCGGCCCCGCGCGGCCTGTCTCCAGGACGGGAACAGGTGTCCGGGCTCGCGGACGGCCCCCGCCCCGCCCTGCCCTGCCCTGCCCCACTGATGGCGGCCTGGCCTGGCCTGGCCCTACCCCCTTCCCTTTCTCGCTGCGCTCTACGCCCCCCCCCCTCTCTCTTTTCTCTTCTTCTTGAGCTCGTCGTGCATCGCGGTGGCACCATGGCGGCACCGTCGCACCGGCCCTGGTTGCCAGCCTTGGCTGCCCAGTCGCGGGCCGTGGCGGGGCGTGGTGGCGGCGAGTGGGGCGCAGGCGGCGGGGCGGGGGTGGAGGTGGGGGAGGGGGGGGGGAGAGGCCCCGGCTGCGGCGCGGCGGCTGGCGGCCGCGACCGCTTCATTCTTGCAGTGGAGTCGGGAGAGGGAGCACAGAGCGCCGCGGCTCGGTTGGTGACGTGATCGGATCGGCCGGCAAGCCCAGGGAGACGCCGCCGTCGGCCTCCTCGTCACACTCAGGCAGCGCAGGCCGCCCCCCAGGATACCCAGGACTTACGGCGACGCCCTTCACCCGGACGTCCGCCCAACGCTGACGTCGCCGTCAAGACCCTCGGGAGCACGCCCTGTGCGTCCTCGTCCTCGCCCTCCACGACGGCGACCCTTGAAAGCAGACGTGTCCCTTCCCCAGCCGCCGTGTTGGAGAAAATCGCCGGAGCCTTAGACAACTTAAGGTGAGTGTCATAACGTGCCGGTGCACTGCTGCAGTATCTGGAAGGTCCGCGGAGAGGAGCCACAGTTGGGTCGGCGGGCCGGCCGGACCGGACGCGGACGGAAGATGTCCTGCCGCATCTCTCGGCGTGCGGCTGCAGCGCTGCAGCACCGCCGCGCACCTCTCTGCCGCCGTCGCCGGCGTCGCGTCGGTGTGTCGTCTGGGTGCACCGCTCATGCTCCCGCAGGCCCGCGGGGCGCGGCGGCAACCCGCACGGCTCGGGTCCGGCGCCGCCTCCCGCCTCCCGCCGCCGTGGCGTCGGGCCCCTTCTGCCCCTTCCCTTGGCATTTATCGCAAACGTCGTGTCTCCTTTCCTTTTATCGACGGGCCGCGTGCCGCAAGCCATGCGGCCCGGTCGTGATGCTGATGCTGCCGGCCGGCACCTCCACCTCCGGCCCGGCCCCGGCCCGGCCCCGGCCCTCCCCGCGGGCCCCGCAGACCCGCTGCCGCTGTCGGGCCATCAGAACCAGGCCCTGAGCGTCCTTGGGCGAAAGCGGATGCACGCGTTTCCAGGACGAGCGGAGGACTGGAGTCTGACCCCGCGGGCTTGGAGGACGAAGGAACAGCGGGATTATGGACGCCCCCCATTGTGCCCCGGGCGCTGCCAGGGCGCTGGGCGTGGGAGGGTGCGGGCGGGGGAGGGGGGCGTCGCGGGCAGGTGAGGGGTAATTGCCTAGTAACAGGAGAAATGTTGCGCCCAGCCGGCGCGGTGCGGCGCGGCGGCGGCCCCGCGGCTGTGGGTACTGTGGTAACGCTCCGGGGCCGTGGCGTGGGGCCGCGGCGGAGCCCCCCCCCTTCTCTCTCTCTCTTTCTTTCCTGCCCCCCTTCGAGATTGGTAGTTTGCTCCTTTTTTGCCTGCCGTTTGCCTTGTCCCGGGAGACACGCCTCCGCAGCCCCGAGTGCCGTGCAGCGGCGGAGGGCCTGCCTGCGGCCTGCCTTGTGGCCTGCCTTGCGGCCTGCCTTGTGGCCTGCAGGGCCTGCTGCCCGCTCCACATAGCGGCCGGCGGGGCACCGGCAGCCAGCAGCCCGTCCCGTCCCGGCTCCTGAGAGTTAGAGTCGGATGGAGCTCGATCAGGATCGGATGAGCGTGTGGCCAGTGTGGCCCGGCTGCAGCCGCCCGGCCGGGCATCGCTCTGGCGGCCGCCGGCGCGGGTTCACGTAGGTCAGCCTCCCCTCCTCCAGGACCCGGTCCCGGTCCCTGCCCTGAGCGTGGCCAGCCTCTGGGCAGCCTCTGGGCAGCCTCTGGGCAGCCGGGGGTCGACGGGGACCCGAACAGCTCCAGACCGGGACGACGACCAAATGCCCAGTTGGAGCCCTCACTCTCCCTGCCGGTTATCGCGTCGTCGTCCCGCACTCGACTCCGGGACCCCGAGGGGGGGGGGGGGGGGGAGCGGGCAGCGGAGTCACGTCATGTCACTGCCGGTACTTGAACCCGGAGTGCAGAACAGACCCACCGCACGCGAGAAGGTCGCGCGAAAGTCATGCCGCCTGCTCAGCTCTGCCGCCTCGGTTCGGTGGGGTCGGCCGTGGCAGCAGGTCGGGTCGGGGAAAGTCTGAGGGAGGTAACCGCGGGGAGGGAAGCTCTGTCAGCGGGCGCGGGCGGGCCAGTTTTCTGGCGGCCGCCGCCGCAGGGTCCGCGGGGTCCTGGGCCGCCGTGCTGACGAGTCCTGTCGTGTCCTGGCGGGCCTTGGCGCCGCGTCCTAGAGCGCTTCGTGCTCCGCTCTGCCCGGCCCAGCGACGGAGTGGCGCAGCAGAAACGCAGAACGCGAAAAACTACTCGCGAAAATTTGTGGCGAGTGATCTGCCGGGCTGGTGGGTAGGGAGGGGGGCACTTTTCGAAGCGGTCGTTGCCGTGCCGTCGACGTTTTGCGGATTCTGATTGCCGTCTCCCGGCTGCGCTCGGCCCGGTCCGGTTCGGTCCGCCCCCCGCTCCGCTCCGCCCCGCCCCGCCCGCCCCGCCGCTGAGCTTGCACGGCCGGGGGGCCGTCCTGGTTCGCGTGTCGTGCCGGCTGCGTGCGGGCGGTGCCGCGGGCTGCCGGCGGACGCAGCCGACGTCCCGGCCGGCTCCCCGCGGCCCGCGGCAGGAGTCACGGGGGCAGCCCTCATCGCCACTCCGGGGCCATCACCGCGCCATCACCGCGCCATCTCCACGCCATCTCCACGCCAGCGCCAACGCCGTCGTCGTCGTCGTCCATGATTACATATGGATCGGGAGTCGTGACCGTGGCGTAACCACAGCCGTGCCCCGCGCCCCGCGCCCGCCAGCGCCGGTCTCGGATGGCGATGCCGTGGATCTTGATTCTTGATTCGGCACCGGGCCGGGGCGCGTGCGAAAACGGCCGGAGTCCTGGGCGTCGGTTCGGGACGCAGCCGAGCCAGAGCGTCGTGCCGCCGGTCGGACGCCGTCGCCGGGGGGTTCGCGGGCTTGAGCCCGGTACAGCCGCTGGCGCCCGCGTGCCTGCGTGCCTGCCTGCGTGCCTGCGTGCCTGCCAGCCTGCGCTCGTAAGAGTAATGTGCCCGATTTCCGGCAGCGATGACTTCTCAATCATCCTGTCAGGCCGCGGCCAGCCCCGCCCCACCCCGCCCCGCCCACCGCTACCCGACGCGACAGCAGCCACAATGCGGACGCGGCGGCGCAGGCGCGGATCCAGAGGGGGGAGTGCGCGTGCGAGAGAGACGGAGCTACGAAAGCACCGCTCGGACCGAGGAGAGCGGCCAGCGCCTGTCCGGTGCCGCGCAGGCCGGCCCGCAGCGCTGGGCCGCTGGGCGGGACTGCGTCAGCATCTCTGTCCCTGTCCCACGCACGGGGCGTGCCGCAAGGGTGCGAGAGAGCACCGCTCGGTCCTAGAGAGACTCGCATGCTGGGAGGGGTCCGCGTGAACTAACGAATCACAGCGCTCGCTCGGAGTCGCGGTCTTGACGCCTCTCTCCCTCTGAGTCTCTCTACTCGGTCCCTACTCTGCGGGCGGGTCGGGCCGCGGCCGCGGGGCCGCGGGGCCCCCAAGGCTGACTCGGAGCAGTGCGCTTTCGTGAGCCCCGTCTCACTCGCACCGCTGCAGGGGGGCGCCCGGTTGGTGCGACAGCGATGCTGGCCGGCTGCCGCGGTGCGTTACTGCGGTGCCTCACGTGACGCGAGCCGCGTGTCACGTGTCCCGCGTGCAGGGCGGCCGGAGCCGTTGCCGCCGCCGCCGCACGCGATGACGTGTTCGATGCGCCGCCGGTGCCGCCGCCGCAGCCGTTGCTTTGTCTACCGCCACCGCCGCCCGCTCGCCTCACGCCGCCGCCCGCGCCGCCCGCCCGCGCCGACAGGTGTCGTGCGGTGTCGTGAACTGGAATTCCAGCCCCCACAAGTCGCGGCCAGAGCCTGCACGCACTGCACGGCTGATGATTTTCTTGATGGCGTGTAGGTGTTTTAGCCAAGCGTCGGTTCGGCGCAAGTTGCTTAAAATCCTAACACGCGGATGTGGCTGCAAGTTAAGCACGGCCGCTAGTGCTTATAGTCCGCTGCCGCACGCCTCACAAGTCAGACGAGGCGGACCCCGGCGGCGGGCGGCGCCGGCAGCAGAGCAGACATCCCACGATAAGGGCGCTCCGTTCGGAATTGTCTCATTTTGTGGCCCGACCCGACGGGGGCGCAGCGGCGGCGGCCGGCTCCCGGCCGGGGACGAGAACACCGACAGCGTGGCGTGACGCGGACCGACTGTCGGCATCGCGGTTTCTCATCACATAACCGTCCCCCGATAAGGGTGGGTCGCTGGTCGCTACCCGCGGGCCGGGGCTGCGGGGCCGCCGGCCGGGCCGGGCTCCCCAGTTCCGGGGCACTGCCCCGCAGCCCCGCAGCGGCTGGCGTGGCTCCCGCATTCGAGGTGATTATTGATTATTGACGCCGATCTGAAATAGTTTTAAAGCGCCAGAACAAGGAGCCCAAAGTCGCGGCAGAAAAGTCCTGATTCGCACTCGGGAGCAGCACTTCCTTGTGAGCCGAGCCGCCACGAGGGCACCGGCCGGCTGCCGGCGGCCGGCGGGCCATGCGGTGGCCTATGCGGCGACCGGTGACGCTGTCCGTCCTTGTCTCGCACGCGGCCTTGCCATCGTGGGTGCGTTGGCGGGAGAGAGATGGGGGAACGAGTTTCAGGTGGAATGTCGTTTCCGAACACACACACACACGCGCGCGCGCGCGCGGGCGCCGTCTCTCTCCCTCTCTCAGGCTCCCGAAAAGCCACGAGGTCGTCCCCCCCTGGGCCAAGACCTGACCGGAAACCGTACTGACCACAAGCGCTGGGCCGGGCGGTTGGAGGGGAGGGGGGGGGGGCACGTGGCCCGCTGTATGTACTGCCTGTGGGCGCCTGTGGGCGCGGGCCGAGGTTTACCTGGCGCGGCGCGGCCCTCTGCCGCGGCACCCGGCCGGCACTCGGCGCCTCGGCGGCGTCCTGCCCTGTACGGCGGCGACCGCCCCGGGGCCGCGAGGACCGCCAGGACCGCCAACACCGCCGAGCGCGCGGGTCGCCGCCCTGCCCTGCCGTGCCGTGCCGCCGCCGTGCGCCCGCTATTTTTGATAATCACGACCCGGTCCGGGGGGTGCTCGGCGCTCGGCGCTCGGCCCGGCGCGACCTGCCGACCCCGCCATTCAAGGGAGGCGCGACGCGGCGCGGAGCGTGGCAAGGCTCGGCGTGCGCCGTGTACACCAGAGCGCCGCCGCCGCCGCGGACCTCGCCGTCACCGCCCGCCCGAACAGACCCGGCACCTCCCGCGAGGCAAGTGTGTGTGTGTACTCGTGAAAATACCAGTTTTGTGTACGCCGATCCCGGAACCTCCATGACGATCACACACTCCCACGGGGGAATGGGAGGGGGAAGCGGGAAGAGGGGGGGGGGATGGAATAATTGAGAAAAGGTTTCCTGACCTGTCGGTCGTTATCTCGCTGGCTCCTTCCGTGCCGCTGAGGGCGCGGCAGCAGCGGCACAGTACACACCGGGAGGAGGTGGTGGGGGGGGGGGGGGGGGCGGTGATTAATAAAACCCAGATAGTGTGTCGAGTGCAGCGCTGCAGCGGCTCCTGCCCGAGGCGTCCTCAGCCTGTCCCTGCCCCCCCCCCCCCCGCAATCTGCCTCGTACACCGCCTCGGCGCACTTCCGCACAGTAGTGCCACCTCTCTCACCCGCTCACTGCGACGCGGACGCGGATTTAAATATCTTTGCTCTCTCTCTCTCTCGCTCCTTGTGTCGGTCCGGGCCGTGCGGTGTAATCTTAATTAAGCCCCCCCCCCCCCGCGATAGCAGCCTCTCGGGCCTTACTGCGCCGCGCCGCGCCCGCTGAGCCGAGTGGGACAGGACGCACTAGAGGTGTTGGTGTTCTGTGGGGCCGCCGGCCGGCCGGGAGGAGGGAGAAAGAGAGAGACGGCGAGAGAGTGCTGCTTGTGGCAGAGGGCCCCGGAGGGGGCGGCGGGGCGCGGCGTGGCCGATAACGTCGCGAGCCGGCCGGCAGCTCAGCTCCTGCCCACCTGACCTGCACCGGCGGGCGGCAGTTCGTGGGCCCCCGGAGAGGGAGTGAGGCAGTGAGGCTCGGACCCCCTAGGAGCCCTGTGCTCGGGTTCGTTAACGTTGGGCCGCCGCCCCTCGGCGGGTACTGCGCCGCCCTGCGGTGCGCGCGGTGGTCGCCGCTGCAGTCGTGGTCAGCCGCCGGCCCCCGCCGCTCCCCCACCGCTCCCCGCAGGTCCCCCGCGGCCCGCCGTGGCCGCCGGCCCGGATGAGGCCCGTATCCGCCGCTGGATCTCTAATGGACCCCCCCCCCCCCCCCCCCTCCCCCCGCCTCCTGGTGGGGCCGGGCGGTCGGACGGACCGGACCAAACCCCCTCAGGTGAATAAAAGAGGAAAGATGAGGATCTTCTTTTTCTTCCTCTCCTTTTTATTTTTAATTTCCCCGCGGTGAATCACGGGCCGGGCCGGCGGGCGGCCGCAGCGGCGGGTACTCGGGGCACCCCGCCCCGCCCCGCCCCATCCCATCCCATCCCGTGTCCCTTTAATCCAATCCTATAGTCACGGCTGCCTTGGAAGGAATGCGGGGGCGCCGGGTGCGGCCGGCCGGGCCGGGCGGTCCGAGCAGGACACTGTATTAGAAATGAATGGTTCGTCTGCCTGCGTGGGCGCTGCATGAGCCTTAGGCCCTGTGCCCCCCCCCCCCCCCCCCACACACACACGCAGCCTGCTTCCGCAGGGGGGCCTCGCGCGCGGCTCCCTTCCCCTAGGAGTATTTCGCAAGCATTTCGGTGTTGCAGCCGGCCCGCGGCACGTAGCGCCTCTCTGTCGCCATCACCGACATCTCCCTCCCCCACCCCCTTCCTCTCTTTTTTATTCCCGTTCCCTTTGTCCCTTATCTCTTTCTCTTCGAGCCATCGTATGCAATGCTCCCGGGCGCCATAGAAAAATAACGACGGATTCGCTCATTATCACTCTTTTTTTTATTCTGCGGGTTTGTATTTATCTGCGCGTTTTGAGGCGAATCATACTACGACGTAAAAAAGGTGACCGGAGCCGGCCACCGAGTAGAGCGGGCAGAGCAGGAGAGGGCGGGCAGAGGCAGCCCGGCGGGGCCCGGCGGGGCCCGGCGGCGCTGGCAGAAACACGGCCATCATCTCTGCACATGCACACACTGAAAGAGACTTTTTATCAATTGACGATTTTTTCTTACAGTGCACATTGTCTGTAATGCTGCATAGTACAGTCTTGTCTGTCGTCATTCGATTGCATCTCATGGGTCACCATGGGAACTCTTAGGGACAGATGTCGTCCACGTGTCCAAGCAGTGTTCAGACTGATGCATTCATGAGACGGAATTTCCCGTACACGTTTCTTATCGAACTCCGACACCCCTACCGATGGGTCTCAGCAGGAGTCTCATGGTATGTCACTCCCATTGGGCCTCCATGGGATCCATGGAGTTCCTGGCCCGGGTGCGAGCGCCAGTGTGCGAGAGAGACGGTGCTATATTAGTGCTCTAACGCGGAAGGGAAGCCGCCGCCGCCGCCGCCGCCGCCGCCGCCGCCGCCGCCCCGGCGCAGACAGTTTTCTTAATGATACCTTGGCTGAGGCTGGACCGACGGGACGGCCGGACTCCGTCGGTCTGCCCCCCCCCCCCCCTCTTCCCCTTCTCCCCTCTCTCTCTCTCTCTCTCTCTCTCCGTGACTCTTCCTGCTCGTCCGTCTCCCTTCCACGGGCGCACTTTTTCGATGGTTATCTCGCCGGCTCCGCTACGCTCTTGCGCTTTAAAATCGTGACCGAAGAAAAGAAGAGAGAATGAAAAGAAGGGACAGACAGCGAGGCGAGGATGCGCTCGGTGGGCCCGCCGCCGGCCGGCGGCCGCCTCGGCGCGGGGCGGGGCTTCGCGGGGGAGGGACACTGCGGGAAATCAGGACCCGGAGGGAAAACTAGAAAGTTGGAAGCGGGGGCGGGCGGGCGGGCGCCGAGCTGGACAAACTGTAGGACGGCGGCCCGCCTTGTCCCTGAAGCGTCCCGGGCGGCGGGCCTAGGTCCTGTACCCGAGGTACGGCGAGGCCCTGCACAGGCCCTGCACAGGCCCTGCGGGACGTCCTCCGGGTGACCTTCCGCAGCGCCGGCAGCCGGCAGAGCCTTGGACGCTCGGCTTGGGCCCCCACCCGGAGCCGCCGGAGCAGAGGAGGAAGTCGGAGCGGGGCTCGGACGCCTGTGTGTTTGTCTGCCTCGCTCGCTCTCCGCCGCGTCGCGTCGCTCCGTCTCACTCTGACGCAACGGCACGTACGGCACCGGGATCCATAGCCATAGGCTGTCGCCGCGCCGCCCAGACGCGGGCCGCGGCGACGCTTATTGACGGACGAGTAAAAATAGACGCGTGCGCCGGCTTCTGGTCCTTTTGGGGGGAGGCCACGCCGCGTCCTCAGCGTGTGCTGCCGCCGAGGTCCCGGGTCCTCGTCCTCGTGCATTATGCAGTGGCGGCGTCACGCGCACGCCCACGGCCCGCGGAGCGCGGAGCGCGGCCCGGCGAGGCGAGGCGAGGCGAGGCGCCCTGAGGGTAGGCAACGGCGACACGCTGACGCGCGGGTGCGGTGCGGTGCGGTGTGCCACCGTGCGGCGCCGCGGCCAGGGCAACGGCCGGCGTGCAGCGGCAAGGGGCGTTGAGCCGAATCCATTGATGAGAGTTTTTGTGCCATTGAATAAATCATTTGCCCTTCAGCGAGGGCCTCGCCGTATATCCGCGCCGCGTTCCTCCCCGAGGTCCAGAGAGAGAGAGGGAGACCCAGCCCAGGCGGCGGGCGGCCGCGGGAGGCCCTCCGATCCGAATATGCAGCAAACGCTTCGCGGAAAGTTGTATATCGCCTCATCTGTATGGGAGGGGGGGGGGGGGGGGGGCGTTATCCGCGAGGGCCGTGCAGAGAACCGTCGAGCCCGCAGGCGGGTGTGGAGACTTTCCTGGGAAACGGTGGCGGCGGGGGCCGAGGCCAGGAAGACACTTGTATGGGACCCAAATGATGGCGGAAACGGGGGCGCTGGCTGCGCTGGCCGCGCTGGCCGTGGCTGCCGGCCGCCGAGCCGTCAGCAGATCCCGCACCGCAGGCCGCAGGGTAGCCCCACGGGAGCCCGCAGTGTGACAAGTGTAACCAGTGTAACTAGTGTAACCCGGCGCTTACACGGCACGGCAGCCTCGGCGCGCAGCGTATCACATCACCCCGCCGTGTCGCACGCTGCATGTTGCTTTGTGAGCGCCCAGCATTGTCTGTCCCCCCTTTACCCTGGCCGCCCCCGGCCGCCCCGGCGCGGTGCACCGGCGCGGTGATGCACGGGCCGCGTGCCGCGCCCGTGCCAAAAGCAGACTCAGTACAGTGTTTGACAATTTCTGTTTTTAGTTTTAAGAGATAAATCGCGAAGTGTGTGTGTGTGTGTGTGTGTGCGAGTGTGTGAATTCCTGGGCAGCGGTGTGCGCCGTGTCGGGGTGGGGCAGCAGACTGGCCGCGCCCCGCCGCCTCTGCACTCTGCGCGTCGTCCAGAAGGTTGTCTCGCTTTCAAACACACACCGCTCTTCTGCCCTCCGTCTGCCCTCCGTCTGAGCGAGGCGATGAACCCGGCGGCGGCGGCGCCCGCTCACCCGGTCACAGCAGAGGGCGGTGTGGGGGGTCTGTTGCAGTGCTGCCGCTGCAGGCGGGGGCCGCAGGGCCGCTGCTGCTGGGTCAGATAGGTGCCCTGCTTGCTTGCTGCTGCTCGCTTGCTTGCTACCCTCGCCCAGCCCTTGGCAGCTGCCAACGGGCGCATGACGTTCGTTGTGCGCGGAGGCGGGGGGGGGGGGGGGCGGCGAACAGAAGCAGACGCCTCTCTACGGCCGCAGCCCGCGGCCCCGGCGCATAGGCGCAGGGTCAGAGTGCGTTAGAAACGGCGCAAACTCGAGGCGAGGCGAAGCGAGGCGTGGGCGTCACGCCACGCGGCGGAAGTACGAGCGGGGCCGGGGCGGGCGGGGCTGCCGGGCCGGCCTGCGCAGGTTGCATCTCGAAATACTCTTCACCCCAATCCGTGCCGTTGGCGTGTGGGCGGGGCGCGCGGGGTGAGCGGCGTCCGGTCCATGCGCGCGCAGCGAGGTGAGGGCGGGCGAGAGGGAAAGAGAGAGAGAGAGAGAGAGAGAGAGAGAGAGAGAGAGAGAGGGCAAAGCACTGCTCGGAATCAGGTGTCGCCCGTCCGGGACGCGGTGTCATCATCCCACCGTGCCGCCGGCGAGTCTCCGCCTGCTGCCCCCCCCCCCCCCCGGCCCCTCCGGCGCCGCCGTACTCAGGCATTACTCATACACCCGGCCGGCGGCGGTATCGCCCTGGCCGTGCGCCGTGCGTGGCCGCTGCGTGCCGCGTCGCATGGCGTGGCACACTTATGGCCGGCGGCTGCATGAGTGCGGGCCGCGCCCAGAACCGCAGCGCTTCCTCGCATCAATGGCACTCTGGGATTTTCCCTCTTGCATCGGATGTCGCTGCAAGTCAAGGAGTCGCATGCGGAGAGGCCGTGGCACACCACGCGGTTATGAGAGAGGTACTCTTAGCCGGCCGTCGCCCCGCTGCCGCTGTCTCCGTCGCACTGGCGGGGTGCTCCGCAAGAGAGCGAGAGACATAGAGGTGGCAGTGTTCGGAATCGCCTGTGTCTGGTGGGGGGTCACGCGCCGCCGCACGCGGCCACGCACGTGTCGCGTCCTCCGGCACGCGTGCCGCTGCAGGTGTGTGTGTGTGTGTGTGTGTGTGTGTGTGCATGTACAGCTGACGGCAGCTCTCGCGGCTTCTCTCTGGTGGGAAACACTATTTGCACGTGCGGAGGAGCGGCGAGGCGGACGCAGCGAAAGCGGTCGGTGTGGTGGCGGCGGCTGCGGGGGTGGCGGCTGCGGCTGCGGCGGCTGCAGCAGTTTGATAGCCACGCTCCGCCAGCGCGCTCTGAGGAGTACCGCCTCACGCCACCGCGCCTCACCAAATACTTATGGCAGATTAGTTGAAGGCTCCCCCCCCCCCCCCCCCCCCGTCCACCTCTCCCCAGCAGGGCGCGCACGGTTGGCGAACAGCGCCCCCTCACACAGAAAAGAGTTCCACATTTCCACGCAAATCCGGAGGATGGTGCAACATACCGCCGTGATGACACAAGACGTCAACGGCCGCGGCAAAAAAGAAAGGAGGAGTAAAATTGGCATCTTTGTCGGGAGAAGAATGGGAGGTTGCCGAGCAGGCGGGGTCCAAAGTTTAAAAATGACTGCGGCTAACGTTAATGACCGGCCGCCGTGGAGTGTTCCAACACCAACAGTGAATGAAATGAGACGTTTCCCGCGAGGCCGCGCCGGCCGCGCACCCCGCCGTCACCTGTGCTGTGCCGGGCCGCGCCGCCCCGCCCGCTGCCCCGCGGCCGCCGCCGGGCCGGGCCGGGCCGGGCCGGGCCGCGGACGCACGCCGTCGGCGGCGCACGCCAGCTGGCAGCGTGTCGGCGGGCCGCGGCCGCTCCGACACTGTGAACTGCGGGGCGGCAGGCCAAAACGCTAATTGCAAATGTTAGGTCATCGCCACAAGCCGGTGCACGGCAGCGCCTGGCACATCAGTGGTGACGGCCGCGGCGCGGGCCCCGCCCCCGGCCCTACCTACAGCGGCGGGGCGCCCTACAGCGGGCCCGCGCGGCGTGTGCTAGTTTTAGAGCAATTTGCTTTGGAATTCGTCACAATATTCACGGTGGGCCGTGACGGCCCGTGACGGGCCGTGACGGGACGTGGGCCGGGCCGACTCGCCACGCCAGGTAGCCGGGGGGTACCGCGTGGTGCCGCGCCCAGCTGTCTGCCGGTGCCGGGCCCCGCGGGGCCACCTTGCGGCCACCTTGCCGCCCGCCGCGTGAGCTGGCTGGTGCGGGCCTCATGCCGCGGCCTACCGGGGGTGCGGCGTGAGCTCGGGCGTGAGGCCCGCGGCCCGCACCGAGTGCCCGCCGCCCCGCCCCCATCCTCTCCTCTCCTCTCGGCGGCCTCGGGGAGTAGGGTGTGTTATCTAATCTGCGGCCGGCCGCGCGGTGCCTGCGGGTTGCTGCTGCTGCTGCGCGAGCCCCGGCCTCCTGTAGGGCACCTGTCCGCCAGCGCGAGCAGTGCGAGGCGAGCGGCGGAGCGGAGCGGCAGAGCAGAGCAGAGCGAGCGAGAGCGCGGCCGGGAGCATCAGAGCATTAGGTGGGCTGGGGAGCAGGGAGGGCACGGCGCACGGCGCCTGCCAGAGCCGGGGTAGGCCGGCCCGCACGGCAAGCGTGCACGCGCCGCCCGGAGGCTGCCTACCCCGCAGGCGCCCCGCCCCGCCACGACGTCCACGTCCGCGTCCACCCCGCCCGGCAGCAGTGTGTTACAACGCGTGTGCCTTGTGTTGCAGGTCCAACATGACGTCCCCGCTGAAGCGCCTCTGGTCCATCGGGCACCAGGAGAGCCGGCTGACGCAGTGGGTGCGCGCCAAGCGGCGGGCGCAGGAGCGGCGCCAGCAGCCGCAGGCGCACCGCCGCTTCTCCGACGACCAGCACGCCTGCCGCGGCTGCCACGCCAACTACTTCCGCGAGGCGGCGCAGCGGCGCGCGGACTGGATGACGTGCTCGGGCTGCGGCGGCTGGTACCACGTCCGCTGCGCCGGCGGCAGCGTCGGCAGCGTGGGCAGCGTCAGCACGGTCAGCTCCGTCAGCTCCGTCAGCTCCGTCAGCAGCGGCAGCCGCGGCCAGGGCCTCCAGGGCGTGCAGGCCGTGAGCGCCGCGCGCGACCGGACGCCCCTCGCCCTGTGCGGGCAGTGCGCCTCGTAGCCGCCGCCGCAACAAAATCATCTCAATGACTGTAATGACATCGTCCATTTCATCATCAGCACCATCGTCATCGCCGCCCCGCCCCCCATGGAGGGGAGGGCCGCGGCCGCCACCAAAAGAACGGATTGGCTCCAATCCGATTAGTTAGTGTTTCAAATCAAACATCGATGAGGAATTACCCCCGCGACGTGTGATTGGCTGTGATTTTAAGTGTGCCATCTGTGTGTCTGTCTGATCTGAAGAGAACAAAAAAATATTGTTTCGACAGCTAAAAGAGGAGAATAATGGGTGGGATTCCTGAGCAGCGGTTTGTTATGTGGAGTCGTTCGGTTCGTGTTGTAAAACGTTTAACGGGAAGCGGGCGGGCTGCGCCTCGGCTGCGCCTCGGCTGCGCCCCGCCTCGGCAGAGCCGCGAGGACTAGGGCCGTTTCTGTCTCTCTCAAACTTACGCTTTTCCGCGCGCACACGCCCTATGCCTATCCGCCGCCCTAGAATCGGGATCTATCTTCGGGTCTATCTTCGGATCTATCCCGTGCCGTGCACGTCGCCAGCCGGGGGCAGTGACGACGCCCTCAGGCCCTGCGGCCCAGTCGCGCCCTCTGGCGGCGGCCGCGTCGAGGACTTCGCACGTGTCCCGAGCGGCGGGGAGCACCATTCAGATTCTAGTGTGCGCACAAGAGAACAAATCCTTAAGTCCCTTAATTTTTTTTGATTTTTATAAAAAATAAAGTTTTGGCAAAGGAAGCTGAAAATATGTCAAATTCTTAGGTTATTGATCACGGGATAGTTTTGTATATCGCAATGTTTCAAATACCATTCCTGTGAAATCTACCAGTATTTTTAATTTAAGCGTGTTCTGTGATCGTTTCAACTCTCATTTACTATTTTAAGCACTTATTTATGTATGTAAACGGCATCTCGTATGCCGCTCCTGACTATTAACTTTGTACGTGTATCTAGCTTCGGCTGTAAGTTAAAATATAACAAAACAATTTAACGCGCTGTGTTATTTATTCTCTCTGCCCCCTTTCCTTCCCAACAACTACCAACCCTCCAGACAACACGTCTCAATCACAGGAAGATTTCTGTCTCCTGTACTCACTTGCATAACAAAAGGTCACAAAGTGAAAAAAAAATCACAGTTTTACTCAGTTTCAGAGAATTAAAAGAGCGAGCGCACTTCGCTATAATTCGTTAGGACCGGGGACTACACTTCTATTTTCTTCTCCTCGAAGGGGAGGGGGGGGGGGGGAATTCCCCAGCCGCATTCGGCCGCAAAACATGTGGCGAAGGACACGGGCCCAGAGGGGCCTTGGGCAGCGGGGCGTGGCGGCGCGGGCCGCGCGAGGCAGGGGCAGCCAGGGGCAGGCAGGGGCCCGAGGCCGGCCGAGGCCGAGGCCCGAGGGTCGTTCAGGGGGGTGGCTGAGCGGGTGCGGTGGTGGCGGTGGCCCGCTGCCAACTGCAGCCAATCATAGCAAGCATTTTCGGTCTGCTCCAACAAGTAGCTCTCGATGGACGCAGGAAATGTTCACGGCGCAGGCCAAAAATTTTAATTAATAAAAATCTGGCTGGCCAGCAGTTTTAAAATTAATAAAGCAAAATTTAACAAATTTGGTATAAGTCACGACGGCTACCTGCCAATTTTTCATCCATTTTCTTTTCGATCTTTCACATGTCTAGGTCAAATCAAAAAACTTAGTCGATTTTATTTCATTCATTTTTTTTATGGTACAACTGCTGCGCCGCCGTACCGTGTCCGCTGCGAGTGTGAAGAAAAATGCGCTTCCATCGTAGCGTTGCGCACGCCGGGCGCACGCGTGGCGCGGCGCGGCGCGGCCTCCCGTTCACGCCTCGCACCGCGTCCGGCTAAACGCTACACGCCACAATAATAGCGTGCGGAGAAAATTGCACGCATCTCGGCCATAAGCGGTGCATCAGAAGTACAAGATCAAGACCTCTCCGGCACGGAGCACTCAGTGCGATATTTCGCGCGGGTGCGGGGCTGACGGCCTCGGGTGTCATCGGCGGCCCGGGCGGCAGGCTGACGGGGGCCCGATATCTCAGGCGATCGGCGGCCGCGCCGCGCCCGGCGCCGACGGACAAATTGCGGACGCCCCAGCCGACCTCTCCGCGCCCTGCGATGCCCGCGGCTGCCGCTGCCCGCGTGCCGACGCTAACTGCTAACTGGCGCCGGCGCCGACGTCAGTGCGCCACTGCTGGCGCCACGCGGCCGCGCCGTGGCCGTGCGCCGCGGGGCCCGGCTCGGGCGGTCACGGCACGGCACGGCACCACCCGCAGGAGGTGTTTCGGGCAGAGCGGGGACACCACCAAATGTCGACAGAAAACTAGGCTAAGAGGAGCCCGCGAACACACAGGTGTATTGTAAGCGCCTGCCTTCCGGGCAACTCCTTGTCACGGTTGTGAGTAGTTTGCCTAGTAGGCTGGCGGAGGTTGGCACCGAAAACTATGACCGCGTGTTTGGGCTGCTTTGCCTACTTTTCTGGCAACTCTGGACACAAGCCAGCCGCGGCCGACATCCCGTCTGTACTGACATGGGGGCTGCTGCTCCGAGGCGAGGCCTGCACACGGGCGGCGGCGGCACGGCCTCGTGGACAGTAGGAGGTGAGGCCCCATCGCATCGGGATGTCGGGATCTCATCAGCCGCGGCCAGAGGGCCATGGGCCAGGAGTATCGACGCCCCCCCCCCCCTACCTCCCAGAGCCGGCTGCCCTGGACCCGTGCTGTGGTGATAATGATGGCGCAAGTCCCCAAGCGCCGCAGCGCGGAGCCGCGCCGCCGCCTCCGCGCTCCGAATCTATTTTTAATGCGCTCCCTTATCGTGGACCGGGGCCGGCCGCCGCTGCCGCTCCCCCCCCCCCCCCCGCCCCCCTCCGGAACCGGCCCGTCACGCCCATCACTGCACTTGTCACCCGGAAGCGGGGGGTGTCGCTGCAGTCTGCTCACGTCCAGGCGTGCGGGTGCAGGTGCGGCGGCGTGCCGGCGGCCGATACGCGCCGAGCACGCGGCGGCCGCGGGCGGCTGGACGCGGCGTCACAGATCGTGTAGTACTCGCCTTCACTGCCTTGGCCCGCTCCGGCCCTCCCCGAAACACCTGCGGCTCGCGGAGGTGCAGCTGTGCAGCTGTGCAGCTGCAGCTGGGCTCTAGGATGGGGGCACAGCGGCGGCGGCGGGAATTTCAGCAGGAGGAAGATGCGGGTCCGGGGGGGGGGGGTACAAGGACATCGACGGTGACGTCGGCCTGGTGGTGACGTCTGACGTTGCGCCGACACCGCGGACACGCAGCCTCCGAGCCGCCGGTATTCGAGCCCGCGACCCACCGACTCACCTGTGTTGGCCGCGGCGCCGTGACCCGTCGGCCGTTTTGTGTGATAAATGCACGAATTAACCACAACCCGCCACCCGCCGTCTCCTGCACGTTTTGAAACGCGTCCAAAAATGCATCGGCCGCGGTCAAAACTCGACGGCAAGAGGGAGGTCCCGCCGTCCCGCCCCGCCCCGCCCGGTTAGGGAATGTCGCGTCCCCGGGCAGGAGGTCCGAAACGACCGCAGCGAAATGTGAAAACGACAGGTCCTTTTGGCGCGGGCTCAAAGCGGAGCGGATCGCGGGGACGAAGGTTACGCTGCCGGCGGTGGGGTTTTTGGGGTAAATAAACTTGTACGTGACGCCAGGCTGGATGGGTTAAAAATACTAATATATGTTTATTTCCAAACAAGTCAAAAAATCACAATGTACACCACATATGCGCATATGTGGCAATCGAGTGTATGCTTAAAATGACAAGTATTTTACTATCACATTAAGAGCGGGCGTTCGTATACCCTTCTTACTAACTATAATATGCCCGTATTTGTACTTCGATAAACGTTCGTCGTCCTTGCCCGCAAGTCTAACAAACTAGGATAGCGCTAAGTACAGCACCCCCGCCACGGCACCTCACGGCGCCGCGGCGATACTCTCTGCGGCGTGCTCGCCAGCGGCCGCTGCTCGCGGACCGCGTCCTGCTGACTTTACCCCGACGGAACAGGTGCGTATGAGAAGCGAAGCTTATGGTCCGGCGGGTCCGGCGGAAAGTAGAAGATAAGTGCGAATAAGCATCGAAGGCACGCGCCGCGCGGGCCCTCTCACCCAAACTGCGTGCCGCGTGCTGCAAGCGTGTGGCGGGCCGCGCCGCCGCGGTCCGGGACTCCGGGGTCGCCGCGCCCCCCGCCTGTGTCTGTGTGCGCGAGCACGCAGGTTTCAATTCACGGGTATCTGCGATGCCGTCTCGTGGTTCCGAGACACCGGGGGAGGAGTGAAGTGGGCCGTGACGGCGCGCGCTCGTCACTCCAGCACGCCCACTTGGTCGAAGTACTCGAGGAGGCCGGGCAGGAGCCGCTGGAAGTTGCTGCCCCTCCACGCCCGGGAGCTGATGTCCGCCTCCATCATGTTGTCCTTGGTGACGCCCTCCAGCTGCAGCTTGTCCTCCGGGGCCGCGACCACGGCGCAGAGCACGGTGTAGATGGCGCTGAAGCCGAACAGGGACTTGGCGAGGAACTCGTCGCGGAGAGCGTCCAGCGTCGGCCACTGCACGTCCTCCAGCCCCAGCGCCGCCGCGTACTCGTTGAAGCGGCGGCGGTAGTGCTCCAGCAGCTCGTCCAGCCGCCCCTCGCGGACCTGCAAGCAGACGGGCGGCCGCGGCCGGTGAGGAGCGGGCCAAGCAACATTGTCGTAATATGCCCAGATTTCGTGTTTGTGGCTGTAAATGGTTCGTATGACTGCCAATCAGCAGTCACCCCCCCCCCCCCCCCCCCTCCATTCTAATTACGTGCCTGCCTGGGCCTGGCCTCCGGTCCCCGCGGTGGAGGGGGCACGCCAGGCGGACCGCTGGCTGGCGATACTCTGCGCGGCCCGGCTCTACCCCCCGCGGCCGCGGCGGCGATACGCCGGGCCCGGCCGCGGCCCGGACCTGGACTCGGACCCGTGGGCCCCATGCTCCCTACTCACCTCCTGATTGGCGCTGGTGACGATGAAGTACTGCAAGTCGAGGGCCGGCGACGAGAAGCGGACGATCTGCAGGTCCACGACGCGGATGTCGGTGGGCGTCCGGGACTGGGTGTCGTCCTCGTCGTACAGGAACATCATGTTGTTGATCCAGAAGTCGCCGTGGTTGAGCACGTTCAGGCTGCCCGCGGACTCGTCGCCGGGGGCGACGATGTCGCACAGGCGCTGGTGCATGCCGTCGGACAGCTTCACCATCTTCTCGCCCAGCCCCGTGCCCGCGGTCTGTGGGAGGACACGGCAAGGCTGTGAGTGCAGCCCTCAGCGGGCGCCGGGACGCCCCCGCGGGGCTGCGCCGTCGCTACTCACCGCTTCCCACTGCCCGGCCATCTCGCCGAACTTCTTGAGCTGGCCCTCGGAGTGCAGCTTGGCGTGCCGCTCCTCCTCGGGGTCGTCCCGCCGCGCGAACAGCGTCTCGGCGTAGGCGTCCATGCAGCCCGGCTGCTCCCGGTGCAGGGCCACGGACAGCGCGTGCAGCCGCGCCAGGATCTCGAGGGCCGTCTGTGACAACGGGAACGGCGTCATCGTCAGCGGGCTCCGGGGGCGGGGACTCCCGGCCGGGTGCCGGGCACCACCTCACCTCACCTCACAGTGCAGCTGGTCCAGCTGGCCCTGGCGCTCCTTGTTGCGGTAGCCGGCCACGGACAGGTCCTCCATGATGAGCACGCCGGGGATGGAGCAGGGCAGCGCCGTGGGCCCCAGCTGCTGCGACAGGACGTGCGTCGGGCCGCACCGCGCCACCGCGAGCGCCCGCATCGCCGGCAGCGTCTCCTGCGGCACGGCGACAACGGCTGTCAGCCACGCCGTCCTCCGGGCACCTCCGGGCACCTCCGGGCGCGCGGCCCGGGCCACCCGGACCACCCGGACCACCCGGGCCACCCGGACCCGGAGGAGGCGGCAGGAGGTCTCGTGTTCGCCACGGCCGGCCGGCACCTTGGCTGTCTGCCCCCGAGCGTGATCCTCTCTCAGGCACCGCAGGCCACATCCTTCCGCTCGCCGCTCACACTTTCTCATCGCCCTCCCCGCCCTCCCCATGACAGCCCTTTGATCTTGAGACGTTTCCCTGCAGGCGTCAGTGCGTACGTAAATATAGAGCGATGGCTCGGGGCCGCGGGCCGGGCGACATGCCATCGGGCGATGCCCATAAGGCACGCTCAAAAAAAAAAAAAAGCACGGTCGAAAGCAGTTTTGGTGCTTGTGGTTTGCTTTTTATTCAAGCATCAGGCATCTGTATGCTTGACACGATCATACAATCAATATGATGCTGATGATGGGGCAAGTATCGAATTCTTAAGACACGCAGAAATTATCCTTCAACCAAGCATAAGCACAAGACATGCCTGGCCCATGCATATAACGCTAAGAACCAAGCCTTTATTTTTGGGAGTGAGGGGGGGGGGGGCTGCCTGCGGCTGGCTGTCTTTAACTTCCTAGCCCCGGCCCGACCTATCGGCCCCTCGAGTCCCGCACGCGACGCACACGGGCCATGCCACCCCACCGCGGCGGGCCAAAGTGGGTGTCATTAGGTATCAGAGAGAGAGAGAGAGAGAGAGAGAGAGAGAGAGAGAGAGAGAGAGAGAGGGGGGGCAGGGTGTGACCTATGATTGTTCTCGTCCACACGGAGGTGACGTGCCGTAGGACAAGAGCGGTGTCCACGGCGAGGGGACTCCGACCCGCCGGAGCACCGACACCGACAGCTTACGGGCCGGGCCGGGCCGGGTGCGCGCAGGCGGCGCAGGAGCCCCGGGTAGGTAGGCAGTACGAGGACACGGCCGCCGGCCGGGCTTGCCTATCCGGGGTCGGCAGGCGCTCCGCGGGTCGGGTGCTCCTGCTCCCCCCATCGCTCCTCGCCGTACTCACCGTCAGCATCCTCTCCTCCTTGGAGAAGAAGGACAGCTTGGAGACGAAGTCCTGCATGAGCTCGCCCCGGGGAGGGGCCTTGACGATGAGGGCGACGGGCCTGTCCCCGACCACGGCGCGCACCCGCCACATGCAGGAGCAGTAGTTGTCGCCGTCGGCCACGGCCGCCTTCACCACGATGTCCCGGACGCTAGCGGGGTCCTCGCCGAGGGCCTCGGCCACCAGGGCGGCGTCGATCCAGTCCGAGCCGCCGGCCGTGGGCCCGTGCGGCCCCTGCTGCGGCTTGGGGACGCCGTTGCCGTTGACGCTCTTGTTGTTGTTGACCAGGTCCGCGAGGCCCGGCTTGCCGCTGACATCGCCGTTCACGTTGTTGTTCACCCGGTCGCCGTTCGGCGCGGGAGCCAGAATTTCGGGCATTTCTGAAACTGGACAGATTGGCTAGATTAGGTGTCGTTTGACAGCTCTCGCAGCCGCGGCCTTCACGAACACACGGCGCCATTCGCGTGCTCAATCCATAAACCGATTAAGCAGGAGCGACGACGGGTGGGGGCGGCGATACCCCGTGGCGCTGGGGGGACGTCCCATGAGACGGGTTGGGATGGCCCATGGGAACCAGCCATGGACCATGGGAACATTCACGGGCCTCATGGAGCCCCCCTCCCCGGATGTCCCCGTGCCTCGTGTAACCTACACTGCCAGGCCCAACAGGCGGGGCCCTGGCCGGGTCTCAGGCCCCTACCGGGGCCGCGCGGCGCACAGCGGCCCGGTGGCGTGCGCTCGGTTCGAATGGCAGCCCAGCCGTATCGCAGGGCGCATCGGGCCGCTGCGGGGTATCCGCCGCAATATCCACGGCACACAAAATATAAAGGTTTTCTCCCGAACCGAATTATTGACCGCGGCCGCCCACGCGCCGAGCGGCCGTGGGACGTAATGCACAAACTGCGCACTGAAAGCCCCAGTCTTAAATCTCCACCAAAGGTCAGCTGAAAAGTGAGATCCCAGTCTAAAGATTTGAACCGATCAAAATTTCGCCCCCTAGATGGAGCGTATATTCTTGATCCAGCCAAGGCCGAATCAGTGGTGAGTGCTGAAAGAAAGTTGTCTGAAATGGCGCAGCCTGTCAGAGCAGTGAGTGTGGCGGCGAGGGTGTTGGCAGCGGCGGCCGGCTCACCCATGCCCCCGCTGCACGCGCAGCCCATCGTGCGTGCCTCGCCTCGCCTCGCTCGGCGCCCGCGGCCTAGGCAGCCCCTCCGACACCGCCGGGTGCGGAGCGGCCAGAGCGGCGGGGCCGGCGGCGGCGGCTGCTGTGCCGGGCAGGAGCCCCCTGTGGGCCTCGCGGAGCCCTGCGGATCAGGGAGGCGCGTCCAGCACCCCGACGGCGCCCATCGCGCGGCCCGTGGACAGATCGTCGCGGGTGACGTCAACGAGGACTGCTCAGCGGTGCCGGGGAGGCAAAGTTTGTAACGCGGCCACGGGCTGGAGCCGACTGGCGGGCCGCGCGGGCCGGCCGGGGGCGGCGGGGCGGCGGGGCGCTGGAGGGGACAACGCATGACGTACGGGCCTGACCGGGACGCCTGCCCGCGGGCCCCCGCCCCCCGGCCTCCAGCGCCGCGCCGACGCCGACGGCAGGCCTTTGTCGGTCTGTCGGCCCGACTGACGTCCGGCCGGCCGCCGCGGACACGCGCACCGATCTGTGCAATCGGCGGGCGAACTCCGACCGCGGGAGCCATCATCATGAGGCACTCACAGGCACTTAGCAATCGGCGCGTGCGGCGGCGGCGGCGGCTGGCTGCGCAGCTGCGCCGGCTGCCCCCTACCGCCACCGCCCGAAGCCCCACGCGCTCGGCACCGCCGCTACCGCCGCTGCCGCCGCCGCCACCGAGGGGAGCAAACAGTGCTGCCAGGGAAGTAGGCAAACAGAGTAGCCCAAACACACGGGTGTCAAGATTGTGCCTACCTCGTGCCGTGTCAATAGTTTGCCAAGTAGGCAGGCAGGCGGAGTAGGTATAGGCACAATCTTGACACCTGTGTGGTTGGGCTTTGTTTTACCTATTTTTCTGGCAACTGCTGCAGCCATTCACATCCCAGGCACAACCTAGTCGACTGCCGGTCACAAGACAGCAACCCCTGGCACCCCCAGAACGCCTAATCTTATCATTGGCTAGATAATGGAGAGTGTTTAGGTTGGTTATATAAAAGGGATCGTTGAGAAGGGGAACGTATTTTTATTTGGCATTCAATTTTGGCATTGCATATATATTTATCACAAACAGTTTTCGTTCGACAAGTGAGACATTTTAATGATGCGGGTGGAATGAGAACGTCCATGCACAATCGAAAAGAAAATGGAGTGGTTCGAGTGGAAAGCGGCTGACTGTGAACAATGGCCGGCAAGAGTCGCTGCCAAAGGGGATCCTTCGGGCCCAACAGCAACCAAATCAGTCGCCACTTGGTGAGGGCTGGACGGGCTGTCATTGTCACTGGCGTCGGGTGGAGCACGCGGTGGGCAGTGCTCACCGCGGCGCGCACAGCCATGCGCGGCCAGGCGGGCTGGCCGGCCCCGCGCGGCCCGCGGCCTACAGGCGTCAAGGTGATTCGTGAGCACTGGAGGAGGAGGAGGAGGAGGAGGAGGAGGAGGTACAGTAGTGCTGCCTGTCAACACACATACGACCCAGACTCGGAATGCCCCCTCATGGCTGGGAAAAGTTTTCCGCTTTTCACCCACCCACATCCGAGAATAGACTCGGTTTTGGACCGTTTGCGCCTCGCACGTCGATTCGACGAGAACTTGAGGGGTGTTTTCTGTTAATCTCGTGCAAGTTATTCATGGGGTAATGTGAAGGCGATTTGGGGAGATCCGGGGCTTCCCCGGGCTGACTCGGGGGCGACTTAACCGTCACTTGCGTGACTAGTTAACCACCCAGCACTGCTCCGCGGCCGTCGCTGCCCCCCCCCCCTCCCCGCCGCGGATAGAGTCCGTGTCTTGTTGGCCGCCGCGGCGCCAGGGCGCGGCACGCCACGGCATGCCACGGCACACACGCACGCAGTGGCGAGTTGTGATGGATTGTCATCGAGCTGGCGTGTGTCGGCGTGACGCGGTGACCACTGTTAGAGTCCGGGATGGGTCCCATCCAGGACTCTAACCACTGTCTGCCTCGCTGTGTATCCGTCGGGGTGGGTGCACTCGAGGTACACACACACACACACACACACACACACACACACCTGCTCCCGAAATAAGAAAGTTTTAAAAGCGGCCATTCCGACCGCGAGCCCGCCCCTGCTTTTAACTCGGGCAAGTGCAGTAAGCACGCGCCGCCTAGGCCACGCTTTGTCAAGCACGCTCTCGGGGAAGTGCGCTGCATCGGTTGCCTTGACCCAGGCGGGGCGCGTGCACTCGACGATCGGAATTCGGACGACAAGTATGAAGATCCCGCGTCCTAGAGTGACAACCCGTGTCGCCGGCCCCGCAGCCCGGCGGCCGCTCGGAGCCGCCCGGCCCGGCCCTCCTATTGATCGGAGCGGGAAATGATTACTGTTTGCCGCTTGTTTGGGCGGAATGACTTGCTGCATAGCGAAGGACTGTGGCTTCTGCGAAGGACGGGAGAAAGAGGCAGGCGGCGGCGCCGCCATTGGTCAACCATCGACCCCGGCCCGGACGGCTGCGCCGGCACCGCTCAGCACCGCTCAGCACCGCTCAGCACCGCTCAGCAGCGCCGCTCAGCAACGCTCAGCACAGCGCACCCTCAGCCGGGGAGGTGCGCGCGGCGGAGCGCCTGGGAGGTGGGCCGCCCCGCCGGACACCCGCGCGCCGCGCCGCGACATGTTGCCTACCCTCCAGGCGCTCCCCTGAGCCTCTCCAGGAAGCGTGGCAGGCCCCGGAGCGCGGCGCCGGCCACGGCACGGCCGCGCCCACCCGACCCGGCTCCCGGATTTTCCGGGTTCAAATGCCGCCTGTCCCGATAAGTTCGACTTTGCTTATTTATGCCGCCTGACGCACAGACGCGGCTCCGCGGCTCGGCACCTCGGCACGCGACGCGCGGCCCGGAGTCCCGCCGCCGCCGCTCCGCTGCATTTAGCCCCGGCGACGGCCGGCCGCCGATTATAGGCAGTTGACTTATTAAAAGAGGACCATTATCTCTTCGTATGGGGAGGAGGAGGGGGGGGAGGAGGGGGGGGAGGGGGGGGGGAGGCACGCTCAAGGACCCGTGCGGCGGCGCAAACAGCGGGTCTGTTCGCCCCACCCCCTGCTCGGTAATCTTATGTACCGCATCCAGCGGTTGTGGTCGCTGGTTGTGTAATCACCGTAGAGTCCTGGACTCTGGTAATCAGTAGAGTTTAGGCGTAAGCCAGTCATTTCAAGTCGCTGTTAATCATTCGGGTGATCACGTACATAAAGACACCGACTGTCACCCCCCCCCCCCCCACACTCGATGGTGGCCCCCTCCGGCCGCCGTCAGACGCCCCCTGACAGTGCCAGGCGTACGCGGGGACAGCCGCGGAACACACCTGACCTTGCCTAGCAGACAGGCGCCTCGAGGCGCGGGCTATATAATTCCGCAGCGCTGACCAGGTCTGTTGTCAAACACTGCGCTCGAGCAGTGCTTTATTTTTCATTTCGAATAGTTTATTTGTCACGTGTCGTTTCTGAGGCAATAATAACAATATTGTCAAAAAAAGGAAGGTGATTTAAAAAAAGAATCCGCTGATTTTAGGGAGCTCCGCGCCTGTTCTGTTCGTGCTACGAAATGTGGAGGACTCGACCCTCGCTGCTTCTGGACGCCGACAAGACTATTGTGGGCCGTTTGATCGAGTTAGCCCCGGGCTCCTCCGCCGAGGCCCTGCAGTTGCTTCTGCTGCTGCTGCTGTTCCCCCCGAGTGAGGAGGAAGGCGGCAAGGTGACCCGGCCGGCCGGTCAGCCGGCGGCAGCGATCCCCCGACCCTGCCGCCGGGAGCCGGGTCGGTCGGACGTCGCGGCGGCGGCGCGGCGGCACGGCGGCGCGGCAAAGCAAAGCCCTCTGCCTGACCAGCCGCCGTGTGATGTGCCGCGGCGGCAGGAGTGGCGTGCCGTGCGTGTCCCCTCCCGCCTCCCCCGCCGGTAATATGTTTACTGCCGAGGAGCGCCTTAATCTCCGCTCCCGGCCGGCAGGACGGCGCGGACTGCCTGCCCCTAATCAGGTGTTGTTGCGCACCTCCTGCGGCCTGCGGGGCGCCACAGCGCCCGCGTCTGCCCGCCCCCTCCCCGCTCAGACCGCACGCGGACCTCCGCCGCGCAGGGAGGGCGTGGGGTAGAGCCACATTTACCATCAGACAACTGTAAAAGATGCGCTCACTAGCAGGGTCGAAGTTTCCACGTTTTTTGGCCCGGAGTCGGCCAGCCAGCCAGTGCATGCGCGTTGTATTGTATCCGGTGTGCCCCCGCCACTCCCATTGCAGTCAGCACTCTCCTGCCTCCGTGCGTCGGGCATGGCTTTATCAGGACGCCGGTCGGTGGATCGACTGGTGTCACTGGAAGCGTGCTGGAAGCGTGCCGCTGCCGCTCTCGCCGAAGCCACGGCTGGAGCGGAGGGGGGGGGGGGGGGGGGGGGGCCTTGTCCGATAGGGAACAACGAACCCACGGCGATCGCGACGATCGCGGGTGTCGGCTCGGCACGCCACCGGCAGCAACGGCAGGGCCCTATCTAATCTGACGTCCCACAGGTGTGCCGCGCGATTGTGGAACTGCACTTACCCGGTTGTTTTGTTTAGGTGCAGCGGCAAGGGGATCGGAGTGGGGCGGGGGGGCTTTCCCCGTGCCGTTTCGACACCGCCGAGAGATTACGCGCGTGCGGAAGAGAGTGGCGGACGCCCGGCGACAAACCGGCCAGGATCGTTCATCAGGAAGTGGCCGTCCTTTTAGGCACCCATTACGTGCTATGTATCAGTACAGTTACAAAAAAAAATAGTAATAGATGATTTTGTTAATTTCAAAGCAGCACATGAAACTGGCTCAAAATGAACAGACGTTCGATGATTAGCAATTCTGAAATAATAAATGTGTTGTTTTTAATCAAATTCTAAAATGACTGACGAAGCGCTGCTCGTGAGTTTGTCTCTTGGCAGTGGCGTTGCAGAATACGGGGGAGCTGCAGAGCTCTGTGAGGGCGGAGGACCCAGAGGGGGGGGGGGGGTCCCGGGAGGACGCGCCCGCTGCCTGCGGCGCCTGCGGTCTTGCGGGGCTCGGCGACCACAATTATCTCATCTGCTGAAGATATCATGACGACACTTGGCGTTGTTTGAACCTCGGTCTGAGCGCCGCCGCCCGAGCGACGCCACCAGGAAAAGAAGATCTGAAAAACTCGCCGAGTCACGCACCGAGTCCCACGCACGGCCCGGCCCGGCGGCCGGCGGTCCGCCTCAGAGAGCCTGGAGCCTCCAGCCGGACCCGCGCCCCGCGCCGGACCCGGGCCTCGGGTTTACGGGCGATATATTTTCGGCGCGCCTGCGGCCTTGCGGCCTTGCGGCCTGGCGCCGTTGGGGACCTCTGTTGTCGCGTGTCTTCAGGTCAGCGCTTCCGCGAGTTGTCACAATTGTGGAGCCGCGTCGTAAACATTAGTACGCCATTTGAGAAAAAACGTAATCACTGTTCCCGGCTGATGATGCGCTGCCACGTTCGGCTTGAGTCGTCACGGGCGGCCCGGGGGGGGGGGGGGGGGGGCACAACCCTACTCCCGCGATGATTGTCGCGCGGTAATCCCACTCCCCAGCCCATCGAGTGTGCCGGGGAGCACAGCACGAACCCCCCTGCAGCCCCGGCCGGCGAGCCTCGGCAGCCCGCTGACGGCTCCACGGCGAGAGGTCACCGCCACAGCCTGGTGCGCTGCACCCCTCCACCCCTCTCCGCGGGACCCGCCTGCCGCCTGCCGCCTGCCCGCCGGCTCCAGAGGTCACCCTGCTCCCTCCGACGCACGAGTCGTTACGAGTCTGTTTCCTTACACCTTCTTCGCTGCGGGGAACCCGCGATCCACGTTCCAGCCGCGTCCCAACGTGAACGTTTGTGCACCGCGCCCGCGGGGGTCCCAAATCGCAAAATACTTTTATTGCGAAATTTACAGCATTCTCGGCAACGCCATTGAGAACGTCGCATGACTCCGCTAATAGCTCCAATAAACCGTTTCGTTGCGAAGCGTCCGTAATGACAGAGTTGCAAATTGGCGAACAGCACTTGCCGCCCTAAAACTGCCAAGACGCCCGATGGTCACAGCAGAGGTATTTGCTTGTAAAAGCGGCGGGGGTCGAGGGGGGCCGTCCAGGAACGGGGGGGGGGGGGGGGGAATCAGCAGCGCCTTGTCGGCGTCGGGGGCCCCGCTGTCAGTGTGCACGCACCGTTGGGGACGGCCCCCCGGCGGCCCCGCGTGCCGCCGCCGCACCCAACAATAATGGTGATGGGCCCCGGCAGCCCGGCCCCCGGCCCCCGGGCCCCGGCCCCGCCCTCGGCCTCTACTGACCTTGGGACATCCTCTCCTCTCATTCGGCCCGGCAGCCCGGGACGGCGCCAGAGATGTCCAACGGGAGGAGAGGACGACGAGGACGCTCGGTTAGGGATCCACCGTGGACATCTACTTCTACATCTACATCTACATCCACATCCACATCTACAATGCCACATGTAGATCTTCGGGCTCGCTGAACCTACGCCATTCCGCGACGGCTCGGTGTCTCAAAACTCACGCCTGGTGGAACTTGGCCGCTAATTTCCAAAGAGCCTGTTTTCCCTGCCGGCCCCGGGCCGGGCCGCGCATAGGGGCGCCTTCCTTTGGACTGCGGCTCCGCGGGTGGGGAAAACCTCGCGTTGATTTCCCTCCGGACTCGAGCTCGGCCGCGACTCCGGCCTTCATGCGGGAATCTGCGGGAGAGGCGCGTTCTGTTTTTCCAGACAGTAAGAAATCCACCCCAGGAGTCGCTGATAGGCAAGACATTCGGCTGAGCTGCTGAGCTGCCGGACGCCGCCGTGTCTGCGCTGACTGGGGCGCTCTCCGGGACAGGGGGGGGGGGGGGGGCTGAAGCTCGAGGCGCGGCCACAGTCAGCCCACAAGAGCCTTCGCTTTCGGCTTCTTCTCCGGCGATTCCTCCTCCTCCAGTGAGGTGGCATCGGAGTCGCTCCTCGCCGCGCGCGCCTAGGCAGTTCGCAAATCTGGGTGTGAAATATAATTGGCGGCCGCGGCCGCGGGTGAAGCAGGCGCCTCCTGAAGGCCGCCACGGGCTCCAGCTCCAGCAGCGCAGACCTGGAGAGACTCCAGACCGCAGCCCGAGGGGATCTCAACGCGGGACGTCAAGTTACCCAACCGGCACCAGTGCACTCCTTTGCGAGGAGCACCGTGGTTTGGAACAAATCCCACCTCCACCGAAGGCCGGGGGATTCGTTGGCCGCGGCCCGTCGAACCACCCACCTGATGCTTGTCTGCTGCTGAGCCGCCGCGCTGAGCGCTGTCCGTCAACCCTCCCGGCACTGGGAGCCGCTGCCTGCGGGGGGCCGCTGGGGGCGGAGCGTAGAGTTGAGGTGGGCGCGACGCGAACGCGAGCGGGGCAGACTGATGACTGGGTGCCAGCGTCCGGTCCGGAGGTGCTCCTGGAGGCGAGTCCGACAGCTCCGCGGGCGGCGGCGGCGGCGGCGGGGGCAGCGCAGGGCAGCAGCTACAGAAGGCAGGCGCAAACTCCCGTCCCCTCCAGAGTGCCACTGACTCTGCCGGCCGCAAACAACTAACAACTACACGGTGCGGCCGTGCGGGAATGCCAAAGCGGAGGCTGAGTGGGAGTGGGGCACGGGCGGGCACGGGCCGGGCAGTGAGGGGCACACACGCAGCTGGCGCAGCTGGCGCGGGCCGGGGGCAGGGCGGGGCAACTGCAAGTCACCGGCGGGACACTTCCCTGTGCCGTCGCACAATCTCCTCTCCTTCCTCCCTTCGCCCTATCTGCCCCGTCTAGCTCTGCCCCCCCCCCCTACCCAGAGGCCGGGGGATGGGGATCGGATGGCGGGCCGGCTCTTGCCACGCTCGGCGCGGCGAGCTATAGGGGGCGTTCGCCCACACATTACGTTACTGTGCAAGCGCTGGGGGCAAACACTGACACTGTAAAAAAATTTCTTTAAATTGATTTTTGAATTTGAATTTTTTCAATAACGTATGTGCAAGAAATCAGTAGGAAAATTTGGATGACAAGCATTTTGGAGTTTTTTTTTTAAATCAGGATTTAGTTTTGATTTTGAATTCTCAAAATTACTTAGAAAGTTCCTAAATAATTTTGAAAATTTCAAAAATATGTGACGCAAAGTTTCTTCATAACTTTTTGAAAATTTTTGAAAGTGTTTCTTGCAAAGTACGGGTACTGGATCTTTCAGAAATGAGGCAAGTCACATTGAAACAGTGGCATGATTGCAAATTTATTCAATTATGTTTGGTGGAACAGATGTGTAACAGTACTACTTGCAACAGAGGCACGTGTCCAAAACATTTCAGTGATGGAGGGGTCACATGTTCATGACCACTCTTGGCCAGCTTACAGCCAGAGGGAAAGATTCACATTCACAAAAATTATCAGGAAAGTGGGTATGTGCCTGGTTCAAAATAAAGAGAGGTCCTTTTATTATAAATGCGAAATTAGTGTGGTGGGGTTCGTGGAATTTTCGGCCGAGACATAAAGGCACAGGTCTCATTGTTCCTGCAAGCAAAATAAAGACAAGTTAAATGTACAATGAGAAAAATGATACTGTGGACCATTGCAGACTCTTTTCAAGGACTTAAACATTGAAATGTCTTACGTATTCCCTGGTGAATTCCAGTGTTCCTTGTCTACCTTGGGGGAGCCTAAAAATAAACCCATGACATTTTTTTTTAAACTGAAAAAAAAGGTCCATTAGAATAAAAGATAAAAATAGTACCTGGATTACTCCCACTCTGAGGACAAGTTTGGGCGCATTGTACATAACAGGTATTTTTAGGCAACATGCCACCCACTTGTACATCATCAAAGTCATCATCATGTTCTTTATTTTCATCTGTACCAGTATCATCTGACTTGGGTGCCAAATATATTGCGATCTGAGGCAAAGTTCTTTGGTTTCTTTCCTCACAGACAACAAAAGAGGGCTCACTAGTGTGAAAATCTATTTCATTATTGTGTCTGGAGGCATTTGGAAGACTGTGGTCAGGGTCTGAGGTAAACACTTCATCCTCATATGCTTTTGTTGTTTCCCCATCCTTTCTTAAACTTCCAGATCTGATAGCCTGAACTCTTCTTCTATGCCAATTACTTTTCAAACTTTGATCTTGCGATTTTCCCTTTACAAGAATATTAAAACCAACATTAATTCAAAGCAATCTTACATTTTTTGTAGCAAGAAAAGGAGGTTTGAGCTTACCTCCATTTTATTCCCAGCCTTTTGTCTAGAACTCTCGACCACTGAACCTGAGTCCTGGGTGGATTGGTGTAGAGTAGCATGGCTCAGACCATCCGATTCTGACAAAGTAATTTCTCCACTGCTTTCTGCATTTGAAAAGAGACAGTGACATGAGAAAATTGTAGATAGAAAAATACAAAAAAAGTTTTCTCAATTTAGAAATTAGGAGAAATTTTTAATAAAATATGCAGAGAAGGAGCAACGAAAATTGCTCCACAAAGCCAGAAAATACCTCATCAGTTATCTAAGCAAACAGTGTCGCAAACAGTGTAGAAGAAGCTGTATTGTGCATTTAGTGCTCTGTTGTACAAAAATATAGTAATACCATGACTTTGGTACGGGAGAAGGTAGTGAGCTTTTAACAAATCTTCCCCACTTAGTTCTTCTCTGATATTACGAACAGGATCCTGCTCATCAAGGTCCTCCCCCAAAAGATCTAATTCCTCCTAGAGTTGTTATAAAAAATTAGCACCTCACCGTGAAACACCTTCTTCACTTATTTTCATTCATATTAACAACTTCTAAAACTCACATCATCATCATCCATCATTTCACCCTCGCAACTAGGTAATGGGGGTGTAAAATCATCCTTGGAGTCAAGTAAAGATTTATGAAACAGAAGAATGTGCTCCATTTGCTTCTTGATTTCTATGTTGTTCTGTTTCAAAATGTTTTCTTCTAAAGCCTTGGCAAGTCCAAGTTTTGCAGCAGCTTCATTTAATGCGGATTGAGTGATGAGACTATACAATGTACCGTTTATATAAGGTAATGCCTGAAAAACAAGATACTGAGGAATAAAACAGAAAGGGGAAAATATTAAAACCTGTAGTACAGCAAGTTGAAATTTTTTATACCTGTGTAACTGGTGTAGCAAGTAAATTGATTAGCACTGATATTACATTCTGGGCAATAGGGACACAATTTTCTTTGGCAGTTTGGTGAAGACAAAGGTTCATGAGAAGTGCTGTGCCATACTCAAGTGAATATGACGATACCACATTAGCATTTAAAAACTGTTGAAATAGCCATTCCACCATTCCCAACTGTATCATGGCAATCCTTTGAATTCTCCTATTTTTTTTTTAAAGAAATAAATTAGAAATGGACAGAAAAAGGGGGAGGGGGGCGAAGGCAAACCATGTGCAGAGAAAAATTGCATGGACATACCTGAGACTGAGCTTTTGTAGAGCTGCTACCAGCATACTTTTGGTGATCAGGTCTGATGATATTCCAGCCTGCTGTTGTAAGACAGAGGCAGTCACACTCACAGCCTCTGAGTTTTGAGCAAGGTAACTTCTTCCAGATTGAACTGAAGCTAGTGTGTTGAGCAAACGAGCTGCTGACTGTTGAAGTGGGTGAGGTGTTGTAACACCCGTTGGTGTAAGTAGGTATCTGAGTAAAGTATCACTTTTCAAATTGAGTAAGTCAGAGTCCACATATTGATTCATGATGCACTCTCTTTTCTCACTAGAGTTTTTAGTTACAGCCTGCAAACATTTAAGAGGTCAGACTAGAAGTTACGTCCATGAAATAAGATAAAAGGTGTCAGTAATACTTTCAAAATCATACCCAACGCAGAGCTTGCAGCAGCAACAGACGAGTTTTCACATCTCGTTCTTGCAAATGTTTCTTGATTTTAACCATGTCAAGTTTCCAATCACAGTCAGTAGTTCGTAAGGAGAATCTTCCTTTAATACCCTGTAGAAAGAGACTAGTTGTCCATCACTGTTCAAAACAATGTGTGATGAAAATCTAAGTACAATAAATAACCTTATTTTCATGGCTTATTGGCTGTTGGTGACAAGAAAACAGCTCTGGAAATATATGCAGACAGTTACTGAGAGTTTCTCTCAAATCAATTTGCTGTCCTCGAGCCGTATTCTCTAATGCAACTGTCAGTTCCGAAGCAACGCCTAGAAAACAAAAGCAATTAATCAGTTTCTTCATGAGCTGGCTAACACTAGGAAAAAAGATTACAAACAATGACAAATGTACCTATTAGATTATGGTAGTCACTGTGAAGCTGACTAAACTTTCTTTTTAACTGAATGTATCTGCGCTGACATTCTTCAAGCTTCTTACTGCTGCTTACAGACCCATCACTCATCGTGGTATTCCCTATCAGTGGAAGCGAGATTTTCTGATTTTGTCTTTTGATAAAGAGAGCAGCACGATGGCTATGTGGTGCCTGAGAAATGTTGATTTGATTTTCTGGTTCATTTTGTGAGCTGTCAGACGAAGCTATTGGCTCAGTTTTAGTAATTTTAAGTGGAACTTCTTGGTCAGTCATGATGACTTCAATTTTTTTTTCTACTTTTCTCATGCCACCAAAATTATCAGAAGGATGTTGACTCAGTGGATGACAACATGATCTCATTTTACAATTTGCAGCCTGACCGTGAGATTCTTTGGTAAAATATGGTGGAAGGTAAAGAACAATATCTGGTACTTTTGTGGCAGAGTATTTCAGCCACAAATACTCTTGCAGCCTCCTTCTCAAATTTGAGACCCAAGAATCCTGAGATGATACAACCACAAAATATTAAGATGAAAATTCAAACTCAGGATTGTCCACAGAATTACCTGAAGAGACTGGAGAAATAACGGATGATGCACAATGTTCAATGTAGCAGAGAGAGAAAAATATGGCTTGTACTCTGGATCATCTCTCAGATTGGTACAGTTTCTTTCCAAAAAATTAGAAAGTCTAAGCAAACTAGACTGGACAAACACTTTGTTGGATGAGGCTGAAGGCTCACAGTATAATAAGACAGCAGATGCACTCTCTGAGAGGTCTTGAGATTTTACAAAGCTTGAAGCCACAAAGTACACATGAAGATCAGCCAATAATTTTTTGATGTCCATGGAACAAAGATCATCTTCACCAATAATAGCAGCAGCGTGGAGAGCCTGAAATATTCATATACTGAATCAATCACTCCTTTTACAATTCATAGTACTGAAATTTAGAATAAACACAAAAAGGCTCACCTCAAAGAAAAAATTATCCTCTCTTGAGTCAAAGTATCTAAGTAGCTTAAATTTTAATTGACTCTCGGTGTCATTATCACTTGGTGGAACATAATATTTCTGAACCTCGCACTCTTTTTGTAAGATTGCTGCTGTGTCCAGCAGGCCCAGATGAAGGAGATACTGTACAAGTTCAGAACATATTACCAGTACAAAAAAGTATGTTACAGAAAAGGGAATACAATGTATAGGTAAACACACCTCAAACACAAGCTGAATATAGTAAGGATCTCTGCAAGACCGTTTCATGATTTGTTGTTTCTTACAAATTATTAAAGAACAGCAGCCACTACCTCTACAATCCGGTAAATGGCGTAAATATTTGCGAAGGGTGGACTAAGGGCTGAACTGGGTTACTTTCTACCGCACCTGTAGCCGCGATGGCAAAGGTGCGGGAAAGCGAGTTAATCAATTTCGGATCAATATTCCCGCCTCCCTCCACTCCCCCTTTCTTCCCAAATACCGGAACGGATTTTTCATATTTGGGGGAATACCAACGCGAACAAAAAACAAACGCTTTCCTCCTCTTCCGCCTCCGCGGTTTCGTGGAATAAAATTTGATGGGTAATCGAGGTTCGAAATTTGAATAAAATATGTGGGTACGGTAATATTTTATATTGCCAGCTGTATAAAGCAGGTCGCACGGTGGGACACGCGCGCGCACATTCACACGTCTCTCTGTCTGCTGCTACCGCTGTTCGATTTGGTCTGCAGTAGTCGTCTGCACGTGACAGTGACAACAACACAAACAGCACAACACTAAACA
Organism: Megalurothrips usitatus; assembly: GCA_026979955.1. Taxonomy (NCBI): domain Eukaryota; kingdom Metazoa; phylum Arthropoda; class Insecta; order Thysanoptera; family Thripidae; genus Megalurothrips; species Megalurothrips usitatus. The sequence continues at coordinate 9,579,733 of CM049592.1, forward strand.
GCTGACGTTCACCTGCACTTGTCACCTTGTCAGCGGTTTCTTAGGTGAGCTACCACTTTGCATTGCGTTACATTACTCGGTCGCATTGTTGCTACACGCCAAGAGTTACTCTGCAACCCGCTCTGTGTGGTGCTCTATGTTGTGTCCAGTGCATCCAGTAAATGCCTCCTAACCTATCTGTTTGGAATGAATCTGCATCTTTTAATTTTTTGCAGGAAACGACCGAAACAGCAGGTCACTTCAGGCGGCTTGGCTTAAACTTTGGATGTGACGCAAGATTGGACTTGGACTCCCCAGATCCCCCCCTCTCTCTCTCTGGACTCGGACTCGCTAATGTGGTGCTCAGCTCACTCACGATCTTAAGTGGCCGGGGTCAAACTCTGCCGACGACGCGTCGCCGAGAGACCGGACCGGAATATCGTTGTGCGTCTCAGCGCAGAGCAGAGCTCGTCCAAAATGGTTGCTGAGAAGGGAATTGTGAATGAAGATTTGATCAAGGAGCGCCAGAAATGTACTTTCAACACGCTGGAGCTAACTCATTTGCTGGATGGGGGTGAAGCGAAAACAGCTGAGAGGAAAGAAAGAGGTGAGTGGTTGAGTGATTCGTCTCTTTGTTTTTTATTTATTTTACATGAAATTCAGTACAGGACTCGGCACTTCAATTCATTCTTTCAGTAATTGAATGATGCCTGATAACCTTGTCCCTCTTTATAATATTTAGTGCCCATATATTTTGCTTAAACAACACTGTCATGTTTCTTTTACAGAGGAATATTTTCTATCTGACCCTGTTTTTAAAGATGATGTTCCGATGGATTACCTGAGCCACAAGGAACAGTACGAACATGCAGTCCGAAAAGCCTGCCACATGTTCAAGAAACTTCAAGAAATGCCTCATGGCAGCATGGATAATTTTAGGTATACATTTTAATCTGCAGGAACAATTTTATTGTCATATTTCCCCCCCCATCTGGTTTATCTCATATCCTTGCTTTGCTGCCTCTTTCAAAGGGGGTCAATTTATTTAAAACTTAGGAAAGGGAATTAGATTTCACTTGCTTATGTAATAATTTACTCTTTGTATGTAGTTGATGGAGTGCATGCTGGTTTCATAGCATTAGCTTCTGTCTGGTATCCTTTGCATTGTCTGTAACTACTAAGGGCTTTTATTTGTAATCCATTTTACCAGCACATTATACAATTATTTAGTGCTTGTAATGGACAATGTCTGTGCTTTTTGTGAATATCCTACCTTCACACAATTATTGTTCTCTTCATTCTTATTTCTGCATATTCCAACACTTCCTTCAAATGGTACCCTAACATCTTATTTTACTCATGCATGTTATGTTACTAACATTGCTAACAAAGGTGTTTCTTTAAGTTAATTAGCAGTTGTTTTTGTATATAGGAAACCACCTGTTGATTCCGTGGCACAAAAAACTAAGTGAGTACTCGAGAACTTCATGTAGCTTGGTGCATAATCAATTGTTTGCTGGTTCAGTGTTCTTTTTGGGGTTTTTGTATTGTCCAGTTAGTAAAGTTTGTTTAGCTTTGGTAGGAAGATGCTTCAGAATACCAGTAATGGCATGGGTACTTTTGGAGCACATACTCACTCCTCCCCCACCTCTCCTTAAAAGTAACGGAAAATTGGCTAATTTTTAAGGGAATTTAATTTATGAATCCTCATAATTAAATTGTTGTAATTGCATTTCAGACAGCTGCTTGGGGGCATGTTGGGGTCAGCAATCCTTAAGGATGGCAACCCACTTGCATTGCACTATGTGATGTTTCTGCCTACACTTGCTGGACAAGGCACTGTTGAACAGCAAGCTTATTGGATTTCACGAGCTTGGAATCTTGAAGTAATTGGTACTTATGCTCAGGTTAGCGTCCTTTTGTTTGTTGCTCTTCCAACACTAAATGCTCTAGATTTGTGTTTGTCAGAATTCATATCGATCATTGTGTTTTCAGACGGAATTGGGCCATGGTACATTCATTAGAGGTTTGGAGACAACAGCCACTTATGATCCAGCTTCTCAAGAATTTGTTTTGAACAGTCCAACTCTTACATCATATAAGTGGTGGCCTGGGGGCTGTAAGTGATTTCCTTGACAAATTAATCTTAAATAATCATCTCTGTCGCTTAGAAACCTTTATCATTTTATTTCATTTTCCTTTTAGTGGGGCACACTGCTAATTATGCTGTGGTAGTAGCTCAACTGTACACTCAAGGAAAATGCCATGGTATTCATCCTTTTATTGTTCAGTTGAGAGATGAAGAGACTCACATGCCTCTGCCAGGAATAATCATTGGGGAAATTGGATCTAAACTGGGCATGAATACTACCAATAATGGGTACTTAGGATTCAAGCAGGTCCGCATACCTCGGGAAAACATGTTGATGAAAAACAACAAAGTGCTGGAGGTATGTACATTTTTATGATTCCTTAATGTTTGTTAATCCCTGCTGCACAGTCTACCATGTGGGACCCTGAGGAAAGGAAACTTACACATAACCTTTTTCTCATAAGGATGGAACATATGTGAAATCACCGAGTGATAAGCTTACCTATGGGACCATGATGTTTGTACGAGTCGTTATCTGCCAGGATATGGCAAACTACCTCTCCAAAGCTGTAACAATCGCAACGAGATATAGTGCTGTGAGACATCAGTCAGAAATAAAACCAGGGTTAGAATTTTTCTGCAGTTGTTTTTGTAATGCTTTGTTTCCTCGCTACCCTCCTATGAACTTATCAAATTTTGCCATTGCAGTGGACCTGAGCCCCAAGTTCTGGATTACCGCACTCAACAGTACAAACTTTTGCCTGCTCTTGCTTCTGTTTTTGCTATGAAATTCTCAGCAAACTGGATCTGGGAAATGTACAATGTAGTCAACAGTGAACTTGATCAGGGAGATCTGGAGAGGTTGCCTGAGGTAAGTATCCAACCTTGCTTGCTTGATCCCTACTAAGAGTTAATTAATGGATGTAATTTTTAAAAAATTACAGCTCCATGCAATGTCATGTTGTCTGAAAGCTCTCTGCACAAGTGATGCTGCCTCTTCTGTTGAAACTGCAAGGCTTTCATGTGGAGGACATGGATACATGAAATGCAGCAACTTGCCATCTACATATGGGATGGTTACTGCTGCCTGCACATATGAAGGAGAAAATACTGTCCTGCTGCTGCAAACTGCTCGGTAAAGTTTATGCATATGTGTTGAAAGTAATGGAGGAGTGTAAGGACAATCTCCTGATGGGGCTTGTTCTTTGGAGTCATGCATTGTGAATTATCAACCTACCGTTATTTCTGCTATGTAGGTACCTCATGAAAACATGGCAACAAGCGAGAAGCGGTCAAACACTGACACCCTCAGTGGCCTACCTTAATCTCTACTCTGACTGGCGGCAACCTCGTTCAGTGTGGGAGAACACCATGGACTGTATTGTGAAAGCATTCTACCAAGTTGCTGCAGGGTTTGTTTACTTTCTGTACCAACACCATTCTTTTGTCAGTTGACCTCTACGTGGTAATTTTGATTACATAATTTACCTTCTGTTTATGTACAGAAAAGTGAAGGCTGCTGCGGGACACATGGAGCGAAGGGCCAAGGGAGGAATGACGCCAGAAGATGCTTGGAATGAAACGTCAATTGAATTAGTTGCGGCATCAACCGTAAGAAAATTTAACCCCCTCCCTCCTCTCCAAGACATAAATATGGCATAAAGTGACATACTTACTGTACCTGGGTTTTGTTTGTATTTTTGCACAGGCTCATTGCAGAGCTTTCATGGTGGAGAAATTTTTTCAAACAGTTTCAAAGTCTTCTGTTTCTCGACCACTTCAAGCAGTTTTGTCACAGCTGGCTGAGCTCTATGCTGTGTATTGGCTCCTGATTAACAAGGGGGACTTTTTGATGGTGAGTTTTGCCTCCCCTTACCTCCATTGCTCTTTTCCTAGTGCCATTCCCCTGATCTGATTGCACTTCCTCTCTTTTTCTTCCTTAGTTTTCAAATCTTTCTCCTGATGATGTTGATGGACTACAGCTGTGGCTAGAACAGCTTATGAACAAACTGCGCCCCAATGCTGTTGGTATTGTTGATTCCTTTGACATTCATGATGATATTCTTGGGTCACCCCTTGGAGCCTGGGATGGGCGTGTTTATGAGCGCTTGTTCGAGGAATCACAGAAGAGTCCTTTGAATAAAGAGCCGGTCAATAAATCATTTGAACTCTATATAAAGCCATTCCTTAGGTCAAACTTGTAACTGTCATAGCGATGAAGACTTGTCCTTTCCTCTTATTTTAAGTGTCTGAAAGACATAAGAACCAAATTGCTCAATAACAGATCAACTGAAATGTGATATGTAATGTATTTGACTAGATGCTCTAATGTGATGTCTTGAAAATTAAAAAACATTCCAGCTAATTCAACTGCATTCAAAATAAGTCTACTTTTTCATATTTTGACATAACTACTGGTGATTCCAATTTTAATTGAATGCTTCTGTTCATATTCTTCGTATTATTGTATTATTTTTCAGTCAGGTGAGGCAATCAACATGATGCAATGTTTTGCACACAATGCACACTGCCTTTGTGACACAATGACAAATAATAGAATGTGAAATTTTGGTGTAGATCTTTCTAACTGAGATGAGCTTTGAAAAAATTGTTTCCTGTTTTATTTGTATGGTATCATAGGGATAGTTTTATAAGATGTTATTGGAAAGATCCTCTATGTTTGTTGATATTTACACTTCATTTTCTTTTAGCCAATGCTAGAAACTTGCTAATATCAAGGATTTGTGATGTGCATTTGCTTGTTGTTACCCTTAATATATGTAATGTTTAAAACAGTTTATTTTATATATATATATATTTTTTGAAAGATTGTAATGTGTATGAAATTAATACGATTGCGAATGTGCATGGCATTGTTACATTTGAAATTAGATCTGTGTTCCTATAATTTGCTGCATTTAATACATGATATATTTGTAAGACTTTGTCCACAGCTGAACTTGCGACCTTTTTATTTTATCCTTTTTGCACTGTATGTCTTTATCACTTGGCTTCAATTCGTGCCTGGCCTGGTTACAGTATTTTTTTAAAATAATTTTTATAGCCATTGGTTAAGATTTTCCTTTTTTTTTACAGTGTTGGGTATTACAGGGTGTTGGTCTATTTGTATACTGTATTGTACATACAGTTTTCAATAATAAAAAGCAAACAACAAATTGTACTACATTCCCATTTCTTATCAAACTGCCATCAATTCTCAACAGACTTTTTTTACACACGGGACCCGTCATGTTCTTTGCTTTCTTGGTCCCTGCATCCACCACGATGTGCTCTGTTGCTTAGAGTAATTGAGTTCAAAGTAGAAGCACCCGTGTTTGAGGGTTTGAGGTTGGCGCGAGTTCGCTCCTCAATCGACTTCCTCTTCTACCTCACGTGGGGTTTTGAAGTGAGAGGAGAGTTCTCAACTGCCTGAGAATATAAAGCTTGGCTTTCTGGGTAAGATTTTAAAAAATAAAATAAAAGTATTCCGACAATTTGCTTTTCTTTTGGTGCAGAATGCAGGGCTTTAGTGGCGCTCTTAGTGTTGGCAGGTTGGCGATCAGCATGGGTGATGGGAGTAGGTGCTTTCAGTTAGACGCTCCGCAGGAAGACGGCCAATAAACAAAAGAACTCTATCTGTTTAAATATGTTTGAAGATTTTGGGAATGTTTCCCTTGTTACGTAGTCACAAATAATTTTTAAAGGACATCTTTTGTAGAAAGGTCTGTAGCTGAAGATTATTGTATCATGTGAATAGCGTACGCACCATGCAAAGGCAGACCATGTCAGCGACGCGATCGCCAGCCCCGCCATTAAAACTGTGCTCGGGTTGTTTGTTTGCTTGTTTGAACTTGCGCATGGGAAGAACTTAGCGCGTAAAGTTGTATTTTGTATGACGGTATTGTTAAAGAATGTCTGCAGAATATGTTCGCAGTGAGTGAAATAGGATATATCCTGACCAGGTTTTGTCTTTTCTTTGCCAACGACTGAGCATCATGAGGATTTTCCCCCTTGACAGGCAACTTTTATCGTTCACCGCTAACCTCACCGTGCCTCCATACAAAGTGAGGGCGTCTGGTGCAATACTTCCGTAACATTTCAGACCCGCCGGTAATCTTATTTGCGTATGTCAAATGTCATGGGTAATTTTAGTTTCAGCTAGATTTTACACAGCTCCCGAGATGCCGTGACAATTTGTCTGAGCTTTCCTCCATATTTTAAACAGGTGTCATTCCTTGAGCGTGCTTGGTGTAGTGAGCCTCGCCCCATTAGACCGGTTAGAAGGGCCTGATAAACAAACATTCTATTGTTGTTTTCATTGTCTACGCGCAAGAAAAACACCTGTAAGGCACCTAGGAATGACAGTTGTGTATTCTTAACTGTCATGTGTGGGGAAGGTTATTTCAGCCTGTAGTTCTTGTACTGTGGACCATGGCACTAACAAAAATGATCCCTGTGGAATATGTTTGGATTAACTTTGCAATCATTACGAATGTTTGTCATACTGGATTATTCAACACATTAGGCTCTGCTCATTTAGTCTGTTGCTGGCATTCATTCTCTTCTTTTAAATATTTTGATTTTTTATCACAAATTAATGCATGAATTCAAAATTTTGTTAGAGACATATTTGTTTCTCTCCCTACTTGCTCTTTTCTCCATTGGTTAGTCCATTGGCTGTCAACTGATGTCGATTCTCCTCTGAGATTTATGATGTTCCCTCCTATTACATAGTGTCTACCCTGCTTGTGCCTGAATTGGTAATTCTGGAGGTTTGTATGTATAATAGTGCTTGCATTGCAGACTTATGAGTAATGGTGAATTTTGGAAACCAACACCAAAATGTTCCAAGTGAGGATCATCAAAGTTGATCATTACATGAGTGCTCCAATTCCCGAATTGGATGTCACATTCTCAGATTTTCGGAAGTCATCCATAAAATCAGTTCCAGTTATAAGAATTTTTGGTTCAACCCCTAAGGGTGAGGTTTGATTTTATACTGCTTAGCCTAAATATCCATTTTGGGTTTTATTGATTATTTTTACTTTAGGTGAAAAGACATGTGTCCACGTTCATGGAATCTTTCCATACATATGTGTGCCATATGATGGATCAGAGCCATTCCCTAAACTTGCTCATCAGCTGGCAGCAAGTCTTGACAAAGCAATAAATATAGCAAGTGGTTTCTCTACTTCAAACAGTCAACACGTTTATAAAGTGGTACTTGTGTCAGGAATGTGAGTATTTTTCAAAATTTCGAACAGTTAATCATTGTCTACTATTACTGATAACACTCTTTTACAGTCCATTTTATGGATATCATCGTCATAGACATCAGTTTTTGAAAATATACTTTTATAAACCATCAGTCATTAAGCAAGCTGTCAGTTTACTGCAGGTGATGCCATTGATCTTGTTGCCTTAGTTGTGTACTAAATCACATTTACTAATGTTTAATGTCATTCCTTACAGAACGGAGCCATTCTGAACAAGCTCTTTCAGCCCCATGAAGCCCACATTCCCTTCATTCTGCAATTTTTTATTGATTTCAACCTATATGGCATGAGTTTTATTGATTTTCAGACTGTGAAATTTCGAAGAACCAAACATATAGGTATTACTGGTCAACTGTTTTTGTATATTTTGGTTTTTCTACTTACCTGGAGTAAAATAATGTTTTTTCTCTTCAGAGTCTGTTGATATTGCTCCCGAGCGCATTTTACCTGTAAACATTCCACCACTTAGTTTGAGTCAGTTTGAAGTTGATGCATTAGCCTGTCACATCTCCAACCGTCCATCATCTCAAGGTAAGCATGCGTTGCGTTGCATCTATTTCCCCTACAGCCTGGCTCTGTACTAATGCTGTTGGTGACTATGTTAATTTCTTTTCTAGGGGATGGGCAGTTAAGCAATCCAGGTCTTGCTGCCATTTGGGAAGATGAAAGGAACCGAAGGTTGAATATTGATGGGACTCCTCTTGGAATACCCCAGCTACACTCCCAAAGGCCAGTTCAGAAATCAACACCAAGTGAACTTTTTTTCCTAAGAAGAATACAAGGAATCTTAGAAAACTCATCTCAGGTACACTTAGTTTGGCTTGATTATGACTCCCAATGTATATCATATATTGTGCAATTAATGCTTTTCTTGTAGGCTGCAGATGACAGCTCTCTGTCGGGTGGAACATTAGGCCCTACTAATAGAAGTTATGCCATTGAAGATCCTGCAAACACTGCTGCTGTTGATGCTTCATTTGTAAGTTTGCATTTGTCAGCAGAAGTTGATTCTGAACATCCTTTGGATGATGATACCTTGGATGAGACAGTGGTGAATGAGGACATAGTGGCGATGAGCCAGTCTCTCACTTCTCAGTCACTGGATCGGAGCCTGGCCTGTAAGCATCGCTCACATCTTGATCTGTTTGTATAACCATGAACTTGCTCTACTTCATTTAATTTTCATTTCCTCCAGTGGAAGTTGAAGATTTTGAGCTATTAGATGCCCTGGAAACACTAGCTGATGCTGTTGACGATAACAGTGTATTAGGTTCTCAAACAGCTCGAGGAAAGTCACATGATGCCGATGATTCAAGTAGTGAAGGAGAAGATGAGAAATGGCATGACAAAACACTTATTGCTGAAGAGGTGAATTATATTTTCTACTTGTACTTAAATTAGCAATGTGAAGAATTTCTGTTTAACATCTCTGTTTTGTAATCCATGGTTTCAGGATGAAGCTATGAAACTCCTTGATTTGACAATGCCTGAATTTGATGAAGCTGCAATCTTGAATGATTATGTAAATAAAGAAAACCAACCAGGACCATCTTGTTCCGGGTACTTAGTTGTTTACACTCCCTTTTGATTCGAATTCTCTTTTATAACTTTAAAGTGTATGTCTACTTCGTCATTCATTATTATTTTTATGTTCATGTAGCAGGATTCCTCAAGTTGATGGTCCTAGTGGTGAACATGCAAGGTGAAAATCGGGATACTGAGACAGTCTTCTGTGCAAAGTGTAGTTTCTAAAAACGTTGCTAATAATGATTTTTGTTCTACTTTTCATTCAAGGAGTACGTTCAGAATTCCTCAGCTTGATGGTATGAATGATGTTCCATTAAAACCGGGACGGAAGAGGTGAGTAGGTTTTCTTTGACGTAGATGTGTGTAGTATTTCAAAGTAAATAAGTTAATAAGTAATATAACTTTCCTGTAGTCTTGGCATGAGGGGTGGAAGTCGCAGCCGTTCATCAAATCGTGTTGAAAACTGTTCAGATAATAGGTATGTAGCTACTCTAGTGTACCTTTTGTCTTGAAGTTTTAATTACTTCACATTTCTGCATATTTTTACTTGCAGGTATAATGCTCAAGGAGAACTTATATTCAGGTTTAAGTCATCTTCTACTTCAGAGTCTAGAGCAGGACCAAGTACTGACATCAATGTTGATGATGGTGTATCCCAGTCTTATCCCTCATCCAATTTTTTGACTAAGACACAAACTAAAAAAACAGCAGCTTATAATATACCTGGATCAAGTTCGGTCTGTGTCTCACCCACAGTTCAGTGTGCAAGTTATGACCAACAACAGATATTGTTGTGTGATGAAACTACAATCAACAACGGTCTTCTCATTGGAAGCTCCACAGAAGTGGCCCCTACAGAACCGGATCTTTATTTTCCAAGTCAACCGACTATTCAGAATACTTTATCTGAATCTGTTATAGAGAATGTGCTTTCTCAGCAAGATTTATTCACTCAATCAAGTATTCAAAACACTATCTCCGAGCAGCTTATCTGCTTGATGCCACAGTGTCTAGAGGAACCACTTGTCACACGAAATGTTGCTGAAGAACTGGCGCCTGCTTTCTTCTCAGAGGCAATGGAATTGCAGGATCAAGATGTGTCAAATACTCAGCCTCCAGTCATTTGCTGCTCGTCTGCTACAGTTGGGTGTGCTGAGGATTGCAGTGATAATTTTGATGGGGAAGATGGTGTAAATGCCTTTCTTGATGAAATTGCCAGGAGAGTTGAGGAGCCTGTGTTGAGGGGAGACCCTTCCCTCTACCCAGAGGCACCCCCTGAAAAGGTAAGATGTTTGATGTTCGATAATTCTGGGTTGTTTCTTTTCCACTGTTTAACTGATTGTTGTTACTGCTTCCCCACAGGAAGAATCATTGGCTGACCTCCTCTCTGCAGCTCTTTGTAAAGCAAATAGTGGAGGGGAAGACTGTGCTGAGATGCCTGTTGATGTTGTAAAAACTGACGTTAAGGAAGAGAGTATAGGAAGTCGTGTTAGGCGATCATCCCGTCATGCAAGTCATGATAGTACATCTCGTAATATTGTGGTCCCAGAATTCCCCACACCCGATCAATTAGCTGAGAAAGACAAGCCCTCTGTGAGCGTTGATGGTCTGGAGGACACAGAGGGAAACCTCTCTCCATGTTCATGTTATGATCTCACAGGTAAGCCCATGCCCATGTCCTTAAAAAAAATTACTCCTTTATTCTCCCATCTCTGTACTTTTTTTTCAAGTACCTTTTCAATTGATGTTGTAGGATTTGGTGATACCATGTTTAACAGTATTCATGACTATGGTGTATCCACAGTAGAGTGGACTAATTTTGGGGCAGGGGCAAGTGACATTGAATTATGTCGCCTTTCTGGTGCTTTGGAGAAAGGGCAAATGGAGGAGATCCTACAAACAGGCTGTGAGGAGACAGAATCAGCTGTGGCATCTACCACAACGCGCAGAGATGAGGTGATGCAGCACCTGCTGGAAACCCAGGTATTAATCCTTCTTTCCACTCTTGTCCTCTCCACTCCTCAGGACCATACACAAGGCTTGGTGATTGTTAGATGTACATTCATTCACCTATTGCTTTTTGGTGGCTTTAGTATTTCTAAGATGCTAACCCCTACAGGTTGAACTCTGTATCGGATAGGACACTGAGTACATATTCAGATGAACCCTACAGTGCTTCTCCCTCCTTCATCCTACAATTATTTGTATCCTAACGCTCTTTTTTTTTTTTTTTTTTTTTTTTTGCAGAAGACGGCTGCTGAACCTATTAAAATGGAATGTCAGGGCACATGCTCTAAAGCCAAAGCAAAACAAAGGAGTGTGCTGCTGACTGGTACCAGTCGTGGAGACCCAGTCACCGATGAGTTACTGCACAGAGGGATCAAGCCTCGTGCTGGTCCTCCAAGACTCGGGAAAAATATGAAACTTGCCAAGCTTTTCTGCAGTACTCCAAATTTCAGGAGAACACCCCCTGTTAAAAAGAGTGCTGAACATCAGTTGAAGCGGCAAAGAAGGCAGCAAAGAAAAAGCAAGTTATCCATTACGGCTCAGAGAATGAAGCGACAATGCAAATCTTCAAGTAAAAGGCTACCTCCTATGAAACCGTGTTGTGTTGCATTGGAAAGGTTGACTAAATCTACTATTCGTAGAGTTTGTAACAAGTCCAAGGTGAAGCTGAAGGATGAAGTTCTTCAATTTATAAGAAAGTATGAAAATTCTTCACTTTCCTTCTCTCAGTCTTCAGATACTTTGAACTGTAGTGGAAGGTCAACCGAATCAACTGAAGTGCTAGAAAATCCTTCAATCCGGGCAAGTTTAAAATGTTCTCCATTGGAAGTCACGAAGGCATCAATACTTTGTGGTGGAAAATCTCGTAGGTCCTACCAAAAGCGCTTTACGAATCCTCAGTTATGTGAGGCTAGTGCAAGCACGGACAGTAACATTCAGGATGTATCTGTGAACGTTACTCATGTTGCAAAGGTTCAAGATACTGTTCATGAGACACTAAGCTCAACAGCATCTGCAATGCATCAAAATGACTACGCATCTGATGAAACTGATAGGTGTGGTAGAAGTAGAGGAAAGAAAAGGGATACGAACAGGCTGAGTGTAGTGCAGTCTTCTGCAGTAGAAATACTTTCACAGCAGCAGGTTCATGAAGTTACTGTGTTGGACAATGTTGCTGATAATCTCAAGGACCCAAGGATCCAAAAACCTAAAGAATTGTTGCCAAATGAAGATAACACCCCATCCCATACCGTTGACAATGATGAACCAAGAAATGCATTACTGTTATACAAGAATGAAAGTAATTTGTATGAAGTTCAGTCAGTCAGGAGAAGAGGTAGGAAACCTTTACTTCAGAAAGGTCACAGTTCTAAACAGGAAACGGTCAATTCAGTGGATATAAAACCTAAACATGTATCAAAGACATTGAGTTCTGTGAAAGAGTTGCCTGATTCTAAGGCTGCAGTTTCAAGATGGAAAAGTACTTGTGTTAATGCCAAAAATGAGAATGTTGATGATTTTAAATTGGGCATTTTTGAGGAGGAGACCAAAATAAGCCCTTACAATCTAGAATGCAGTTCCTTACTACCGAATGAACTTGACAGCAGTGATAAAAATGAAAGGCCCTCCCCTAGATCCAGTGCTCTTGAAAAAATAGTGAAAAAAGTCATCACTCCAGCGAAAAAGTTGTCTTCTAGAATGAGAAAGAGAAGATCAAGTTCCGTTCAACACGAGAAACAAGATAACATCGCCAAGTCCGTGCCTGTGCGTAGCAGTCCACGGGAACCTACCTCCAAACGAAAAGTTGATCCCATTTCCACCAATGTTTTATCTACTAAAGAAAATGTAGCAAAAGTGTTGAAAAATTATAAGATACCAAAGAAGCAGGATCTTAGTAGGGAGGTGGCTCCCCAAAAATGTAACTTAAAAGAAGCCAAAGAAGTAAATGGTACACATTGCCTCTCTGCTCCAAGTACCTCGGACATCATTGAAACATGCAAAGAGATAAATTCAAGCTTTTACCTTAGTCTGGATGCAAGTGGAATGGATCTTTATTTGTCTGAAGGCAACAATAGAGAAAAAGAGACTGAAACACCTTCATGTACTGGGAAGTTTACTGGGGTTGTTTCTCCCGGCAAGTCATTTAGCACATACCCACAGTCAATCAGCAGGAGTGACCACTTTAAACCAATCATGTGTGTTGATGGTGCTCAAACAGAAAGCAGTTCTGACTCTTCTTCAGGAGGTCAGTGTGAAGACCAAGCGGGTAGCTCAAACCTCTCCAAAAGGAAATGGCCTAGTATGTCGGATGAAGTTTGCAGCCAAAGTGGCAAGATGGGTGATGGAAGTGGTCCCTCCAGAAAAAGGAACCATGAAGGGGTAACATCATGGGCGGCACCAGAGATTGATACTTCATGTGTGCCCATGTCAGTGGCTCATTGGTTTGCCAAGCCTTATGCGCCATGGAGCGTATGGTCTCCAGTTAGTTCACCAAATGCACACCATCATGCTCATTTATTCTCTCCTCCTCGAGCTGAATCTCCAGGTGAGAGCTCTTATGTGAATGTATATGAATGTATGTTAAAATAATTTCATATTTTGCGTGCCAATCTTAATCTTGTGCTTTCAACTTTTCGATTGTTTTGCAGAGGTGTCCAACTTCTGTGGGTTTCCCACTGGCGCGGGCTGCATGTGAGTTAGAGGTATATTTTTATGATGGTGGCTGGATAGCAGTGTAATGTAGCCAACCCTGTTGTTTTGTCTAATCTGTGAAACTCTAAATTCCCTTTTTGATTTATGGGAATTAAATTTTCTTTTTATCATGCTTTGAGCCCTTGTCAGCTATGTTCTTATTCCATCTATTTTCTTTTTCCATTCAGAGATAAGGGGGAGGCATGTGCTTCAAATGACAACAAGTCATCTCCTTCACCACAAGGCCGTATATGCTCACAATCTACAGAAACCACATTAAAAAGTACAACAGTTAAAAGTAAAAATTTTGAGATTGAAGCAACAGCGAAGTATTGCTCTGATAATACTGATAGCAGTCCAGATAAAGGCAGCCATGAACATTCCATTTTAGATATTTTCTGTGATAAATCATTTGATTCCGATGACAGCAACTTGAACAAAAACAATATACAACCTATCAAAGATATAACCAGCATTCACTTAGATGCAAGTCCAACCAGTTGTGCTGAAAGCCTGTACAAACATCCTGCTTCAGAATATTCCACTTCTGCTAACCAAAAAGAGGAAATACTTTCAACATCATTTCAATCACTTCGAAGCATGTCTTGCAAAGGTGGTTCTTACAATGTGTCTTTGCAGCGAAATGAGACAACTGAGCTCGATAACATGAGAGAAAGTAATTCAGCAGACTTACCATGTGGCCAGCAGTTAAATTCCTTGTGTCCATGGGAAGAAGTTCCAAAAAGCCACATTTTGCCTTGCACTTTCAGACCTCTTCGAAAGCCTCCATCAAGAAAAGAGGTGATCACAAGCCTGGCAACTTTGAACTTGCCAGAAGTTCTTCATCCAGAGCCATATTTTAACAATCCCAGAGATGTCAAGGGAAAGATAGAAGTTGGCGGCAGAATTCTTGACCTAACTAGCAAGAAATGTTTGCACTTAGAAGAGTTCTCCAGCAACATTCCGGGATTGAAAGGATTAAGCATACAACGAAGAAATTTGTTTGAATGTATCTGGGGACTCCATAAATTCAAAGGAGATTTTGATAAGCTCATATCTAACCATGCCATTGAAAAGATGGTGACCATTATCCCAGTTAAAAAGCCACCTGAAGTTTATGATGTCAAAGTGTGGGTCAAAGCCCGACAGGTCATATGTGCTGACAAAGAGTTGGCCAACAAGGGGGAAATATCTGTTCGTGAACATCATTCCATAAGTGAATCAGTTCTTCGAGAAACATCACAATGTGATGAAATGGGCCCAGCTAGCACTCCCGATATACGTGGGAAGAAAAGTGGAGACATAAAAGTACCCTCTCCTCTTCTGACACCCATACCTCAAGTTAATCCAAGACTGCATGTGAAGATGACCAAAACCAAGTCCGGAAACTTCCTGAAGTCTTTGGGTCACATTCAGTCTCCTTTGCCTTCCATTTGTGAAATTAAAGAGGATGACTCAGATGCAATTACTGCTGCTTCATCTGTACATCCTAACAATAGCAGCCACGGCGATTCATTGCTGAACCATCTGCTCTCAGATTCTCAGTTTCGCCAAGGTGTTGATAGTCCTACATTTCGGCATGTGGCAGATGCCTCAGCTTGTCAAGTGAAGGGGAGTAATGCCTCCCCAGGATTCAAAATGAATCTTGAGAATTTGCAAACTGTGAAAACTACCAAGGAGGTGTGTGTGCGTGTGTGTGTGTGTGTGTGTTTGTGTCACTCTTCATAGTGTCTATTAGTCCCACTTAAAGTATTTTGTATAACATAATATTTTAACAATCAATTTTACCTATTCTAGGTGTTGTTCATTAATTTTAATTACTGTTTATGTTCTTTTAGCACCAATACATCTCTATCCTGACAGTGGAGGTCCATGTATGCACTTGTGGCTCATTAAATCCTGACCCTGAAAGAGATCCAATCAGAGCAATCTTTTACTCTGTCTGTAATGATGTACCCGAACATAGTGACATCCCTTGTCAATCAAATGGTACAAGCTGTAAAGATTTTGTTAACATTTCGGGTATTTGCTTCCAGAGTTTTGACATTTTTTTATTGTGTTCTAGGCATTTTAGCAGTCAATTTTAATACTGCCTCTCCTCTCCTGAAGAGATGTGGTATAGAGTGCGCTGTAGATTACTCAGGTGACGAGAAATCTCTTTTGCTGAGTCTTGTATCCCTTGTGCATAGGTGGGATCCTGATATACTTGCAGGGTTTGAGGTATTGTACAATCATTGTGTCAACTATAACTGTGTTCACTATTCAGTGCTTATTTTATGTTTTTCTTATTGATTTTCTTAGATAGAAATGCAGTCCTGGGGATATATTTTACAACGTGCTAGTGTCCTAGGTGTGAATCTTATTCAAGAGCTGTCAAGAATTCCAAATCAGAAGGAAGGAAAGCAAATAGATGATGAAGATAACAATGGAGTAGGCGGTCTAAAGGTTACAGGACGTATTATACTAGATGTGTGGAGGGTATTTCGTTCAGAGGTTTGTCTTGCATCTCAGCCTTTGCCATCTACTTGTGTGTCTATCTTCTGTTTTCTATAGTTAATTGAGGTGTGTGCAGGTTGCCTTGCAAAGCTATACATTTGAAAATCTGATGTATCATGTTCTTCATGAGCGTGTCAGTCACCATTCATTTGAAACCCTTTCGCGATGGTGGGAAAATCCATCTCACCTCCACCGGTGGATGACTGTACGGTATTATCAAAATCGAGCTCTTGGCGTTATGAGGCTTATTGACCAGCTTGATATTATTGGAAGAACTAGTGAACTGGCAAGATTGTTTGGTATTCAGTTTTTTGAGGTCCTTTCCAGGGGCTCGCAGGTAGTTTTACCTTATTTATAATGATGTTTTTAATTAAATTTGGATATACCTAAACCTGAACTCCCTCTTATTTTAGTTCCGAGTGGAGTCTATGATGTTGAGATTAGCAAAACCCTTGAATTACATACCAGTGTCACCATCTGTTCAACAAAGGGCACACATGAGGGCACCTGAATGCTTGCCTCTTATAATGGAGCCTGAGTCAAGGTATACGGCATGTTACCTTTTGCATTGACCCAACATTTTACCTTCAAATGAATGCTAAAGCTACTGACATCTAACACTTGACAGGTTTTATAAAGATCCACTGATTGTTCTTGATTTCCAAAGTCTCTACCCTTCAATGATAATAGCCTACAACTATTGCTTTTCAACTTGTTTGGGTAGAGTGGAGCATTTGGGGAAGTGAGTGTTGCTACGATTTTTAAACCTCACTGTGAGTTCTTAAACCCGGATGTGTCTTAAGAACTACTTCTTCTTCCAGATCGACGCACTTTGAGTTTGGATGTTCTGAACTCCGTATCAAAAACTCTCATTTACAGGAGTTAAAGGATTGTATAACTGTTTCACCCAGTGGTATTGCTTTTGTGACTAAAGCAGTACGCCACGGCATTTTGCCTAAGATGCTTGAAGAGATATTAGAAGCTCGTTTGGCAGTGAAGCAGTCTATGAAACACCACAAGGATGATCGCACGTTGCAGCGTGTTCTTCACGCCAGGCAGTTGGGCCTTAAACTTATTGCTAATGTGACTTATGGTTACACCTCAGCAAATTTCTCTGGAAGAATGCCTTGCATAGAGGTTAAAAAACTATTATATTTGTAACTACTCTTTATATGAATTTAAGAAACGGTACATACTGTGTGTGTTAAATAATTTAATATTCCTTTCTCCTTCCACAGGTTGGTGACAGTGTGGTCAGCAAAGGACGAGAAACACTGGAACGAGCAATATCTTTAGTACACAGCAATAGTGAGTGGCAAGCCCGTGTTGTCTACGGTGATACAGATTCTTTATTTGTGTTAGTGCCTGGCCGCAGCCGACAGGAAGCATTTCGGATAGGTGCAGAAATAGCTGCTGCTGTGACTCAAGACAATCCCTCACCAGTGAAATTAAAATTGGAAAAAGTGTACCAACCCTCAATTTTACAGGTAAAGACCTTCTTCATTTTACCTTTATCTTTCGTTAGCTTTCAATATTGGATCTCACTGTAAGTAATATTTCATTTAACTTTTTAGACCAAGAAGAGATATGTGGGATTCATGTATGAAAGTCCTGACCAGAAACAACCGGTATATGAGGCCAAAGGAATTGAAACAGTTCGTAGAGATGGCTGTCCTGCTGTCTCCAAAGTTCGTACAATTTGCCCTCCCTTTTCTTTCCAAACCTAACTCATAAGTGTTGACAGAAATTGCTAATTATTCATAACCTCTTAAACAGATGCTTGAAAAATCATTAAGAATTTTATTTGAAACATGTGATGTTAGCTCAGTAAAGAGTTATGTAACTCATCAGTTTTCAAAAATATTAGCTGGCCGAGCCAACATACAAGACCTTATTTATGCGCGTGAATTTCGTGGCAAGGATAACTATCGTCCTGGAGCTTGTGTACCAGCCTTAGAACTTACAAAGTGTGTATTTTGCATTCATTAGTAGTATGTAGCTTCATGTCGAGTATATGCTCATGTATTTTTCAACTTAATTTTCCCAGACGCTGGCTGCGCCAAGACCGTAGAGCAGAGCCCCGTATTGGAGAGAGAGTGCCATATGTAATTGTAAATGGACCTCCAGGATCAGCTTTAATTCATCTTGTTCGTCATCCAAATGAACTTTTATCTGACCCAAGTTTAAGATACAATGCTGTGTATTATGTTACTCGAGCCATCATTCCACCTCTAGCTCGTTGCCTTTCACTGCTTGGTGCAGATGTTGCTGCATGGTAACTTTCAATATTTTGGGGGAGCTGTCTTTTTTTGCACACTTTAAGCCTAATTGGAATTGGATGCTTTTTCTGCATTTAGGTATGCTGATCTACCACGCAGAAGTCAACTCTTACTTCCTCGCATTGCTCATGCTGGGTTCAAGAAGACAATTTCTCAGTATTTTACAACAATGGAATGTGCTTGTTGTGGTGATCTTACACATAGTGGTGTGTGTGGGAAATGTCGTTCTAATCCTCAACTTGTTGTTGCTTCGTTGATGAGCAAACTGCACAACTGGGAATCAACACATTTATCTATTACTAAGGTATTGTTATTGTTTAGCTTTTGATTGACTTGACTTTCTGTATGTTGCTCATTGGTGTTTGAATTTGTCCAGGTATGTCAGTCTTGTCTCAAACGCTTGGAGCCTTTGGATTGCTGCTCGTTGGATTGTCCAATCACATATCGACGCCATCAGTCTGCTCAGAACCAGAAACAGTCACTGTTTGTGTCAGAACTACTGAATGAATTTGCTGTAACGTCCATCACCAGCCAAGCAGGAGATTAAATATACTGTGCGAAGTGTGGTTTGTTTTAAATCTGTTTTTATCTAGGCCCGAATCATCTTTTCTATTGTGGTGTAATTAATCAGAACTCGTTTGACTCTTTGAGAAGCTTCTAAATTTATATGATAACATTGTTAAGAAAATTTTAAAAGAAACAAAAACAAATAAAAACACTTATTTCTTTTTGTTAAATGGTTTTGGTTATATGAGGCCTAGAGTGAGAGATGTGTGGGGTAAAAATTCTACATTTATTGGCTGTTATCTGTCTCATCAGTTGTTTTAACATGTCTATATTAAGAAGTATGGGGTAGACTTTAACAATGTATTACAAGGTGCTCTTTACTTTGTCTCTCGTTTGAACTGTGCCATACTGTACTATATTGAAATGAGTTCTGCAAGTATTTCTGTCACGTATGTTGGTGACTGCCACGGCTATATCTTTTACGTATTTTGTTTTATTCTGTGATACTACTTCATGTAGTCATATCAAAGCAATCATCGAAGTATGAGAATTTCATTAGTGATTACTTTTTCTGTGGGTATTTGTTACTTTTTTTTCTGTTTGTTCTACGGCGTTGAGTTTGTTGTGTGCATGTTAGATTCTTTTAGCCTTCCTTTTAAAGGTTAGAATGGTTAGTACAAAACATAGTGTTTATTTTGTTAATGCAATTGTACGGACAGACTGTGCACATTTAGGGTCTTACCACATATATTTTTACCAAAGAATCTGTGGATAGGAGGCTTAGCTTCGTGTGCCTAATTAACTATTTTATCATTTATTTTGCCATGTATGATCTACATTAAGGGAAGCTCCCAGAGCATACTATTTTACTTAGCTGTCATGAACCTTAGCATTAGTTTGGAGTCAACTTGTAATCATAGATGGTTAGCAATTAAGTGCAGCCGACATCGCTGTTATTTGCTGTAGTACTGTTTAAGGTGTTTTTTTGTTCCTCATTACCTTGACAATTTGTTGATTATAGATCAAAATGTTTTCTTTTATAAAAGAGTTTTATTCATTTCTTTCCACATTTCAACCTCACAGGCATTGGTGTACACATTGACTCGTGGAGAGGACTTAACATATTATATACATATTTGCATCTAAAATTTTGTGGTGTTAAAGCTGCTGATCTGCTAGTCAATGTTCACCTTTCCAAGGCCCTGAAAAACAACAAAATTTACTTCAATGATGCGATTTAAACTATGAGTTTCAATCATAATAACTCGGATTTGATGTGAACTTACAGCGTCAGGTCTAAGTTGTTTGTAAGGGTCGGCACCATCCAGGACAGCCTCATCACGGAGGATTAAGTACGCAAAATAAGGATTGCATCTTTCCCTGTTGTAAGCCTGCAATTTTAAAATAACATTGTTTGGAGACACCGTAGAAGCTGGAGTTTCGCGTGAAAACAAGTAGTCATAAAGTACAGTCACCACCGCAAGTCAAAATTTGCACGCCACTCCATCATAAATTAAATTTGTTTACACAAAATCTGACAAGAGGTGCCGTTATTGCACGGACAATAAGCATAGAACATAATTGCATAGGTTGAAATAGGGAGAAATTGAGAACAACAAAACTTAATGGCGATTTAAATGCGCTGAAATTGACACAGATGCACCAATGTTCGAGGTTTGCTCAACCGAAGAGAATAAAGGTAAGGTTATGTTGTCTTTCATTTCGTCGCACCTAAGATGGCGATAGTTTAGGCCAGCACTTATGTCCTCACCGAACAAACCAAAATTGGATGGAGAAATAATTCAAATATAAGTAATAGGTAAAAATGGATATAATGACAATGGGGCCCACTAAGGCTACCTACCGATCCGCAGTACGCATAGGACAAGCCAGCGGTGAAGTACACAGGGAAGCTAATGAGGCTTCCTGTAATGATCCAAGAGGGTAAGATATTCCACCACATTTTAGGAGATGGACGCGAATTGGGCTATCAAAAGAGGTACAGAGCACACGACGGGAGTGCAATCGGACCAAGCAGACGACTAGTTCTGCTCCCGCTCCCGTCCTCGACCCTTCCCCATGTCATCCCAAACTACCACCGACACATATTCAGATTTGCGGGATTCTACCATCTCCCACCCACCCTGCTTTCAGTGAGAGGCTTTCAGCGGTCGGTGTCAGTGGTGTCAGTGCAGTGGCGGTCGGCGGCTGCCCCGGCCTCTGTCCGCCCCTTTTTCACCGGTCCAGGCGAATCGTATGTTGACGAATCGTCTGGAATATTGATTACTTTCGTATATGTTCGCTTTTTTTCTTTAAAAACAAAGCAAAACACCTGGTTTTTAGTTGTTTGTTTTTATTTATCTAATGGTAAATGTTATGACTCCTTGTACGGCCGCAAGCCGAGTTTGAATTTCGAAGTACAATGACTCCTACTTCAGATAAATTTGTTGAGAGGAAGTTTATTTTTGAGTTCCCAACAATCACCACTGAGGAAAAATACCAGTTTGAGATACCTATCCACATTCCTTTTCTGGGAAACATATATGAACTAGCACAGCGGCTCATAACTTTGTTTAAAGTGCCTGTTTATATTGAGAAGGGTGAGTGACATTTAATGACTGTACTGCTCTTTAGATGTATCGAGGTGTCTTGCTGATGAGGCTGTTTTTTTTTTTTTTTTCAGACCTGGAAACCGAGCTAAAGTTGTTTGTTGACAAAGAGACCTTGCGTTTTCATGACGATGTTGCCGAAGAAACACTCAAAAGGGCCCAGATTGGAGATATAGATGTTGAAGATGTCATCAAAAAATTTGAAAGGCTCTTCAAAGAAGTATGTGGTTTTTGCATTCATTTAATTTTTAAGTTACTATTTGAACATGCTAAACAACATGGGAACAATTTGTTCCTATTTTTAACTCTGTACGCAGGAAACTGCAGAGTATGCTGAACCCAGGGGATCTACTGATGAAGAATTATTTGCGACGGTTTATCATAAGTTAGTGCATTCACCGGCCCTGGAAGCTATGTTACAAGTAGAACACTCGTATTCCTTAGCTGTCAGTGAGATGACATCCCAACGTGATAATGAGCTTGCTGCCACAACAGAGAGGTAACGTAGCTATTTGAGAAGAAATTCTGATAATCTCTAGAACCATTGAAAGCACTGAGGAAATAAATTTTATTCCCATGTTCTGCATCTCGTTCACTTTTTAACAGGCAAGCAAAAGAGATATCACACCTTGTGTCTGGTATTGGTGAGTTCAGCACAGAGGCAGAAGTAAACACATTGGCTGCCCGTCATTGTGAAGATCAAAACATGATTCAGGCTAAAATTGACAGCCAAATTGATTCAATGCAAGAGACTCAAAGGCGAGAATATCGGGAATGGTTGATGACATTGTTAGAGGAACAGGCAGAAGAGGCATCCAGTGCTACTCCACCAACACCATCGCCAACTCATGTGTAAGTTCTTTGGATGGAGAGGAAGAGGGACAGAATCAGGGTCTCGTCCCACTCCTTAAGGATGTACTTGAGAGTTATGACTTTATTTTACCCTCAAAAGCAGGAAGAGATGGGAAGAGGGGTAGGTTCACTCTATTTTATTTACTACATCATGTATTTCAGAGCTCGGCCTGTCAAGATTGATGCAACCCCCAAAGGAAAAGGCAGAGCCAGTAATGAGGTTGAGGCTGAGGTATCGGATCCGGCGCTAGAGGAGAGCTTTACGATCCATCTAGGTTCCCAGATGAAACAAATGCACAATATTCGTATAATGTCCGCAGATGTTCTACAGCTTTGCAGAACCCATGTTTCATCCAAAGGGTATTAGCTCACTCTTTTAGTCCGATTCTCACCAATTGTTTGCTGTCCTCAGGAAATCAATTGTCTATTAAATTTTGTTTTACTTTCAGAGGCCAGAACATGCAGCCACAAAGATTTCAAACTGCTTTAGCACTTTACTCCAATGACTTATGTGGTCTTGTGTTATTGACAGATGGCCTAATATCTTCTTTTTCCGGAACAACCAAAGGTGAAAAAAAATTAGTTGTACCTTCTCACGGCAATTATTGTATAGTTCCAGTGTCCCGACTTTTTTTTACTGTTGCCTGACTGCTCCCAGATTTTATCAGCGTGTGTCAACAGTCAACTGAATTTCACTTCCCTCCTATTGATGATCAGCTAGAGAAAATACGTGAAGGTGTCAAAGAAACAGCATCTTGGAGGGAGGAGCACTGGAGTGCAGAGAACCTTTCAATTCCTAGCCAACAGGTACTGAAGACTGACTAAGCATTGTCAGCATGTCAGAATGCTGGATCTAGCTCATCAAATTATTTTTTGAGGTAGTTATTAGTATAATTGTGGGTTGCAGTGGCGGCGTGCTGCTAGTTCTGGGGCTTTAAGAACTGGTGATGTTTATGTGACTCGTCATGCCAACCTGACTGAAGTTCATGTTGTCTTCCACATGGTCATAGATGATTCTCTGCGATCAAGTATGTTTCATGTCCACAGAAAACTATTCTAAGTGATTCTGTATGGTCGATTGCTATCTTTTTTTCTCTAATGCAGATGAGATAAACTCAAGACATCCAGCTATACTAGGTCTTCGGAATGTACTGAAAACAGCATGCAGTAATGATGTCACAACCCTCACCGTGCCGCTTCTTTTGGCTCATCAAATGACTGAGGTACATTTTGGTCTATTTTCATGTATACTGCCCTATTAAGCTATTATTTAGTTAATCTGTTCATGTGTATGACAGGAAATGACGGTTGCCTGGTGTGCCAAGAGAGCTGAGCTGGTGCTTAAATGTGTTAAAGGTTTTATGATTGAAATGGCTTCATGGGGCGGGTCAGAACTGAAAAACCTTCAGTTTGTTGTGCCAGAGGTGAGTGCCTTGTTTGTAATTTATGTTCAATTATTCTAGTCTCCATACATATTATATTTACATTTATGTCAAAATATATTTGATACATGTTTTGCAGGGTATATCTGAGGAGGTGTTTGCAAGCTTGGCTGCAATGTTGCCCAGTGTCTTTAGAGTTTCCAACCCCTTGGTTTTTAAAGCGTCTTCCACTCCAATTACACCTAAAACAACATAAAACAAGCTAGTTGGAATGCTGGACCATAAGATAAGAGCCCATGTTCATATAAAAGACCTCTATATCAGCTCCTTAACATTGTTTCTCCAATAATTCCACCTAATGATGTTAGGACTTCATCTAAAGATTATAATTACAAAACTTTTATAGTGTACTAGTGTGGTACATTTGCTAATCATTTTGCAATATTTTGCAATATTTTGCAATATTCTTTCAAATACAGTTAATTCCAATTTCCGTACTCTGTTCATTTATTTAAAATATTTTACTGAATCAGTATCACTAGTGCTGTTGCTTCATGTTTGCTGCATGTTTAGATCATACAAAATCAGGATGAGAAATTGAAATCTTTTGTACCCTTGGAGTTGCTCCCTGTATAACTCAACAGGCGAGTTGGCGATCACTATGTCATTTTGATATAATTCCAACGGATTTGTTCTGGTCATCTCACAAAGTCAACTGTGATATTTTGTGTTTCTGAAAATGATGTTATAATGGATAAGACTCTGTATTTTTTGATCTACTTATTGTGATATTGTATTGGAAATAAAATGATTTTTAAGAGCATTTTGGTTTTATATTATATATTATGTAAATCCCTAAAGCTTCCACGCTGCCTCTTTTTGACGGAACTCGGAAGTCAGAAGTTACTTTGAATAAAACACCCATGAACGCCAAAACCGGGCCGGATGTTCACTTCAGATTCAGAGTGGCTTTTTGGCTGGTCGCTGGGGGTCACTTTCGGGACCTGTTGCGGTTGGCTACGGGTGGGGGGAGGGGGGAAGAGGAGGGCGATTGTAGGTAGAGGGGGGAAAGTGGGGGGCATAGTGTTTCTTTCTGCTCATCGTTCCTGGTAACGGGTATCAACAACAAAACACGGTACCTTAAATCAAAAACTTTACGCTATTGAACTCTATCAAGGATCTGCTGGATATGCGTTCTTCTCGTTGCTAAGATCTTTCGGCTCTAATCCTATGACCAACGCATTAATCTTAGGTACCGGTTCAGAATGGCAACATACCTGCACGGCGTGCCTTTGTTTGTCGAAGTTTGATGTCTAGTGGTTAAAATTGCAGTTTTTTCTTGTTTTATAAATAAGGAGTGCAAAAAAGATGAACTACTCGGAAATTTCGCATGGTTTAGGTTTGCAATTTGCTTAAACAAATTTAACACAAAAATTTGTCATCTGTACTAGTCCCAGAGCCTAGTCCTTCATGATCTCCGCAATGCCCATCGTTAACAGTCTCTTTGATGAAGTTTGTTTGCACAATCATATTACTTCATTTGTTTTAGGTTCTTTTGAGTAATTGAGCTATCTAAATTTTTATTCCTTACTCTTACCAGGTGTTTTTGCATTATGTTTTGTGAAATCTGTCATCCTTTCATGAAAATGATTTCTTGTTTTCAGTTTGGTGGGTGCAATGGCAATAGTTTATATGTGATCGAATGAAATACTCCATCCTATGCATACAATCAAGTATTAAAGAATGGCTACTGGAACAGATATTGATAGTTTTATGGAGGGTCCTCTTGTTACATGGGTAAGTAACAAGTAAATAACTATACCCAGTTTTGACTTGTCCCCAAACTTAATGAATACTTTTCTGATCGTCAGTTAAAATCCTGCCTTGAAAGTCCAAAATGTGTAATGAACTATGAAGACCTGATAGATGGAATGGTGCTTCATGAAGTTATGCTGCAAATGTAAGTGGTGACCCCTCCCATTTATGAAACCTCTTTTATATTTTTCCAACAGAATTATATTTATAGTGTAATCTGTTATTTTTTTCTCTCTAAGAAACCCAGAGCCTGAGCATGACGGGGTCGTTCCTAGTATGGGGAATGCAGCTACACGAATTCGTAATTTAGACATTATTCTTAAAAATATGAAGGCAGTATATGAGGTGAACTTTATAGTTTGTTTTTAAATTTGGTTAGCCACTTACATTTTTGACCTATTGTTTAATTAGTGCTTGGTCCTTTGAACTTTCTTATTTTTAGGAAGAACTGTGTCAAACTTTGTTAATGGTGCCAGATTGTGTTGAAATTGTAAGGCACCCAGAGTCCAAATCTGGTTTGGAGAACATGCAGTTATTTTTGTTGCTGCTCCTAGGGTGTGCTGTTCAGTGTCCTAACAAAGAGAGATTTATTTATCATATTAAACAGCTGAGTGAAGAGACACAACATGGCATTGTAGACTGCATTAAACAGGTAAGTGGTCTGTTTTTCTGTTACATTTGAATTGTAGATCATTCCCCATTTCTGCACTGAGTGTTTCTTTTTTGACTCTAGGTTACGGATTCACAAAGAGTAGTTTTATCTCAAGAGACAAGTGAGGACACCTTTTCTCCTGATTTGATGATCAATCATGTCCGCAGACTTGTTAAAGAAAGAGACTCTTATCTCCAGGTGGGAGCTGTGTATAGACATTATGAATGTCATATGTACTCTAACAGTTCTGCCTCAGTCGTTATTTTCATATGGCTAATACTGTTTTCATGTTGTAGCAATGGCTAAATGCCTCTGTTCAGGAAAGAACAGATAGTGCTGTAAGCACAAGCTGTACAACAGTACTGCAAACTGATTCTCATCGCAGACAGTCTTCTCAGATGTCAGGAGGTGATACGCATCACCTTGCTGTAGAACTAGCTGATTGGAAGTCCCGCTTACGAAAGCAGCGCCAAGAATTGTAAGACTTAACCATTCATAATTCTTCCTTGGGACCCATATAAAGGCCAAGATATGGGTTCGCTTGTGTATGTAGTTTTGTCCATGTATTGAAACATTGATTTCACAGCAGTTAATTTTTCATTGCAGAGAAGAAAAATCAGAGGCACTTGCAGAGAGTAAAGAGGAAGCAGAACATCACAAAATGATAGTTTCAAAACTTCGGAATGAGGTCTGCCTTACATACCTTTTTATGAAATCAAATTTGAGTCATTCAATCCATTTTTCAGATATTTGTGATTGATGACATTTCTTACATTGTACTGTTAGGTCCAAGATCTGATGCAAGAGGCACGCTCAGCCAAGTTATATAGGGATGAACTGGATGCTGTCCGTGAAAGAGCTGAACGTGTTGATAAGCTTGAATCAGAAGTTCAACGATACCGTGAAAAGCTTAGTGACATAGATTTTTTTAAGTCTCGTGTCGAGGAGCTAAGAGAAGACAACAGGTAGACACCTCTGTGTTTTAGTTGTTTCCTTTCAGTTAATGTTTTTCTGACTCTTTTTTTTTACTACCTTTGAGTCCCTGTTTCTGGTTTGAAGGGTTTTGATGGAAACACGGGAAATGTTAGAAGAACAACTTCAAACTTCACGGAAGCGCAGCGAACATGTATTGGATTTAGAGAATGAATTGATTAAGTGCAAGAAGCTTATAAATGAAATGGGCCTAGTGAGTAGACTTCTTATTAAAAATATAAATATTATATCGTTGTTATTAATTTTATGCACCGCTTACTTTTCCATAGGAGCAAGAAGCTGTTCAAGAAAAGTTGCATGAAGCTTATGAGGAAAATAAGAGACTCCAGATTCTTGCAAAGAACTCACTAGCTGATAATTCAGTTGACAACAGTGTCTTAGAAGACACTATTCCAGAAGGTTCTAATGACAATAGTCTCTCAGAACAGTTAATGGGAAATGCTCAGGCTCGGGCACTGCGATTGGAGTTAGAAAATCGTAGGCTACAGTCTGCCATGGATAATCTAAAAGAATCATCATTCCTTGAAAACAGCAATAAAATTTTGGAACTTGAAAAAGAAAAGAAGAAGCTTTCTATGAAGGTAAAACACATTTTTAGTGTCATATTAAGAAAGCCTTTGTATTCAATATCTAATTTCTGCCCCGTCCCCTTTTTTTCTCTCTTTTAAAAAAATATATTTAGGTTGAACAGCTTCAAGAAAATATTTCTCGTATGCAGCAACAAAATTCTGAGCTGGAAAAGCTTGTAAAAGATGCTTTACAAGACAACAAGAAGCTGCAAGAATCTCGGGAATCTTTCCGTGTCCGTTCTGACAAATTAGATCAGGAACTCCAGGTGCAGCAAGATAGTGATAATTCACAGAAACATTCAAAGCCTCTAAGTATTGAGTTTTTATCAGGTTCTAATCTGCTTGTTCTAGGTTGAGCAGGGAAGGCGAGGAAATGCTGAGCATTTGGCAGAGAACCTTACAAAAGAGAAGCAGTGGCTTCAAAACTCATATGACAACCTACAGCGCAAAGCGGAAGAACTAGAAAGAGCTGTTGAAAGTGCTTCCCAGCTTGCAGATCGTAACCGATCAGAGCTGCAACGCATTCCTGAGCTACAACGTCACGTTGCTGAAGCAGAGAGTAAATGTGACTTTCTAGAACGAGAAAGGCAGGCATCAGCAAGAGAAGTGACAAAGCTGAAAGAAACCCTTGAAGTCAAGGATGCTGATCTTGATAAGTATGTTAGTGAAATTGAGTGTCTTCAAAAAGAATCATCAAAGTTGAATAAAGAACTGGAGGAGGCCAAGGTGGTTGTATCAAGGTACATACAGTCCTTTTTATTAATGTCTTGTCTTGTCTCTCCCTCACAAATTAAAGCTACTTTTAACATTAGTTATTCTTAATGACTGGTTTAGAATATAACCAAACATATATTTCCATACTGTTTTCAGACTTTTAGAAGTTGAAAGAGAGGGACAAGAAATTGCATCTAAGGCTGCTCTAGATCGAGAGGCTCTCTCTGTTTTGCAGAGTGACTTAGTAGCTGAAAAAATGTGTGTTCAACAGATCAAAGGTAGTCTTGAGCGCATTGGTCTTACATTGGGACAACTGCAGGATCCTGATAACATCCTTGAAAAGTAGGTTTTACATGATTGCTAGGCAGCATTTTGTTGGTGAAAGTGTCCTTACCTTCAGCTTGTTCTTTGCAGCATTTTATCCTGTGCTGAGGTGCAGAAAGCAGCCTGTGATATGTTAGCTAAAGGAAAGCTTGATATTCCTCGTGAAGTTTGTCATGATGCAAACATAGACCTAACTAAACCAGAAAATGTTGAACAAGATGACATATCTCGTCAGTGCGAAGACCTGCGCTCTGAGGTTGCAAGCCTTCAATCTGCAAAGGAGTCTGCTCATTCTGACAATGCCAGGCTTCAAGTTCATGTTTCCACTCTTCAGAGCCGCATAACTGCTTTGTCTGCACAGCATACAGCTTTACAGGTTGCCAATACTCAACTTGTGGCTGAAAAGGATGAGGTATGTTATTTTATTTGTGTGATTGAGTTCTGTTATGATAATGTGCTGATGGTAATTTGGAACCTAACAGATGCTGAAAGAAAAAAGCCAGCAACAGCAAGCCCATGAGCAACTTCTGTTAGATCAAGTCACGCTTCAATCACTTCATGAGCAGTTGACTGGAGACTATGAAGGACTTGTAAATGAGCGTCAGACATTACTCACTGTTCAGAGAGACTTGCGGTCTGAAATAAGACTTTTGAGGGATAGCTGCACTCTCCTAGAGCAGCAGAATCAAAGTGAAAAGGATTCTCTGAGGGAGGAAACACGATCCCTTGCCAATCTGCGAGCGGAGCATTCAAAGCTGAAAGTAATTATTTTGTTTGATATATATTTATTTGAAATTAATGTTTCACCTATGAAACAATGTAATTCTGCTTCTAGGATGACTTTCGCAATCTTTTCACTGCAAGTGAAAAGCAGCGCATAGATTTTAGGGGCATTCAAGAAGATTACAAACTGCTTCGTACTGAGAATGCAGAACTGCGATTGAGACAGACTCAATTGCAGGGTGAAATGGCAAGCCAGGCAGATCATATTAATGCTCTAGAGTTAGAGTTGTCAAAATTAAGGAATAAGTGTGAGGTAAGATACTTTGATGCAATCATACAGTGTTGCAAAGTCTGTTCTTGTGCTGGACTCATACACTCCCTTTTCATGGGAAACATTTTTCTTGCAGATG
The DNA here is from genome assembly GCA_026979955.1 of Megalurothrips usitatus. Taxonomy (NCBI): domain Eukaryota; kingdom Metazoa; phylum Arthropoda; class Insecta; order Thysanoptera; family Thripidae; genus Megalurothrips; species Megalurothrips usitatus. The sequence goes on from CM049592.1 coordinate 9,609,630, forward strand.
CTTCTTCAAATGAATACTGGCCTAGAAGAAGATCGCCGATCTCTCATGGAACATGTATCACAGCTGTTGAGTCAGTACCAGGAGCTTCTCAACCATTCTTTAGAAGATAAAGAACATTATCATTTAGAAGAGAAAATGTACACAGACAAATTGAACAATCTGCACAGGCAGAAAGAGAAACTGGAAGAGAAGATAATGGAACATTATAGAAGGATGGAAAGTTGTTCAACTAAGAAGAGAAGTTTTGGAGCCAGCTTGGTGAAAAAGGTCAAGAAAGCAAGTTCAGACCTCATCAACAAGGTATTTTCCTTATTCGCAATCTTTTATATGTTGACTTAGTAAGATAATCTGATCACTCGTATTCCCCTTCAGCAGACTAGACCCGAAGATAATGAAAGTTCAGTTTACTTCTTACATTCTTCTGTACAAGCTAGCCCCGATTGGGACCCATATGTTTGATACCATTTGAACTAATTTATAATTAATTCCATTGCCACATCTAAATTACCTTAAATGCTATTTTCAACCTATAAAATTTGGGCTTGTGAAAACAGTGTTCGCACTTCATTCATATATTATTTTAGAATAAATAAAGGAGACATTTTTCTATTCTTATGCAGTTTTATTGTCTGAACACTAAGATAGGTATTATATCATGTCAGCTCTTTGATTTTGTTGTGCCTTATGATATTAAAACGTTATGCAGAGTCGCCGATCGTGGCATGAGGACGCTCGTAATGCAGAAGTTCAGCCACCTGTTTCACTACATGGATCTGAGTCAGGAGGTAATGATTCAGACACCAGTTTGGAAGATATACATCCGCAGCCTATGCAAGGTGAATGTCACATTATGCTGCTTGTGGTCCTTACCACTATTTCAAGTTCCTTTGCTTTAGAATTGATGAATAAATTATACTGAGGACTTTGTACTTTACACCTTTTTTTGTTGCAGGTGGAGGATTTGCTCGAAGTTCTTTGAGCTTGGGAAGTGCTGGAACTCGGCGAACTGTATACTATACAGAAGAAGAAACTAACGAAGAAGAGCAAACGAAGGTAGTTTTTCTCTGCCCATTGGAAAGTTATGAAAGTTCTACGTTTACTTAAAACATTTTGCTTCTGTCCATTTTGTTGTCAGGATGATGACCATGGAGAGCAAGAAAAAAATAAAAGTGATTCAGTAGCCACTTCTACACCATCAGAACCTAGGTACATTTTCCATTTTCTGTTTTACTGTTGTGGATGTTTTGGTTAAACCTTAGAGGCTGGGTACCCCTAAGCTGTCAAATCTTAGGAACTGAAAGGATTAGCAGGTTGGGCTGTTGCATTGTTGCAAGCTCCCTCATAGACTTGAGGCGAGAAAATTATATTTAGTTGGAGTTGAACATATACTATAACTGTGGACCTTAGCTGACTACTTGTCTGCTATTCACTGGCCCAACCTATCCATTCCTGAAATCAATCTGCTAGCCTCTAAGCTTTAACCATATCAAATAACAACATTAGTTTCTGTAAGTGACGTGGGCCATTGATTTGTTTTTATTTGTCCTCTGTGAAGGCTGCTGGTGTACAACCGCATTTCCACTGTCATTGAGGATAGTCCAGGAACCTCTCAGTGGAATGCTGGAAGCCCAACATTACCAGTGCGGTCACAATCCAAGCAAGATGACACTAACAGCAAACGTGGAGGAACATTGCCTAGTGCATCTTCAAACAAATCTGCCAAGACACGAGAAAATTCTATCTGGTATGAGTATGGCTGTGTATGAATGTGAGTTCTTTCTTTTTATCCATTGTGAGATTTATCATTTTCATAAATCTATTTGTAACATGCTCTAAGGGACCACTTGTTTGGTTCAAAGGTTTAGAGTGCCCTCCGTGATAAGTTAGCATGCAAACTGTTGCAATGTACAAAAATTCTTGGGTACCAGTCTGAGTTTTTCCTTAGAGAATTTATTAGTTAAAAACCAAAGACATTTTAAATTATACATCATGGCGATGTGGTATAAGTAAGTACAGCCTACGCGTCCTAAGACCTGCACAAGTTCAGAGGATTGTGTAAGTAATTGATGAGTTGTCACTGAAGTAAGAGAGTTGAGGAAATAAGCGACGTAAGAATGGGACAGACACACCCTTCAAAAAACATAGTTTGAATGACTGAGAAGGATTTGTTTGTTCAGCTGGGTTCTTAAATATTTGACCAGAAAACGTATGTGGATATCACGTACATTGAACTTAGACATAAGGAAAATTTAGAATTTTCTCGTATGAACCACAGTTCACCGTCCGAGTTCTTCATCAATCCGTTACAACGAAAGATTATGACATACCTGGAAACATGTGTAAATAAGTTAAAGGTTAAAAATTGTTATTGGTACTGTCAAAGATTGAGCTGTACTCCATGTCTTATTGTATCCGAAATCCTTCATGCTGTGGTAGAAGCCAGTTATGCCGCTCAGGCCTACTGCAGCGGCTGTACAACGCTTAAAGCGGAATTTGTTATAAGCGGAGTAATTAACAAGGCTTAGGTTCGGTCGAGAAACTGGAGCTTGCACTTTACAGGTGGATTTTCCCCTAGCAGATTCTACAGTAGTACACATAGGTACTACTTTACTAAATTGTTTATCATGTTCAACACAGGGTAACTTATTTTAGCTCTATGTCCTTTTGAGTTAGTTTTGACTCACAGGTGGAGAGAAACAAAAGAGTAAAAATAGGAAAAAAAAAAGAGAACATCTATTTGTTCTGATCAGGGACCAATCATGGTTTTAAATATTGTGTTGTAGGCTCATGGGCAGGATGTGACAATCCATGCCACATTCTCTTCTTTGTAGTGTTATGCATGTTGTAACTCAGTTACTAACTCTAAAGCGACTTGCAAGACGTGGTGCCAGTTGTTTGCTGCCTCTATTTTATACTCGTGAGCAGTTGCCTCACTCTTTTCGTAGGTCTTTTATACTCTCTTACTTTTGTAATTTGCCCCGGTACTTAGTTACTCCCTTTTTTTGTGGTAGGTGTCACAGTTGCTGCTGTCCACCCCTATCAACTCCTTGTGATATATTTGGAATAGTTCTATTTTCTACTGTTAACGTACAGCATTTTATCTTAGTTCCCAAGTGTGATGTTTTTCTGTGCAACTAGATGACATTCTTTCCCTTTAACCGAAATAATTTATTTTAATGTCATAATAAACTTTCATCCATTTGATCGATGTGTTTCATTTATGGTGTGGTCGAGACAACTGGTGGTTGGGCTAAGTCAGCATTGCCCAAGGGCCCTGGCTTACAAGCTTTTCAGCAGGGTTGACTTCAGATCTGAACTATGTTTACCTTTGCATCAATTCAGAATCGACCTCTTTGCTTAAAGGTAGTAATTAATCACACAGAAAACAAAACTAACAGTTTTCAATGATAACAGAATTTAATAAGAAATGTTATGAGGGAATGCTGTGGCAGACACCATACCCTGGAAGTCACAATGTTAATACATTGAGTACAATGTAACAAATTTGTTCACATGTAAAATTAATTAACAACATATTACCCATTCGTTCACATAAAATTTGGATCCCACACCAATGTTATGTTCTAAAACAAAAGAAAATTAGACCAATTCATTCTGCAGAATGAAGGAAAAGGAACACAAACATACCTCCAGTCTACAATGGCACAAACAGATCTGCCTTAATTGACTTAACTCGACTGAAATCAACTTTAAACTTAAACATAATTATTCGACTTGCGAATGCTTACAAGAATATGTTGTGTAAACATGACCACCACCAACCACGGGCAATATGAGCAAAATCAAATGGCTAACCCATAATATATGGAACAGCGGTACAACAGTTATGGAGTCAATGGACTCCAGGCAGGGGGAGACCCTACATAAATACCAGGAGATGCTGGCACAAGATAGTGAGGTGATGTAGCCATCATTGAATATTGAGTAGATGAGCCATAGACACCTACATCACCATTAACAGAAAAGCACTGGGGAGACTGGGGGGTGTCTGGCATATAATCAGTTGGGAACTGAAGCCTCAAAGGAGTGAAATAAGGATCAGACTCAACAGGGGAAAAGGGGACTACAGGGCTCGTCGGGTAATACACATAGCTGTATGGTGGAGAAAAGGGAATGGATAAAGTAGGTGGGGTATGGCTGCTGTTCATAGTTGAACCAGAGTTTTGCTCATTCGTAACAGATTCATCAGTTGATGGAATTTGCAGAGTCGGTTGATGTACAAGTGGTTGCCCTTCATAAGCCTTAGGATCCTTCTTGCCCTTTCCTGCACAAAGAAAAACAATGTGTTTTAATAGCAATTCAATCAGCGGAGAGAAAGAACATGTACAAATGAACTAACCTTTAGCTCTGAAACGAGGAGGAACGCTGGCTAAAGGAGTGGAAGAAGTAGTAGGTGAAGGCTGAGATGAGGCAGAAGTAGAGGAAGAATCAATACCCTCATTTGCAACAACAGATGTTGCACCTGCACTATCTCTCCTTTTCCTCCTGGAATTGCTTGGTGGAGTAGTTGGTTCTAGAGCAAAAAGACATTGTGATTTGACTTTGAAAGTGATCTTAATACTTTGAATTTATGAGACCAAGTGAAAGACACATGGTACCAAGAAGCCGATGAATTGTTGGCACAGTGGTTATGCATACGGGACCACAAAGACACTTCCCAGAACACATTCCTGGAGTAGTTGGAGTTGAAGGAGAAGTTACTGTGCATGGTTGAGCGTATCCACCCCAGCCATATTGCATACTGTACTGGGCTCGGTACACCTAAGCGGTCCAAAATTAGTGGATGGCACAATGCACTACTGCTAGTGAAATTTTGGAAATTAAGCACAAAAGACATGACTTACATCATTTCCCAGATTGTAGAAGAATCGCAAGGTCTGGATATCTAGAAACAAAAACTATCTGATTAAAATGAAGTCCTAAGTCGACAAAGTAAATACACGCTGACTTACCTGATATGGGAAGATCAGTTCCATCATCCATGATGGATTTAGGTGCATTGTAATTAATTTGAGGTTCTTGAGGTAAGTAGCCAGCATTGTCATCCATCACATTACTACTCAATACATCTTTTGAGGGGTCTGAGATTTCTTGAGAATTTTCAGGCAGATTAGCACCAACTGCAGTGTGTGATAGGAATTGAAAATCTCCACCTTCAAAATTAAATCAAAAAAAGCAATGTACAGATGATTGAGAGCAATAATTTGAATACTTCCTTTTTCAGTGATACACATAACATTATGTAAGTGTTGTCATACCTGTAGGGGAGAGGCTCACTTCTGCTGAACCTTGAACATCACTAAGCCAATGAGCAGGCACATCTTCTGGACGAGGACTAACAGGGATAAGAATATGCGGGTTGCTGTGCTGTTGACTTGACATTAAGACGTGCGTTTGAATAGGCACAGTCATACTCAATTCAACTGTTGGCTAGACATTACCAAAATAACGATTCAAAGTACCAGTGAGAGATTAGTTGAGAAAACAGAATATTTGTAGTGCACATACCTTGAGTTGATAAGGAGCATAACCACTGTTGGGGTTGTAACCATCTACGGAGAAATCGTCAAAACTTGTCATGATATTTGTATCAGGATAAATATCACTGAATAAAAAGATGAGAGGACAACATAATTAACATCACACGAGGAATGGATCGCCAAATTAGAAGGGAATTTACAACACCAGAAGCAACCTGATTCATACCAAGTTCTTAAATTGTCAGTAGAATTGTTGTCTGTGTTGCTACTCTGATCACTTTTAGAATTATTCCTTCTCCGTCTCATTGGTGAGAGAGACAGCTGAATACCATTCTTTCCTTTGGATTCAATGTCTAGCCTTCCTTTTCTTGACTTTCCACCTTAAATATAGAAATGATAAAAGCATAAGATAAGGAAAAGAAGAACAAACGCACCATACAACAACATGGCAAATTTCTCACCTCCAAAACCCTCAGATGCAGAGCCCGACTTGAGGAGATCCTTTAAATTGGAACTCACAGAAATTTGCTTTGGTGCCAAAGGCTCCTGAGGTAGAAGTTCTAGACTTTCATAAGGAACAGTGCGCTTTTCGCCAAGTTCCTCAACAAATACAATAACAGGTCCCTTGTCTGGGGCCATCTCTTGAATGTGACCTACGTGAGTATTCTCTTCAATCTTAACTAAACATTTGACTCCTACTTGGAGTTCGTGGTTAGTTCCAAAAAACCCTTGACGCAAACCTATTTTAAGAATGAGCAAACAAATAGACTTGAAAACATAACAAAAAAAGGCAGGAAAGTTGCTGCAGTACACTCGTACCTCTTCTGTAATCTATCCACACATCAAACTCCACATTGCGGAATATATTGGGATCCAGAGATTTGGCCACCTTGTATGGGAAAGGAGTAACACCTTTCATGAGTAAATCTCTTACATTCACCTCTCCGTCATCAAGTAGAGACTCTGCCATTATACCTTTCCTCTGAAGCTGAATACTGAAAGTGATAAAGTTACCGCTTTCAGCCTGAATCTGAAATATACAGTACATACTCTCATAAAAGCATAGGTGACTTACCTGTTGCAACTATAACTAAAAAATTTACGAGGTCCTCCCGATTCACCCCTATGACGTAGAGGTTTGTAATGCAGCATTTTATCCACTGCATAATCTACATCCTTCATTCCAAAAACATTCTTGTACAGCATGTCATACATCAACGCTGGGTAAGAAAAAGAAGTGGCAAAACTACTCAAAAAAATTCCCCAAACATTAAATGTGAATTTTATTACTTACATTGGCAAAATCCAGCAACTTTTGTAAATTCCTTGAGATAAACTGAGTCATAATGCCTCTCATGAGAAAAGCATAACATCACTTTTTTACCAAAGTGGGTTTCAGCAGCTTTTTCTGCAGCCACTCCAACTTCTTTAAAAATCACTATGTCAATTCTGTCAACAAAAGTAAAAGTAACTTCATGCTTGCAGGGAAAATCTAATCCAACACAACAATAGATGCATACTTGTAGAGATGTGACAGCGCAATTACTTCTAGGTGGCTTCCCCACTGCAAGGGGTTTCGCAAATGCTCGAGGTATACCTCAATGCCACCATCAATATCCAGCTGAAAATGAAAATAGAAATCAATGGTAGAGGGGTTGGGTTCCTAACAAATAAGCGATATTCTGGTAGTTTTCCAAAAGTCTCACCCCATCAAACAATTCTAAATGTTCTTGCATATACTCAGTACATCTTCTTCTTATGTCCATGTGAAACTTTTGAGTAAAATATATCTGTTGGGTGATGACAGCCAGGCGAAATAATTGATATTTGTAATTAGCATTTAGGTACTTAAATGCACTGAAAGTAATATAAAACATCTCACCTGCTCTGACACGGCCCTAAAGAGGCACGAACCATCCCTGGCTGTCAACTTTCTGTAGTACCCTTGTGATTCTAGCCACAAATCCATGGGGTCCGGATGATTAGTAAATTGCCGGGAGGGTGCCATGTTGTTCCTGAAGTTGTAAGAAAAGGGGCTTCAGCCACAAGGCATTGGAACTCGAAGGAAGATTGGAAGATTAGAAGATTTCAACAAGGTGAAAACGAAACCCGCCACTTCCAGTGCACTCGAAGATGACAAGTAGAGTGTTGACATCCAATGCGCAAGGCCTCAGATACCTAGGACGCAGTCACGTTTCAAGTTCACAAGATCTCCAGGAATTAAAGGAACGAACGAAATTTTAAGTGAAAGAATTGAAGGAATGCATCGTTCTACCTACAGATACCCAGCTTAGAGGAGCCCCGGGCTTCAGACCCTTCGCCCCTGACGTTGACAAACTTAGCACAATAACAGTCAAACGCAGTCTGTGGTCAGTCAAACGGATCTCGTGTCGTCTTGTCATGGTCGGAAGTTCCTCTGAAAACAGGTTCACCAACAGCATCGGAAACCTTAGAATATCATTTTGGAAGAATTAAATTTCTTGTTCAAAAATTACGTTTCTACGGCATTTTTTTTAAATAAAAGGAGAAACGTAACTTATACACAATATGAATGCCAAATGACTTTTGTTTGTGGAATGAGAAAGTGGCAACATTGTTACGGATTCAAAATGCAAACGAGACCCTACGCTAAGGCAGGTTTTTTTTTATAGGCATGGTCTAAACTTCATTTTCATTTAGGTCTCCTCGACAGCGGGCCGGACAGGGAATTCCCGTTTGCGCTGCTGAGCCGAAGGTTCCGTCCAAGGTCATGGCCGAACTATCAGCCGTGCTATCAGCAGGGAAGGTAAAGGCTTTCACCTCCCCTGGTATCAGCCACCTGTGGCACTGTGTGGCTGCTGGAGGGGCTCAGCGGTCTCAGCAGGTGAAAGGTTTGAAAGTCCATCTTGCCTGGCGTCCTTGCTTAAATTCTCACTTTAATCATAGGCCGCTAACGTACTGACGGCCACCGCACTCATTTCATTTATTCATCACTAGTTACTCATGGGTTTACTACCCATACGACTTTTTAGTAGCAGCAATCTTTTCATACACATGCAGCATAGCCTCGCGTCGTTCCCCAATTGATGACGCACATGCTGCGCGCTGCTGCGGTAGGAAAAGTCGCTGTCGCTGATGTAGTAGTAGCGGCCAGCAGATACGACTACTACTGCCACTACCACCACCCCGCCAACCGTCCCAGCTGAAACTGAAAACATCCCATCCCATCCCAGTCGGGAGGCAGTTGACATTTCGTGTTGCTGCGGTTGCCGTTGCACAACGTACACAGCGCCAACAGGCGGAGGCGGGGCGCGGGGGCTGGGGTTCTGTTCTGCTGCTGCTGCCAACAGCTGCGTGTTGATAAGGGTGTCCCCCTAGAGTCCCCGAACGGAACGGCTTGACGCCCCGTAGGCGGAGCCCCATGGTACCTCATGGTACGTACCCATTATACACTGCGTGTGAAGTAGTGGCCAGTGGCAGTAACTGGGGTCCGCCTCGCGAGGCACCTGTCCGTCTCTTGCACCTGCAGAGTGGCAGCATTTGTGCTGATGTTGATTACTTCGTGAAAATGGCCAGTAGATATCCCTCAGGTACGTTTGGGCGTTCAGTTTTCGACGTTAAACATCGGCTCAGGCTACTGTAGGCATTGTCGTCCAACCATTCCAACGTATTCTCGGCGCTGTTGGCGCGATTGGGGCTGGATGAGGGAGCTGGAGCTGTAGGGAACTGAATGTAACGGAAATAACCTCTCTCTCGAAGTCTCGTAGATTTCTGGAAACTGAATGTCATCTGTGGTTGAATTAAGGTCAATTGAAAACAGCTGTAACGTTCTGCCGTCAACTGACGGTTGAAACGAATTTTGTAACGAACTGGATGGAAAGTGCCAGTGGTCAAGGTATTGGCCAACCTACTTCCTGCCAGTTCTTTGTTTACTCTCACATCTTTATAAAACCCTTAGCACACAATCAATGGCCTAACAGGGGCCGACAGAAGTGTTCAATTACTCTACAGGGTCACATGAATTTTTTTATTAATGTTATTCTGTCCTTGGTTCATACCTTAATAGATGTAATCTCTGACAATATTGTGCAGTTAAGTGTATCTTGTACAACAAGTAAGACAGTAAGAAGTAAGACCTGTAAGACAAATACGATTTTTCAGGTGCTAAAATGCCAGTTAGACCTGCCCCTGCTCCACCCCCTGGTCGCCCTGCTGGCCTGCCCATATCCAAACAATCAAGCTTAATGGATAGTTGGGAAAGGTAAGTCGTTGATGTGCCTGTCGTCGAAACTGCATGTGAGGACATGCAAGTAATGCTGCATCCTATTCCTTTCAGCTTTGATGATTCATTTGGTGATCCCTACAAGCAAGGCTCTCAAAACTCATCATGGCCAGATTTTCAAAATTTTAAAAAGAAAGTGCCACCACCTAGACCACCACCACCTAAGGTTGCTGCTACTAAAACTTCAGGAAAAACTCTCCTGAAGCACTCTAAATCTAATGTGAAACAGGTATTGCAGGGTGTTCATAATGTGATAATTTTTCTTTTCTCTCTGCACATTACGATAGTAACTTTCTTTTTGCTTAACAGCCCTCAAGGCCTGGTGAACTGCTATCAAACCTGTTTACCAGACGAGGCCAGAAATCAGATTCTACTAATCCTGCTGGTCCATTGGGTTTGAGTAACAGGGTTGTGACCCCCACTGCCACACCTGTCCCAGCAGCTGTTGCTACAGCTTCTCTCATAGACCTCAGTTCTCCCCCAAGCTCTCCAACACCAACTACAAGATCTTCAAGTGATGGATTGAGTGTGGACAGCTTTGGTAGTGATGGCACTACATCACACAGCCATCATCACTCCCAGGTTGGTAGTTGAGATTTTCCAAAAGTTAACTGTGTGGAATGGGCAAATTTGTGTATGAGAATTTAAAAAAAAATAAATAATGCCTTTGTTTCAGGTTGAAAGCGGATTTGAAGATGATTCTGATCTGTTCGGTGGGCTTACAGCAACGCCAAGCCCTGTAAGCAGAGATCCTTGGGGATCATCTCCCTGTACTCCTAATGATGTGTTCTCTCCTGCGACCCCTGCTGCACCTTCCACCAAAAATACTTGGGGAGTTACTCCTCAAGACCCTTTTTCACCTCCACGGAAATTTAATTCATCTCCCACCCCACCTCCTGCCTTGTCTTTACCTGCATCTGCTCCAACACCGGGCGTAATGGCTTTTAAACCTACAATTATTCGGCCTAAAGTGAAACCCAACAGCTCGCCTTCAATTAGTCGGGCCAAAGCAACTGCATCACCACTGGTCTGTATTTCATGAGATATGCTTATTGGTTTTGCTGCTTCTGGGTCACTGAGCTTGTATATTTATCTAATATTTACAGCCAAATCTATTTGGAGAAGGACGTTCAGAATCTCCTCCAATGCCTAGTATCCCCCCACCTGCTCCTCCTCCAGAGCTGTTCACGGAATTGAGTGACACGCTGTCATCAGGTGTGGGAGCTTTGAGTCTGAAAGGCAGCGACACTCCAGCCCCACACTGTATAGCATTGTATGATTATGAAAGTTCTCATTCTGATGATTTACCATTTAAGGTCAGTGTTAAACAATTATTGGCCTTTTTCTTATTTTGGTTGTTGTATGTGCCATCTAAAAATAAATTGTCCGTATTAAAATATGTTTTTATTATCTCCTCAGGAAGGTGATGTTATAGAGTTAGTGGAAGAAATGGGTGAGTGGCTACGTGGTCGGATTGGAAGCAAACAGGGTATATTTCCGGTGTCGTTTGTTAATGTGGTAGTTCCACCAACCAAGTTTGATGGAGTTTTAGCCACTGCTCTCTATAGCTTTGCCCCAGAAACATGGGAGGATCTAGAGTTGCAGGTCAGTGCCCGTGTTAATCTCTAATGTTTTATTTTGTTTGTAGTTATTTGGGTTTTCAATTTCTACTGATCTTCTTTTTCAGGAAGGAGCTAAAGTACGCCTGCTTTCACGAATTAACAATGATTGGCTGTATGGAGAGTGTAATGGAAAGCGTGGGCAATTTCCTTCTACTTTTGTAGATAATGTGCCTTCTAATTTGCCCATGCATTCTTGACTTTAGGAAAATTAATATGTATAGGTTATTTTATCTTACCTTTTAATGATGTGATATGTTGTACTATGTCAGGCCAGCACCAAAGCTTTATTATCTGCCTGATGTAAGTATCAACTCAAATGCTGTGTTCTTATTTTGGAACAGTTTGTTTTTGTGGAGTGGTGAGAGATTGTATTGTATTGCTCTTCATTTACCGTTATAGCAGAAGTTTCATTCTCATATTTGGAAGATTACGATCAGTGTCATATTTTATCTTACTTTGTCAATTTTATTCACTTGTGCAGTTATCACACCAGCTCATTTTTTCTTATCTTTTGAACATGATAGTTTCGCTGTTTTAAAGAATTCACATCCATTCATTATTGAGGATGAATTTACTCACTTTTCATCAAGCTCATCTCGTCCCACCCTGACTTCATCTTGTCCTCCTTTTTTATTGCCATGTTATCAGGTTAAGGTGTCCAATGTTGGCTGTTACTAATGCAGTGCTTGTTTTGCTCTAATGCGAGTAGAGTCTTCCAAATTTGAGTTCTATTTGTTAGCCACATGTCCTTGATGTTTTAGTTTATTAAGTATGATTAGATATGCTACGATGTGGTCTTGTGTCTTAAAGACACATGGTGGTTTGCCTGTGATATGAAATATTGTTCTGCAGTTTAACTGTTTTGCATACTGGGTCACTGTAGCCCCAAAGTCTGAATGTATTAAAGAATGAGGTTTGTCACATATGTTTTAAAACTAATGAAGTTTATATCAGTTTTATCACAATAATTTTAGAACGAGCTTGTCCTCAGTATTACTATCACAACCTTTGTGCAGACAATCAAATAGTTTTTTTAAAGATACTTGTGAGGTGTTCTGGTTTTGCTTAGTAATCTCAAATTCTATTCCCAGAGAGAGTTTTGGGAAGCATGTTTTGAGTTTTGAGAAGCATGTTCTAAGTTCTGACACTCCAGGCATTGTTTGTTTTAAATATTTTATTTACTTAGTTTGGAATATGTTTTACTTTTTAAAAGTTCTGAAAGTAATTTTGTGCAATGAATGTGTTTAGGTAAAAATAAACTGTTTAGCCTGATGGGGACCATTTAGGGGCCAAGCAATATTTACTCAATCAGCAGGATTTAATGTCATCACTGTGCTCAACTTTTACCTAATGTTAACTGATTATTATTGTAAACACTAAAAGCAAACAAAAAAGGCTGTCATTGACTACTTTTTTTAAGCAATCTGCCATAGACTGTTAAATCAGTAATAAATTGATAAAAAGGAAATGGGTCTTGTTTCCATCCCCCCCCCCCCAACTTATAACGTAACGTAGCAGGCGTCGGCCCTCACACTGTTTGCTATGTAGCGCTGCGCGTGTAAGTCGCTCCAGACCAGAAAAGCAAAGAAGCCCGGTGCATTGAGCAGTTATTCTACCGAGCTCTCCGGTTCTGTCGGGTTCTCCTGATAAAGCTCTTTGTTGCTCTTTCCTCGGGAGAGATGAGGGGGGGGGGGGGGCTAGGAGAGGTCCCCTGTTCGGTTGGTTCGGTCTCGAATAGGCGTGGTGCGCTCGGTGCTGCAAGTCGCTGAGTAAGTCATGAGTCCGGTGTAGAGGCTTGTGGCAGAGATAGCTAGATGTGGACGTGCTCGGGGCCGACCCACATCCCGCCATCTGTCGCGCCACGCCGATGTCACACGGGCCGACAGGATAAGGGCATGGAGGCCGGGCTGGGGACCTTGTGTCAATGAAGACAATTTTCGCCAGTGCTTGTTGGGCAGGAGACGGGATGGGGGGGGGGGACGACACGAGCTGCTAGAACCTAGACTGGAGCCTCCGGCGAGGCTCGAGAGGGGAGGGGGGGGGGGGGGTTACAGCGCGCACTGCGTTTGCCGTGTGCCCTTTCAACTCCGCTCTTCCCCTCCGTCGTTCCGAGGGGAGTACGTACCTGGGCAGGGCCAGAGAGAGAATGAGAGAGAGAGAGAGAGAGAGAACGAGACACACGCACTCACACAGAGAACGAAAGCTCACGCTGCTCTGTGAGTTAAGAGAGCCACTCTCAGGGAATATCGTAGCCTTTGTACGCGTTATAATAAGGCGCCGCTAGAAGTGTGAGGGGGGGGGGGGGGGGAGGGGGTAGGAATCTGTTTCCAGTGAGCTCAGTGTGCAGAGGGTACGGTAATGCCATGTTGATCTGCACGACACGGCCAGGAAAGGCGTGCTGCCGCCGCTGCTGCTGCCGGGCGCCAGGTGGAGGGCGGCGGAGGGGCCGGGAGCCGGGCCGGAGTCTCTGCGAAAGAGAGGACGCCGGAAAAGGCAGAACCGGAGAAGGAAATAAAGAGGAAGTATAAGGAGGGAGGAGGCGGCGGTCCCATGCCAGGCCACGTCTCCCGCCGGGGCCGGAGGGGCCCGGCCGGAGGGGCCGGAGGGGCCGGAGGGGGTCGAGACGGCCACGGCCGTGTCAGGGCCCGGAGGGGTGGGGCGGGGCGGGGGCCTGGAATGGCAGAGCACAGCGCCGCGCAGCACAGCACGGCAGAGTACTCTGACAGTGAGAACAACACACTGCAGGCGGGGTGAATGATGCACGGTGAGATGGTGATGATAATGACTGCATCCGTCGAACAGGCGCAGCTCTGCGGGCGGGACTCCGCGACGGGCGCTCTCCCGCACACAGCGAGCCCGTCACCGCCACCGCCGCTACACCTGCTCGCGCTCTCTGGGCGCTGCTGACTTCCCGCCGCTTGCCACTCCCAGTCAGACGGCTGGCCGGGGTCCGGGCGGGGACTGTGGGGGTCCGAGCCGATGCGTGTCCGGGCGAGTACCGGCGTGAGAGCGCCTACTCCTGTGGGCAGCACGCACGCGAGACAAGAAGCGCTGGGGGCCAGCCAGGGAGAGAGAGAGAGAGAGAGAGAGAGAGAGAGAGAGAGAGAGAGAGAGAGAGAGAGGGATGAGGGGATGTTCGGGAGGAGGAGTCACCCCCACCCCACCCCCCGGCCGGAGCAGCGGGGTCGTGGTCTGATACAGTTTCCTATCATCCATACAGCCTGCCACGGCCGGAACACAACGCCCTTCTCCGGGACCGGGAGGGAGGAGAAAGGAGAGGCCTCAAGTGGCTAAAAGCGGCTAAGAGCACCTCGTCCGGTGCCCCCCTCCCCTCCCCTCCCTCCTCCTTCTCCCCTTCGGAGCCTTTCCTTTTATTTGCGCTGAAACACACGCCTCGGCCCGGCCGGAGAGATGGGGAGGTGTTGGGAGGGCCCAGCTTGCGTGGAGGGTGGAGGGTGCAGGTTCAATGCATACAGATCATGCCGAATACACTTGCCTGGGGGTTGCCCGTGGATGTGCCTAGGGGCGGGCCCGACATCGGATGGCGGGCCGAACAGCTGCGGCAGCTGCGGCGCAGCACCCCGTCGCGTGGGTGCCCGGCCCGGACGCCCGCGGACCACTGGGTAGGCAGCCCGCACCCACGGGTGTCCGGCGGGCCTGCCTACTGCCCCCGCTGCAGGCTGGCCTTGGCCGTGGCCGGCGGCGGCGGCGGCTCGGAGGACCAGCGGGCTGCCGTCAAGGAGTGCAGCTCCGGGTGACGTTGCCGCCAAGCACGGCCCCTCGCCTCACACCCCGCACCCCGCGACGGTATGCGGGTTTTGGCAATGCCCGTATCAAGGGAACGTCCTCTTTATGAACACTTGGCAGCGCCGGCCACAGTCGCGACGGCACGGCCCAGGGGGACGAGCCCACGGTTCCTACACCCTCGGACCGGTGGCCGCGTGTGTTCGAGGGGTGTTTGCTCTTTTGTTGGAAGCTCAGACCGCCGCTTCTCAGTTTTCCTTGGTGCGGGCCTGGCCGGGGAGAGCCGAGGCCTCCGCCTCACGGTGCCGGGTGGCGGCGGTCCGGCGGTCCAGACCGAGCCCCACCCCACCACTCCCCGGCCCGCACCCCGGCCCGCCCACTGCAGCACTGACGAATCTCCAGGTTAGGTTCCCTCCAGGAACGTTTACCCTTTTGTTGGGTGCGGATGGGCGCGCCCGGCGTGCCCCGGCGTGCCCCGGCGTGCCCTTGCCGCGGTGGCCAGCTGTGGGCGCGGCAGGACCAAGACAGGCCCCGGCCCGAGGCTCCCCGGGGCTCCTCGGCGCCCCTCGGCCCTGAGACGACATTAGGGGAGGGTGGCGTGGGGCGGCGTGGGATAATTACAAAGATGCCGCATCAAGTGTCGCTGTACTTTCGCTTTCGAGTGGCGAAAGGGGCACTCCGGCCGCCCCGCGCCTCGACCGTCGGCGCCCCCCCCCCCCCCCCCCCCCCCCCCATCCTTGCCCCTGCTCCCTTGCCCCTCGGGCGATGTTCTGTTCGGGGAGCTTAGGGTGCACAGGGTTCAGGGTCTGGGTTTGAGCCTGTGGGCCTGTGGGCCGGTGGGGCGTGGCGGGAGCGGCGGCTGCTGGGTGTGGCCGGGCGTGGTCGGGCTGGCAGGGCGGGGGGGGGGGGGGGGCGGTCGGTCCACGTCCCTCCCACCCCCTCGCGCAGCTCAGCAGCCCTCAGCCCGGCCCCGCCGCCCCGCCGCCCCGCCGGCCCCCAGCCCTCTGTGTGTGCAGGGGCAGGGGGTGGGGCCAGCCGTGGCGTGCCGGGGCCGTGCCAGTCTGGCCGGAGCCGTCCCCGCGAGAGGCTGTGAAAGGCTGCCAAGGAGAGCGGTGTGGTGCCGGAGTCGTGTGGTGCCGGAGCCGCTGCGGAGCGCCGCGACCCGACCCGACCGCCCAGCGCAACCCCACCCGCCACAGCCCGCCGCCCCGCCGCCCCGCCGCCCCGCGCTCCCGGGGCCGCGCCGCGGAGTGCCGCGTCGCGCCGTGCAGTGCCGTGCCGTGCCACGCCGTGCCGTGCCGTGCCGCGCGCCGCCCCTGGTGCTGCTGACCAGACATGTCGATGCATCGGCGGCCCCGGCCCCCGGTCCAGCGCCAGCGACCATCGCCCAGGCGGGCTCCCTTCTCAGCACAGGTGCGTTGTGTTTACGCCGGACCTGGCAGGGTCGTGCCCCGTGTCAACGCCGCCGGACAGGTGCGGTGGACGTCGCGGAGCCGACGACGAGGGTCGCCTCCCCCCCCCCCCCCCCCCCTGAGCCCAGTCGGCACCCCACCCCCTGCTCCGCAGGACCTGCGGAACGTTTTCTGATATATACGTACAGGTCGTATAAGTCGGCATCCGGGCGACTGCCAGATGTCACAGCTGCGGGCGATGACATCTGGAGGGGCCCCGCCGCCGCGGCGCCGCGATGCCGCGGTGCCGAGACGTCAAGGAGACATCCGTCCCCGCCTCGGCGGGCGCGGCACTGCGTGCGAGCTGTCGACATGTGCCGCGCCGCGCACCCAGCCGGGGGAACACGCGACGGCCGCCGGTATTCGAGCCCACCTCGCCGCCATGTAGGAAAGGAGAGGCCCTGTAATGTGACACGTACTCAGCAGGCGCCCGGGGGGCGGGCCGTCCCGCCACGCACCGGTGTGCCGGCGTTGCCTACCTCCCGGTCCGCAGGCGCTCCGGCCGCCGCGCTGCACGGGCTGCTCATCGGCTTGTTGCATCCCCGGCGGGGGCCGCGTGTCCGGGCCAAGCCCGTGACGCCCGGCGCTCCTGTCCTCTCACCCCCCAAGATTTTCTTGAGCCTCTTTTTTTTGCGTTGATTGATAGCCTACAGTATTGATAAAAGGCGATCGGTATCAATGTTTAGCTGACATTTTCATCTAGCCAGTAGTTTCCGAGATGTAATTGTTGTCATGCTTTAGAGACTATCGGTTTTCAAAGATTTTATTAAAAAAAAACTAGAAGTGCAATTTTAAAAAAGTTTTATGAAAACATGGGAGTGACACCTCGGGATGCGGGGGCCAGCCGCCTCAGTCAGGTGAGCTGTGCGGAGGTGGAAAGGGGCGTGGGAGAGAGAGAGAGAGAGAGAGAGAGAGAGAGAGAGAGAGAGAGAGAGAGAGAGGGGGGGGGGGGCTTCTGACACCACACCTGTACCGCCATCCTGCCCGGTTTCGCCCTACTTTCGGCTGTCTTTTCACACCAAGCAAAAACATATTAAGAAAAAGGGAGCGTTGGAATAAAGTACCACCCCGATGCATGCTGCGCCATCCATGACGACACACTCCGGCCGACGGCAAAAGCACCGCGAAGTCCTCCGAGGTTAGAAGTGGGAGTGAGGCGGGAGGGGGGGGGGGCAGAGGGAGAGAGAAAGGGAGTCGCGAAATCCGACGAAAAATGCGCAAGAGAGGTGGAATCGTTATGAGACTTATTCTATCCGCGGCCCCGGGGCCCCCGCCCGCGGCTGCCTGGCGGGTTGCCCCCCCCCCCTCCCCCATTCCTCCTCTCTTCGCCTCTTGGAGTCGTTTTGATCCGTTTCTGCGGCGGCGGGGCTCCTTTGGCGCGCCGCCGGCCCGACTCGGCTCGGGGCGTGTATCCCGGGGAATGCCGGCCCCGGCCGCCCCGCTCCGCCGCTCCGCCTCCGCGACCGTCCCGCCGCCCCTGCCGTCCAGTGCGGGGCCGCCGCCGCCGCCGCCGCTGTCCAGGAGGAGAGGTGGTCCCGGTTTCTGTGGAATGGAATGCTCGGGCCGCGGCGAGAGGTGCGCCGCTGGAGACGCTGGAGCCGCTGGAGCCGGCCGGAGCCACGGCCGCCGGAAGGCCGGGCCCGGCGGCGCTGCTGCCGCCGCTGCCACCGCTGCCCGGACGCCACGAAATGATATTGGATTCCTCCGGGCGCTTCATACTCGGCGGCAGGATCAACACTCACTCACTCACTCCCACACACTTTGTCCACATGGCGCGCCGACCCTGTGTGTGTGTGTGTGAGAGAGAGAGAGAGAGAGAGAGAGAGAGCGAGGCAGTCATCGAATGGAGAGAACACGTGCGGGACGGGATACGCGATAAAGGAATGTATCTGGTGTAATATGGCCTCCATGCGCCCCCCCCCCTCCCCCGGCCTCCTGAGTCTGAGGCAACGGTAGCATGCTTTCAGCCCGGCCGGCCCGGTACGCCCCCTCCCCCACCACCTCCTTCCCCCGAGCGCCTCGCCTCGCCGCCACGCCCCACGCGAGGACGTCAGCAGCGGCTGGCCCCCGAGTTTTATCTCACTCCGAAACCATCGTTGGCGGCAGTGCGGGCCGTGGCGGAATTTGTCTCGCTCCATTCGAAACTGTTTTAGTGCGTGAATGATAAAGAAAACATTTTCGCTGCCCCCTCCCCTGCCCTGCCTTCCTTGGTCAAATAAATAAACCTTACAAAAGGGAGGGAATTCCGAAGCCCCCTTGATAATTAAATTCCGAGAATTTCTCGAGCACCGTCCGTCTGTCATCGTACCATATCGTTCCAGTGAAAAGGCGCGGCCGGGGGGGGGGGGGGGGGGGGGGATGCGGCCGGCAGGCCGGGCCTCCCCGCGAGCCTCTCCCGGAATAACAGTAAAACCTCCAGCTTAGTCGGAGCCAACGATAACCATCCACATCCATAGTGCGCGCCGCGGCATCGTACGTGGCGCCGCCGTCGAGGGGATTGACGGGGAGGTGGGGGGACGTCGCCATCCTGCGGCTTCCTCCTCCGGGGCCCTCCGCACAGACCCGGCCAAGTGACCGGAGGCCGCCCCCGAGCTGCGTCCGGTCCGGCCGCCGCCCGGGCCGTCGACGCGTCCTTCGTACTGCTCGGCGCACTTTCGCGGCCGCGGGCCGGCGGCGACGTGACGCGGCGCGGCGGCTGCGGATTCCTGTTTTATGCCGGAGTCGGCGGCTCCAATCTCGAAACACACACACACAAAAAAAAAAAAGATATCTTGGGGCGGTGGGCGGGGGCTGGGGGCGAGTCCGGCGTGGGCCGGGGGGCGTGCCGGGGGCGCGCTCGGGGCGGGCCGCGGCTCTGCCGGCTCGGCCGCGGCTCGGCCCCCGCCTCGGCTGTCCTCCGTGGTCGCCTCGCCCGGCCGCCCTCAGCCTCCGCCTGCTCCGACGCCGCCGCCGCGCTGCAGCACGCGTGAGCCGGCGCCTGCCCGGCTGCCAGGCGGTGTCGGCGGTGCCCCTAAACAGCGCCCGGGGCCCCGGCCGCGCCCGGCTGCGTGTTCAAACACCGCTTAATGATTCAACACTCGCCGCCGTAACAAAGCTCCCGGGCCGGGCCGCGGGGCCGCGGGGCCGCCGGGCCGCCGGGAAGGGGAAGGGAAGGGGCAATATCCCCGGCCGTAATGGGGACGAACGCTCCCAGGGGTCCTCGAAATATTGAAGTTTCCTCGTCGGCAATCCCAGGGCCGAGCCGGCATGGCATGATCCGGCGGCGCCGCCCCCCCCCCCCCGCCCCTTTCACCCTCCTCTCCGCTCACATCCTTCCACATGTCAAGGTCACTCCTAAATTTCGGCGCGGCGGGCATCGGGGGAATTTCTCGAGCACTCCGGGCCGCCTCCGCCGGGGATCGAACCCGCGCGGCACTGCGGGCGACGGAGGGTGTGGAGGGGGCTGACTCAGCCGGCCGGGCCGGAGCACAGACCGCGGCCGCTGCTGCGGGGCTGCGGGGAGGGGAGACGCGGGCGGCCTGCAGGACCCTGACCGCCCACACCGGCCCTGGCGGCCCTGGCCTCGCGCCTCACGGCCCCCCGCCCTGAGCGGCAGAGCGGACGGCGTCGTGTCACAGAGCATCGGCCGGCACCGCCCCGCACCTCGTCCGGCTAGCCTTCTACTGATAAGCACCTGACTGGCTAACGCCGCCCTCACTTTTGTGCAGTGCCCCCCCCCCCCCCATCCTCTTCCCGCTGCCTCTCCCGCCGCACCCTCTCGACATGAATGCAGCCTGCTCAGAGGAACGCCGCCGCCGCCGCTCTGGTCTTTGTTGGTCTTTGTGTTCGCCGTCCTCAGCCCTGCTCGGCTCTCGCGGCCCTCCGCCCCGGCCTCGCCAGCGAACCCACCTACCCTCCTGCTACCTGTCCGCATTTTCGGCATCCTCAAAGCGAACCCGCCCGCACCCCTCCCCCTCCCCCTTCTCACCAGACCCCCTGCAGGACGTCTCTCACGCGACGCGGCCGGCTGCGCTGCTCACCATCACGTGTGTCGTCTGCTAGGACTAGGAAGCGGCAGGGGAGCCGTGCGAGCAGGAGACGCGACGCGGAGGAGGCGGAAGGCAGGCGGGGGCGCGCCGCGCCAAGCCGCGCCGCCTAATCGGCCATTGTCGGTCGTCTTTTGTTTCTGGGGCCATTAGCTCGGCCTCACGCCGCCGCCGCCGCCGCCGCCGCCGCCCCGGCTGTGCTCGTATCGTGTTACCCTCGAGCCCGCGGCATTCACGACTGAGGCGGGCGGCGGCGGCGGCGGCGGCTGCGGCAGTCCTGATTGGCCGGGGCGATCGGTTTGCATGGGGCCTCACGCAACACCGCCGTGGCGTGCCGTGCCGCGGCTCTGGCTCTGGCCGGGGCTCGAGGGTCTGGGGGTCCGCGCATCACCCCTGCGCTCCCCCCGCGAGGTCCCTTGGCCCGGGGACGGACAGCGCGACAGCGCGACGCGACCTCTGCGTGTCGTGAAGGCGGCGCTGCCGAGGCCCGGCCAGGATGTTGCCGACCTCCACCCCCCGCCCGCCCGCCGGCGGTGCAGGTGCCGGGGATTACCCGCAGCCCCCGCAGCGAGGGAGAGGAGCGCGAAGGGTCGTTCGCTCTCATTTGGTGTAATTTAATTTGATTTTGATGAACCGCCGGCTGGGCCGCTGGGCCGCTGGTGGCCGCGGGTTGTGGGGGAGGAGGTCGTGCAGCGGCCTGCGTGTGGACGAGGGAGGCGCATGCCTGATGTCCCGTTTGTTTCCAGGTACGATGGACGGCCCAGGCACCGTGGCCGTGAGCCGGCGACCCTGCCAGCAGCCCTGCCAGCACGACGCGGTGCGTGCAGAGAGCCTCTGATGCTCTCCAGGTGTAGGCCCCCATGTGTAATTTGTTGGTAAGACGCGATTGCTAAATATTTTCAACTTGAAACAGCCTTGCCAACCGGCGCCGTTCATGCCGCCGACCAGTAGCGTACTCGGCGCGCACGCCTCGTCAGTGAGCGTGGGGTCCCCTCGGCCTAGGCCAGAGCGCGTCGGAAACGCGCGGCGCGAGCAGCCGGCCGCTGCCCGAGAGCCTGCGGCAAACGTCGCGCCGCCCGGCGGGCAGGCAACCCCCAACACGCGGCTGTGTGGCGGCCTGTCCGAGCCTACCTCCCAGGGGCTGAGGGGGGAGGGAGGGGGAGGGTGGGGGGAAGTACTACAGAGTCCCGGGAGATGGCGCTGCCGGTCAGCGGCGGTACGTTCGCTCGCGCGGGGTGCTCCGTCCGGCGCCAGCACGACCTCCCGGCGGCTCCGACGTCTTGATCGCACCGCCACTGCCTCGGTGTGAGAAGGTGGGCTCTTGCCGATGATGTTTGAAGGATAATGAGGGTGGGCGCCTCGCCGCCGCAGAGGAAGCTGTCGGTATGACCGGAGGCCAATGTCGACCGAGTCGGAACACGGCTGCGCTGGAAGACATCACCGACTCTGAGTTCCTCGTGAATCTCTCACCACACCGCCCGGGTCGGCTGTGTGTGTGAGAGAGACGGAGAGGGAGGCTTGGTGTTCAGCGGGTCGGAAGGCTCAGCCCGCCATAGGCCGTCATCAGCCTGCCAAAGGCCTGAGCCCCCCCCCCCCCCCTCCCCCACGCTGCCAGCTCGGGCTTGCCGGCGATGGCGGCTGCCTGCGGTGGCTGGCCGTGATAAGCTACCCCATACAAAGCGTGATCTCGCGCACCGCGCAGCGCATTCCCCCCCCCCCCCCCCCCCCCACGTCCCAGACCGTGTGCTCTGTGCCCGACGCTTTTGGACTTTTCCCTCTGGGCGCAGCCACCGTCATGCTGACACGTTTACGGCCTCGATTGGTGACACGGCGGTAGGCACCCAGGCCTCCCCCGGCTAACCCCACGGCCACCCCTGCGCCCCCCCCCCCCCCGACACCTGTGGGAAGGTGAGGGGGGGGGATGCAGTTGTCGACCGACACGGTGCCCGAGATCAAACAGGCAGAGAAAGTTATAAAGTGAAAATTAAAAAGGGTTTCCGTAGAGGGCGGGGGAGGGGGCTTGCACCGCGGGGGCGGGGCGGCGTGCCTGTTGAGTGGGCGGCTGTCCATTCATGTACCGCGTCGCCGCCGCCGCCCCGCCCGTGCGGTCGCGGGTCCGCGGCCGCGCCCCTCTGTGCCGCCCCGCCCGCCCCTGCGCCGCGCTGCGGGCCGCAGCTGCGGGCTCCAGATACGGACCCGGCCGAAGCCAGCGGGATTGCATTCACCGAACTAGGCGCGCTGGTGTGCATTGTGTTATTGCAGTTATTCGTGTGCAGCGGGGGGGACGGGTGCCCCCCCCCCCCCGGACCACAGCAGCCGCGGCCCGCGGCCCTCACACGCCCCGCGCCGCACACGCCAACACACGCCGCCCGGCCGCAACGAATTCGCGATCCGTTCGGCCGGGGCGAAAATTATTTGCGCGGCCGAAGCGTTGGTCGGCATCGGTTCCTGCTGTAAACGCGACCCTGCCCCTCGTGACGCACGGCTGCGCGGGAGAGAGAGGGAGAGGGAATGAGAGAAAGAGGAAGAGAGACGCTGAGAGTGACGGAGAGGGGTGCACGCGGGGGCCTCGATCGGTCACGCCCCCGCTCCCCGCGGCCCGTCGCCCCAGAGAGGGCCATTGTATTCACCTCTGCGGGCCCCGCTGCCGCCGCTGCCGCCGCTGCCCCCACTCCTGCCGGCCCTCTGCGGGGGGCCTACGGGACACGCGGCTGCCCCCCCCCCCCCCCCCCCCCCCCCCCCCCCCCCCGCCGCCCCGCCCACAGCCCCAACAGCGCCCTCCGAGGACGGCAGCCGGCGGCAGCTGGGCGGTGTTTGCTCGGCTGGGCTGGGGTGGCTGGGGCTGCGCTGACCAGTCGCGTGGGGGCGGCGGGGGCGGCGGGGGCGGCGGGGGCGGCGGGCCGGCTGGCCGAGGCGGAGTATGTAAACACAGTAAACAGGAGGGCAGCGCTGGCCGGCCGTGCAGTGCAGCGTAGCCGGGCCTGCCGGGCCGCACCCACCCCCGCCTCCGGCAGGCCCCGGCAGGCTCCTGCCCCGGGGCCGGACCCGCGTCGTACTCTCCCAGCGAGGGATGGTCGTGGCGATCGTCACTACTATCTTATATCGCGAAAGCGATACGACGAAGATCGGGAAAGAAAAACATTTGCAACGAAGATAACACAATTCGTCACACCACACGTATGACAGGCGTCACAAAGCTGGTGATGTGGTTGGTCACAATGCCGACAACAACTGACAGTCTTTGCGGGCTATCGCAAAGCTGAAAACAGGGCGAAAGTTGTGTTGGATTTATTTTCGGCGTTTTCCGCCGTCATCCGAATTCTGCAGCCGCCCTCAGACCGTGACAAACTTAGTTTTTCCCCCTTTGGTAGAGAGCGAGCAGCAAAAGGACTGGAGAGGGAGAGAGAGACAGGGAGAGGGAGAGAGAGACAGAGGGGGGGGGGGGGCGCTGGATGTTGCTTGTGTCCACGTCAGGAGGCCGGGACGCCGCCGTGTCCCGAACGTGTTCCCGGCATGGCTGCCCCCCTCCCCCTCCCCCCCTCCCTCCCCTCCCCTCCCTCCCCTCCCCCTCCCTCTCTCCCTCCTCCCCCGCAGGCCTGGCGGCACACGCCCGTTCCATTTGTCCCAATCTAACGTTCCATCGACATCATATTTTACCCGGACGAGAAGGGAAAAGGAGTAAATAGATGTCCCTCAGGGACTCTTTATCTGCGTGATTTCAGCCGTTTATTGGCCAGGGCGAGTAGGAGAGCCAGGCAGCCCACTGGAGACCAAGTCTGCTGGAGACCAGTCCACTGGAGACCAGTCCAGTCTACCGGAGACCAAAGCGAGGGGTAGAGCTAGACTTTGGTTTCGGGAGGGCGGGGGGGGGGGGGGGGTTGATATGCCGCGCTTGTTGCCTACATTCAGGCGTTTGTTAAGTGAGTTGCCTAACTCGATCTCAGTTCAAAGGGAGGTGCGGGGTTGACGCTGCCCTGGGTACGCCCCTGGGAGACCAGTCCGCCGGAGACCGGAGCAGGCGGCGGCCAAGGCGGATCAAGGTGTTGGTGTAGACTGCGGAGCGCTGGGAACGCCTGCGTGCAGGGTCCGCCCCGTTGCGGTTGCAGCAGTGCCGCCCCCGCCGCCGCCACCGCCGCCGCCGCCGCCGCCGCCGCCGCCGCCGCCGCCGCCGCCGCCGCCACCGCCTCCGCCGCCACCGCCGCCTGCGCTGCTCCCCTCGTCCCCCTCTTCGGTTTGGGGTTTGGGCCTTGGGAAGCGCCGCGAGGTCCGGGAGGTAGTTTCTGTGGCCGGATGGGGACACGCGGTGCGGGAGTGCTGGGCAGAGTCCCCTCAATAGCCCCGGCGGCGGCGGCCCGGCGGCTGCCTCGGCTCGACAGACAGACAGACAGACAGACAGACAGACATAGTTGCAAAATTTTCTATCAGATTCCCAACTTGTCTGGACTATTTTCCAAACTAAAGCTCCTCCCCGGCTAGCTCTCTCCGCGCTGCCGCCCCGGCGACCCGGTGATTGAGTCAGTCAACTCTCTCCCCGAGACGACCCCCCCCCCCCCCCCCCGGCCTCTGCTGCCTCGGCTCCCGGCCGCCTCCCGCAGGCTCCCCCCCCCCCCCCCCCCCCCCCCCCCCCCCCCCCCGGCTGACGTTCTGCCACTTTCCCACGCGATCCCGGTTCGGCACGGCGGCGGCCGCTCGGGGTTGCTGAGGATTTCCGCAACAGCGCGACACGACGCACCCTTCCTGACTGACACACGGCCAGCGGGGCACCGGGGCCGCGGGGCCGCCGGACCGGCACGGCACGGCACGGCACGGCACGCCGCCTGGGCTGCGGTCTCGGCGGCATGCTGCTGTGGCTGCAACGCCCCCCCCCCCCCCAGCCCCGCCCCCGCGGCGGTGGCAAGTCCTCTCCGTGGCCGCCGCTGACGCCGCTGACGCCGCTGACCTTGGCGGTACGGGGGTGTGGCTGCCCGGCCCTCCCCGGCCCTCCTCGGCCGGCCCGGGCGGCCCCAGACGCACTACTGTAGGCGCGCCATGCCCCCCTCCCCCTTCCACTCCTTCAACCCAGTCAACTTAAAAAAGAAACACACACACACACACAAACAACAGAACCTTGAACCAATTAGAGGTGTCGGCGGAATTCCATGCGCCTGGGCTGACTCACACAATCGGAATAAGAGAAGAAAAGGGGCGGAGGAGCGAGGAATGGAAAGGAAAGAGACAGAAGAGAGAAGAAACGGAGGGGGGAGGGGAGGGGGAGGGGAGGGGGGAGAGGTTGGGCTGGTTGAGGTTGCGAGGTTCACGGTTGGGGGGAGGAGAAAAGGGGTAAAGTGGGGGAGGGAGTGGGGGAGGGGGTGGGGGAGCGGGTGAGGGAGGGAGTGGGGGAGGGGTGGGGGAGGACAGGCCGCCTGGATCGATTAAGGCCGTGGCGTGAAGCGGCGAGGGGGAGGGGGGGGGGGCAGATGCCGGCTGGGGTGGGGGAGCCTGGTGCGGGTCCAGGGGGTCCAGGGGGTGGTGCGTGGGGCGTGCGGGAGCGACAGAGACAGGGAGAGTTCTGGAGGACCCCGCTGGAAGCTGCTGGGCAGGCGACGGGCGTCTGGTAGAAACGGCAAAGAGGGGAGAGAGAGGGGGGGGGGGGTGAAAGGAGGGGGCGGGGGGCAAGGCGTTACAAGATGACCTGGAGGTGAAGTCGGAACTGAAGGAGATAATGAAACGAAAAGAGAGGGAGGGAGAGAGAGAAGGAGAGAGGGAGAGGGGGAAAGAGAGAGAGAGAGAGTGTGCGCGCAAAGGGATAGAGAGGATGGTGAGTGGAAGGGAGGGGGTGAAGTGGTTTGTGATGCATCAAACTCGGCGCCGTTTTCATTAAGGAGCCCTCAAAGGCCAGCCTCCCTACAGCGTGTGCCCCGCCCCCCCCCCCACTCCTTTCGTCACGCCGGGCTGTGGACGGCTGGGGTTGCGTGTGGACCGCGTCAGGAGGTCCTCACAGACGCTGTCGTACTTACAGACTCACCGCCCCGCTGCCTCGCCTCGACGTTTCTTATCCTTATGTGCGATGTGATTCTAACAAAACGCGAAAAATCGTCGTTCCGCACAGATCACGGCAGGCAGGCTGGGAGGGATGGCTGGCTGCAGGCTGGGAGGGATGGCTGGCTGCGGCCTCCTCCGTTTCCGTATAAGACCTCCCCCCCCCCGTCCCCTCGCCTCCCCGTACCGTGCCGGCTACCTAATGACCCTTATGTGCCTCCTTTACGGGGACGTGACCAAAGTGCTTTCCAAAACGCTCGCTTCCGCTGGAGAATGGAGGGGGAGAGAGAGAGAGAGAGAGAGAGAGAGAGAGAGAGAGAGAGAGAGAGAGAGAGAGAGAGAGAGAGAGAGAGAGAGAGAGAGGGGGGGGGAGAGGGGAGTGGACTGCACTCAGCACATGATGGCGGGACCGTCGGTATCGGCCGCGTCGCCGGATAAAATAAGTACCGACCGCCAACTTGTCCATCAGTGGCGCCGAGGCCGGGGGCCCCGGGGGCCCCCCTCGGGGCGCCGACACCGCCGCGGGGCCGCGGGTGCAGCCGGGCCCCCGCACCGCGCTGCACCGCGCCGTGCTGACTGCACTGCTCACACCCTTGGAGTGGCACTGCTTGCTTGCTGCTTCTGCAGTCCACCGGCGGAGGTCTGACCCGCTCGGCTTCTCCTCCTCCGTCTACCCGATCTCATCCCTCCCCCCCCCCCCCCCCCTCTCTCTCTCTCTCTCTCTCTCTCTCTCTCTCTCTCAGCTCCCCTCGAACACTGTTCGCTATCTCTTTCTCGGGTGGGAAACGTAATTTCCTGCTGTTTCTTCTACCCGAAAGCGCGCGCGCGCCCTCTGCGGCCGGCTCCGCCCCCTCTGCTCCCCACTCTCCTCGCCTCTCCTCCTCCGCCTCCCCCCGCCCCCTCTCCCGCTCTCCCGTCCTTCTCCGTCCTCAACCCTTTCGCTCCCACCGTGTCGTGGCGTTGCACTGCCGCAAAGTTATGGCAACAAATTTTCATTTGGCCGTCGCGCCCGGCGAGAGCATCGCACGCTGCGCTCGGAATCCTGTCGGCGGGGCGCTGCCGCCGAGCCACGGACGTGAACAGCGGGGGTCCTGGCGGTGCACCGAGGACGTCCCGACGGCGTCCAACGGCGTCCTGACGACGTCTAGACGACGTCCTGCGGCCCCTGACGGCGCCCTGACGGAGCCCTCTGCGCTACAGCAGCCGGACCCGTGGTTGGCCGTGCCAGCAGCCGCGCCCGTGCACTCGGGGGTCGCTGTGGCGCGGCCGGCCCAACCCTCTTGAGACGGAGCCGCACGAACAAGTTTCATACCGAGAGCCCCATCCCCATCCCGGCCCTGTTTGCATCAATAACCGACCCTCTGCCAAAGGCAAATTATATTAAGGCCGCTCTCCTGCCGTGCCGTGCCTTCCCTGGCGGCCGGCTCAGCGTGAAGGAGCCCTCCGTGGCGACATCCCCTCCGGTGCCCCCGGCCGCTCGCGGGCGAGGCCCGGGGCTGCACGGTGTGTCCGGGGCCCGGGCTCCGGGCTCCGAGGGACGGCGGCCCGGCGGCCCTGCCGGGAGAGCCGATGCGGTGATACACAGCTATTCATCGATGCGCCACAGTTTCGCCGAGGCAGAAATTAGCCTTTGCAACGTGGACCGCACTAAACTGCGATTTATTTACGTAGGCCAAAGCCTTTGACACTACTGACGCTTACATTTCTCCACCGTTCAGAAAGTTTAACGCGCTCACTAAACTCTTTCTTTAGTGAGCTCTGCATTGCGCCTGAGCAAGAAAAAAAATCTTTCCACCCACACACACGCACACAACCAGCTCCCTGAGAGTGTGTGTGTGTACGTGAGGGAGGGGGTGGTCATGCGACAAGCGGAGTGCGTCTGCTGCGAATAGGGTTTCTTGTTCCCGATGAGAAAGCGATCATAGTGTCCCGGGCTGTTCGGCCCGGCTCGGTCCGGCCCGGTCCGGCCCGGCCCGGCTCGACAAGCTCGGCTCGACACTGGCGGCCGACGCCGGCGTGAGACCCATCTCCCGGGGGATTTGTCCGAGGCTCCGACCTGTCCCCGCCCACCCGCGCCGCGCCGGGCCCCTCCGCCTCCGCCCCCCACCGGCCGGGGGCCGGGGGCCGGGGGCCGGGGGCCGGGAGGGGAGCGGCCGCAGGGCTCCGGAAGGCAGGAGCATCAGGGGCGGAGGAGAGGAGGGGACGAGGGGGGCCCGCACCGACACAGTTCGAACC